>CM061914.1:98010172-98532658 GCA_031002005.1 Vandiemenella viatica
CACGTGGTATAAAGCCCAAAAGCCAGGGGAATATTTTTGAATCCGATTAGGTATTATCTTCTTGGCAGGTTTAATGCTGTTCTCCATTTCGACCTATCCTAAGCTAGTTTGTTCAACTCGACATAGTTGCAACCTGCTTCCTCTTCACTTATATATCTCTCTTACGACCTTAATTTACTAATTACACAATCCCGTATACCTCTAAATGTTATCCACAATCTTGTCCTTTTGTCTACAAGACTTCTTCCTTCACCCAACACTTCTATTTTATCTTAGTACTAAATTTTGAATATTATTTTATAGTACCATACTATTTTCTTTCAATTTTCATTGTTTCTCGCATTCTTAAAAGCAAAAACTTCAGTTCATAGAAATACTTGTAGAAAGCAAATTATACATCAATGTTTGAAACTGAAAAATTTCTGTCTTTGAAGAAAACCCTTTTCTAGAGATTTCGAGCTGGTATTTGTTTCTGCCATAATTCATAATTTTAGTTCCTAAATAACATAATTCTCTCACATCAATTTTTACATCTGCTCCCATACATGTAATTAGTTAATTGTTACGGCTATTACACATTTAAGCTTTGTTTCCTGAATTCTTCTGACAATATTTTATTCATTACATTTAATAGCTTCCCAGTAACCACATCATTATCTACTAACAGGATAATTCAATATCTGATTTCAGAATGTTGATTCTTCCTTGCAACACAATATTTTTATTTTGTAATTTCCTGTATTGTTTAATCTAGAAACAAGTTTAAAATTAGCCACGATTGGTAGCAACTTTGATCCACAATCTGTTTCAATGACATCTGAATCACGCGAGTGTCTGTTTTTATTATTTACAACTGATTGTGATAATATTATTGTTACTTGTGTAAGCCCGTGACTGTTTTTTGTGTATCGTCACGGGTCTGGAATAGTTCCAGTTTTTACGATGAAAGATTATGACAGGTTGATCTGATCTAGCCAAATATAAGCTTGACCTTTTGAGCTTGAAGAACTCAGAAGCATTAATAGAGGTAGGTATTAAACACGGACAGGAATGATCGCGCTATCGTGTAACTGTTTCAAAGGTCTTACACTTCAACTTGCTTAAATACGAACTTGACTTGTATTTGACCCTTAAAGTTCACTCTGAATTAAAAAAAAATAAAAAAATCCTGTTTGCTTCGAAAGCATCACGTTGTTTATTATTGAGATTGGGCAAACACTCATAATGTAAACAATGGTCATAATATTTGTGACGGCTATAGAACTTAATAAACATTCCATTTTATGAAACAGTTGGGCAACTCCGCAGAAATAAGTTGCCAGAATAGTCGATTCGGTGACACATTTGGTCTAATTTACATTAAAATAACCTAATAAGTCACATACAGCTAACATGAATAAAGACCAATACCGAAAGTGGTCAGTAAAATGCCTAAAAAGCAAATAAACTGTAATGCATAAATTTTGGTCAGTCAACAACATTAGTGAAAGTTGTAATTAAACTGAAATTTATCCTAAGCCAAAATGACAATTGGCATTCGTGGTTACAGCAGAGACTATGAGTAATTTAATTTTTTTTTTAATTTTTTTAAGTTGCTTTAATTAGTAACATGTTACTGAAAAGTAGAACCCCACTTTTTCAGCCGCAAAATTTATTAAACTTTTTAAACTACGAAACGCTATGAAAAACACACTTAATGAATGCATTATGCCAATTAATTTGGTAGCAGTTGCTTCGTTATTAAATTGTAGACATAACCACGAATTCCTTCTAATGGTATCTCTGGTCGCTGTTTTGTGAGCGAAGGCTGACACGTGACACCGTTCTCCAGCCAATAGCTATCGAGGCGAGTGGGTGACCTTACGAAGTTGTATAGTAGATAACTCGACTTTAGTTCCGCATTCTTTAGCGCTTCGAAACTGTCGCTTTTACCATTAACTTTTCTTAAGTACCCACAAAAGTACAGATCTGCATTATCTAGTATTAATATTAACATCAATCATTATTGCTTCCTTCTACCTCGGATTTGTTCAAACTCAAACGCGTGCATCCACCACACTTTTTCCTGTATCATTCGAAGCATCGAAGTGAGAATTACTTTGCGATGGCATTGACTTCTGCCAGTTTGTAATTTCTTTGATTTGAGCAATAGGGCAGGAAAACAAGACGTGCTGATTCTCACCTTCATATCTAAGACATTGCATTATATGTTAATTTTTATATGTTAACATATCTTTGTTTCTGTCCTATTTCAACTTTTGAATATAGGATTTGTAACTCCTTCCTATTTGGCAATTCTTCGCAAATCCTATCAATTTCTATGAGTTAAAATCTTCTAAACATCTACCAGATTCTTTTCATTCAATCTCCCACATCTTTAGTATAAACATCTTTCCCTACATATTCCTTTTGAGGGTTAGCTCTTTGTTCTGTGAAAAGTTGTGGAAACACAGAAATGTTAAGCTGTTTGATCTGATACGTTTAATAGTGCTGTTAGGTCTTAGATGTAAAAATTGCGAGGAAACTGGAACTACCGTTGTGTGTTCTGAGGACGTAAGTTGGTTATGAGTGGTCGTAAACTGTTGGCTTGAGCGTGGAGAGAAAACCCATTGCTGAAGTTGTCACGTAAACTGCAGGACATTAAGCGGAGTGGTATCAGCCCACTGTTTGGGTCTGCCGTTACAAGCCGCATGAGGCTGCGATGATCTTCAGTTTAAGCTGTGATTTGTGCGACAAACAGGCAGTAATAGACACAACTTGGACCAATGGCATCTTTGTTAACTTACACGCACACGTCGGCAGCAGGGAAAACTAATTCTAGATCGCGGTTCACAGGTAGAATTTAAAAAGCTGAGACGGATGTATATATGCAGGTTGTAATGTTTGGTCTAATGTAGGCTAAACACTTCTGTATGCCCCGTTACTAGGAGACCTTCCTTGTATGGGGAGTTCCTAGGATGAGTTCAACAAAGGGATCCGTTCTCATTTAAACTATTTTGTGTAGAAAGACGGTAATTGGGCAGTGCAACTGGTGCTCACTCGTTCAGGCCGACATGAAAACTTTGCAGTGCTGTAACAAGTTTGATTTCAGTTATATGATGGAGAAGTTGTGGATGTGCAGTCTGTAAGTACAATAGCAATAGGAAGCTTATTGTATTCGATAGTAACGTCCAAGACATCGCCACCACTCAACACCGGAGAACCTCAAGTAACAAGACACCGAGCAGGGTGGGTGAGCGGTTAACGTTCTGTCCTCGCATTCAGGAGGACGCGGGTTCGAATCCCTGTCCGGGCATCCAGATCTGGGTTTTCCATGGTTTCCCAAAATCACTCCAGGTGAATGCCGGGATGCTTCCTTCAAAAAGGCCATGGCCGAATTTCTTCCCGTTCCTTGACCCCAGTCCCATCACGCCTCTAATGACCTTAGCCGTCGACAAGGCGTAAAGCAATAAGTAAAAAAATAGAAAAAGTTACAAGACTTCGTTACCGTTAAAATTCCGTGCTCAACAATTAACTTTTCCCCAGTGCTACACACAACTCTTGCCCAGTGACGCTCTGAGATGGATTTAGTGCTTTAACCATGCTCTGGTAACAACTAACAGTTACCTGACGTCGTACGCTTAGACTAAGAATTTTATTGCTAGAATTGGATATAGAAATCTGGAAGTTACGTTAAAGGTGTACCAAAGAGCACAGAGGCGGACAATATGACGAGAAGCAATCACTATACCATTCTACCATTAAAACTGTCTACTGAAGAGAACCAATTAGCAGCATGTTTAAAAATAGCAACAAACTAAGGAGGGAGGATTAACTGTTGCAAGCTATCTACTACAGTTCCTCCGGCAGATTTGAGTTTGTGGTTTAAAATTAAGTCACTTTCTGGGGATACTTTATATCAATACCGCTTTGTACAGAACGTTTTTGATTTTGTTGTCCGTTGCTAAGATATACGGCTTCTAGAGGTTGTTAACCAGCGAGCTAGCTACATATAACTGCCCATGGGAAAATCATCTTTATAATTCCAGTTGTGATCACAACTTTTATTACATTACGACTGAATTGTGCTATTTGTAGCCGTGTGCCATTGCTAGTGTTGTAAAAAAAGTTTTTTATTCTGACTTGAAAAAAAAACTATAAAAAAACCACGTTTTTTTTTCTGGAACATGTTTTTTTTCATAACTACTAAATGTCAAATTTGTAAGGCACTTATCGTTTAATAAGACTGATTTAGAGTTTATACTAAGTACTTATCTTAATTTTTAAATCTACTTTATTTTTCTGGTTCAGTAGAAAAGAAAATTACAAAAATATTGGCAACATTGAAGTTTTCTTTTACGTAGAGGGTAGGTTGCACGAGAAGGAATCCCCGTTTCTCGTTGTTCCGATTTATACTCGCTATTTGAACTAGTGCTGCCAACGCTGCGAATATATCTGTAGACCTAAGGATCTTTTCAAAAAATTAGGAATTTTAAATTTATCTACGGTTTTTTCCCTCTTTTTATTACTTATTGTGCTTTCCTTATATTCGTATACTTGTTAAACTCTCAGCTAGTGATACTGATTCATTAAATTGACAGTAATTATGAATCGTTTCCTTGCAACCGTTGGCGCAACTAACGATTGAAAAACAAATAAAGCTCCTATGTTGTATGATAATAGATTTAAATTCATATTTAGAAGACCGTAATATATAATTATCGGCGCAGTATTTATGCACAGTGTATACTTTGCTCACAATTTAAAATTGCAATCTCAAAATCCTTTGCGTACAATACAATATCAACCAGTAAAAGAAAATGCAACTATTTCCGAAGTTATGTATCTAGAGGAGGCCGAAGAAGAAAGAGAAAATTCCGACACAAACCGAACTAGTGTTGGTAGTGCTGATACAAGTGAATGTGGTACTGACATAGAGGATGAATAAAATTATGTTACCTAGATACATTTATGAATCATTATGTTAGACATTATATGATTCAGTAAGATTTAAAACACACATGTAAAATGTAAGTTCCGTAAATAAAACTATAATTTATCAAATTTACTGGTTTATGAAAAAAAATAGAAAAATAAACAAGGGTGCTAGGTTTCTTTTTCATTTTTTTTTCACAAATTTTCAGTTTTCAACACTAGCCATTGCACAGTAACTTTTAATTTTGACCTAAAAGAATGCTCTCCCGATAACTCCTCATAGTTAAGGAACTCTGTGGGTTATGTGGTAACTTGTGAATGTGCATAACATTGTCTGACTGTGAGAGGAACAAAACCTGAATGACCAGCATAACAATACAGAGACTTACACACGCTGTCTGTCGTTGTTCGCTTTGTTTTCAGAATTTCATAACAAAATGTGTTATGTATTCACAGAAAAGAATGCGTTCTTCCCAACGAGCCGCAGTGTTTCATTGTCAAATTTCATCAAGCTATATTTCTCCGTTCAGTCGTGAAAATGAAACAGAGTTACTTTCACATTTATAGTATTAGTTTAGATTTGGTCTATAGATAAAGGGAATATAGTTCAGTTTATGTAACAACTAAATAATTTAACTTAATTTGATTCAATTTTACTTAGTTCAAATAAGAAAATAGAATATTTCAACATTATTATGGTTGTTTGTCATATCTGTCTGCAAACCGCGTTAACTTGCGTGCAGATCTGTTTTGATGGTCCCAGTTAACTAGGAGATTGTTGTTAAACGACTAAAATTGTCATAGTGACGGTCGGAGCGTCATAACTCACATATGAACGCGTTGCGCCTGAAGCATGGCGGTTATGTAACAGGCGCAGTTTGCATTCTTTCTGTTTGATGAGGTTGTCTTAGAGGTATCAGAAGCTGACAATACGATAAACATGTTAGCCATTTATTTTAGAAGTTTTATTTCCTTCCTAGTTTGCTATAAATCGAAAGCTGGGCTTCAAACAATCAACCCCCTGTGTTAGTGCTCTCAGCCAACATAATAAACGTACAGCTTGTAATAGTCCTCTGGTGGTATCCTCATAGTGGTTCAAATCGGAATGTCTCGAAATATTTGCATTTAACCGTGGGTAAAAACGAATAAATTGAAATTATCTTTTTTTTTTTTTTAGGCTCTTTATAGTGACTATCACGACCACAAAGAAATGGACAATACTAGAGGGAACTACTTTAAGTTACGCAGAAAACATTTATTCAATACTTCTTAACTTTTTTATATTTTCTTCCGCCACTTTTTATCTCAGTGAAGAACAGCTTCTGCTCTAACCACACACAGAACATTTAAAGAGAACAGAGCAGAGTTTGGTGGAAGTCATTATAATTGCAAAGCAGAAGCTTTCAACGAGAATAAAGAAGGGTTGATGAATTCTGTGCACTCGCAAGAGAAAACATTTTCCAATCGGTATCGTTGCAACAAGCAGTATCGAAATAATGAAGGTTTGGTGACGTTAAATGTTGATTGCAGAAACAAAGAATGCTCCCGCACCGTGAATTGTAAGCAGGCCCCAATTTACTTGACGATTTGCATTACAATTTAACAGCCTGCGATATTTCTCATCAAACAGTGGACGACTTATATCGTATACTGCAAGTCAGAAGCTTCTATCAGTCATCCAACGAAACTGCTTAGCATTCCAATGTATGTGAACAGAAAATATGTAGTATACCTTCCAAATAACATTCCCCAATTGTTAGCAGACAGTGTTTCGATTTCTTTGAAGCAACTATCCTCTTCTGTTTACAGGATGATTGTATTTTCATCTGCAGACATCCAAGAAACCATAAGGCCTCAGCTATTCCAATTGAATACAATCTTTGCTCACAGTTTTACCTTAAACTGAGACCTCAGTTATCAAATTAAACCGTTCTTTAGATCTCAAAGGGGTGTAAGGGTTTGGGAGAGACTATACTAGTCTTTTCCAACCAAATGTCAACCTCTCCTTCACGTGGTGCACCCTGTTTGCACGGACGAGGCTCTGGCGACTGAAAGATTCCCGGTATAAGGAGTCACCCACTGCTTGCCAACGGCCTCTGAAAAGAGGGCGGAAGAGCGGGGAGCGGTTCAGGGCACCCTCTTGTCCTTGGGGTTGGAAACGGCCCCTAAAGGCGGATGAATCAGAAATGATCAACGGCATGGGGATGCAGAAGGCAACGGGAAACCACTGCATTAAAGACCCAAACGGTATTCCGAGGACATGTAATCCTCTCAAATTACATATATCATGATGGCTTCTTCCTGGGTAAAATATTCCGGAGGTAAAATAGTCCCCCAATCGGATCTCCGGGTGGGGACTGCTCAGGGAGGAGTCATCAGAATGGATAGAAACATTCTACGAGTCGGAGTGTGGAATGTTAGAAGTCTGAATAGGGCAGGTAGGTTATAAAACTTAAAAAGGGAGATGGAACACCTTAAGTTAGATGTTGTTGTGATTAGTGAGATTAAATGGAAGGACGCACAGGATTTCTGGTCTGGGGAACACAGGATAATTAGCACACAAGCTGTCAATGGAGTCACTGGTGTAGGATTTGTAATGAACAAGAAAGTAGGGAAACGGGTTAGTTATTATGAACAATTTAGTGACAGGATTATTTTGATGAGATTAGAAACTAAGCCCGTCCCAACCACATTAATACAAGTATATATGCCAACGTCACAGGAAGATGACGAAGAAATAGAAAAAATATACGCTGAAATTGAAGAATTAATCCAATATGTGAAAGGGGAGAAAAATCTAATAATCATGGGTGACTGGAATGCAATAGTGGGAGAAGGAAAAGAGGGGAATACTGTAGGAAGTTTTGGTCTAGGAGAAAGAAATGAGCGAGGAAGCAGGTTGCTAGAATTTTGTGAAAGATATAAGCTAGTAGTGGCGAACACACTGTTTAAGTACCATGCAAGAAGAATATACACCTGGAAACGTCCTGGGGATACAGGCAGATATCAGCTAGATTATATCATGGTCAAACAGAGATTCAGGAATCAAGTTCTAGATTGTAGAGCGTACCCAGGAGCAGACATAGACTCGGACCATAATTTGATAGTAATGAAGTGCAGGCTGAAATTCAAGCGAATAAGGAAGCAGCATAAGCAGAACAGACTGGAAGTGAATAAACTGAAACAATCTAGCACAAGAGAAAAATTTGCAGAAATGGTAGACTTAGGTCTAAGAAGTAACTGTGAAAGGAGCTCAACCGAGGACGAATGGAATGCATTAAAGACCGAAATAATGAAAGCTGGCAAAGAAACCTTAGGCTTTAGGGAACAAGCTGCCTGAAAACCTTGGATCACAGAAGAAATTTTGCAGCTGATCGATCAGAGGAGAAGGTACAAAAATGCTCAGGATGAAGCAGGAAAAGAGCAGTACAGGCAATTTAGAAATCAAATAAATAGGAAATGCAAAATAGCAAAAGAAAAATGGCTACAAGAAAAGTGTGAAGAAGTAGAAAAGGAAATGGTTGCAGGAAAAGTAGATGTTGCATATAGAAAGATCAAACAGAATTTTGGAGAAATGAAGAAAAGAGGTCTGAACATTAAAGATGCCGATGGGAAACCTCTTTTAAGGACAGAAGATAGAGCTAACAGATGGAAGGAATACATTGAGAAACTGTATATTGGGGAAGACTTGAACAATAGTGTATTGGAAAAGGAAGGCGATGTCGACATGGTTGACTTAGGAGATCCTGTTTTGAGGACAGAATTTAATAAAGCTCTGAATGACTTGAAAGCAAATAAGGCAGTTGGAATTGATGAGATCCCTGCAGAACTTCTTAAATCTCTAGGAGAGGAAGGAATCGAAAGATTATTCAAGCTGATATCAAAAAGTTATGAAACAGGAGAAATTCCAACTGATTTTAATAAAAATATCATCTTCACACTTCCAAAGAAAGCACAAGCTGGCAAATCTGAGATTCATCGCACAATTAGTCTAACATCACATGCTTCAAAATTACTGACCAGAATAATATACAGAAGGATGGAAAGGGTAGTAGAAGAGATAGTAGGTGAAGATCAGTTTGGGTTTAGGAAAAATCGCGGTACAAGGGAAGCAATTCTGTCTTTAAGATTAATACTTGAAGGGCGGATCAAGAAAAACAAAGATACTTTTATGGCATTTGTTGATTTAGAAAAAGCTTTTGATAATGTTAGGTGGGACAAGATGTTCAAAATTTTAAAGAAGTCAGATCTAAAATATCGAGATAGAAGAATCCTCTATAAACTATACAAGAATCAAGTGGCTGTGATAAAAGTAGAGAATCACGAGAGACATGCATCAGTTAAAAAGGGTGTGAGACAAGGTTGTAGTCTATCCCCGTTAATATTCAACTTGTATGTAGAAGAAGCAATGAAGAAAGTCAAAGAAAAATTTCCATGTGGCATAAGTTTTCAGGGAGAAAAAATCAGTATGCTACGATTTGCTGACGACATTGTCATATTAGCAGAGAGCGCTGAGGATATTGAGAAGTTATTGAATGGCATGAACAAAATACTGAAGGAAGATTTTGGACTGAATATAAATCAAAGTAAAACAAAAGTGATGAAATGTAGCAGAAATGACACCAATACTAGCAGATTAAATATAAAAATAGGATCTGATGCAATAGGAGAAGTGAGTGAGTTCTGTTACTTGGGAAGCAAAATTACAACCGATGGCCGAAGCAGGAACGATGTTAAAAGCAGAATAGCACTAGAAAAAAGAGCCTTCATGAAAAAGAGAAACCTTTTAGTTTCAAATATTGATCTAGGAATTAGAAAGAACTTCTTAAAACTCTATGTGTGGAGCACAGCACTTTACGGTAGCGAAACATGGACTTTAGGAATACCGGAAAGAAAGAAACTTGAAGCATTTGAAATGTGGTGGTACAGAAGAATGCTGAAAATTAGGTGGACAGACAAAGTAAGAAATGAACGAGTTTTAGATATGATGGGTGAGAAAAGAAGTTTATGGAAGAAGTTTACAGGAAGAAGAGACAGGCTGGTTGGTCATATTTTGAGACATGCTGGATTGGTTAATTTGTTAGTGGAGGGAACAGTTGAAGGTAAGAACTGTAGAGGTAGACAGAGATTAGAATATATGAATCAGATAATTGAGGACGTGGATTGTAAGAGGTATGTAGAAATGAAGAGGTTAGCACAGGATAGGAATGGAGGATTGCATCAAACCAGTCTAAAGACTGACGACAGCAAAAAAAAAAAAAAAAAAAAAGAGATCTCAAATTGCGATCCACTTTCGTATCTTTCCTATCTGTAAGATTTTTAGTTATCTCTAATCTTCATCAGTTTATTGTAGAACATTTATTCCATTTTCTTGTAGGTCCAGTCTATTTTTTTACATACCTCAACAATATCATTTCTCAGTTTTTCCTCTTTTTGAATTATTTGTATGCACTAATGGGATAACCAAAGTATGAAAATAGCAATTTCTTATAGCAATAAACACCAGATCACTCGATCAGAAAGAATTAATTTGTGTGTGAGTAGCATATAGAGCTTTGACAGAGAGGTAATGTGAATCGAGTATCCGTAAACCAGTGTTTTATGGGAGACGCAGTAATGAAATGGGGGCACATCGGAAATGACAGATTTGTAATAATTCATTTCGAAATGTGATATCCCACATTGATGTGTAGAGGTAGTTTTATAATTTATCCAGTATCGTCTTTTTGTAACTGTTGTCATTCGGCTTTTCAGCCAGTGTTGACGCGCATATAACAAACACACTTTAGAAATTGTCTTCCATCTGTTTCAATCATCAGATGGAAGATTAAAAGTTCGAATAACGGGCGCTGTACATTAAAGTTCAGTCGATAACTTTAACTGCAATAGGTTACTTTTTGGTAACTCTTGAGAGCTAATAGTGTAAGATTTAAAAATAAAATAAAAAAGCGAATAAAAAATATCAAAACATTTTGCCCCTTTTTTTTCTGAGAATGGAATATTGTCAAAATTATATTGCCACTGGAGCCTGTGCTCCATTGCAATTAAATTAAATTAAAGTTTGAAAGAGGGAATGCATAAATAGTTTCAATAATTAAAGGAATAATTTTGTGGACAACAATAAGTATAAAACTGAATCTCCATCAAATTTTAAATTTGATATGAAGTACTTCATTTCTGAAGTTCTTTGAATGAAAATAGATTAGCTATGGAATATCAGTTTAATTACCGGAATATTAGTTGTGTCCTCAACTTTAACATTTTGATAAGCGTTCTCACTGATAATTGTTTGGGTGAGATGCTAGATTTAGTCTCCTGTTTAAAAAGGCTGTTCTTTATTCTGTCTGAATGCGGGAATATACCGCTAGTTTTCTAGGCATTGTAATAAGGTGGGGAAAGAATTGCTTGCTGAAGACAAATGTAAATATCTTGGCATCACTTTTGGTAACAAGCTTAACTGGGCTGGACACATTGGACAGGTGGTAGGAAAAGGTTTCAAAGTTCTGCACTTGTTGGAGAGAGTGATGAGGGGATGTACGAGAGAAGTAAAGGAACTGGGTTACAAAACTTTGTTGAGACTATTGCTCGAATATGGTAGTGTAGTATGGGATCCTCATTTTACGTATCAAATACAGGAGTTGGAGAGGGTGCAAAGAAGGGCTGCTAGATTTGTTTCTGGAAATTATCGTAGAATGCAATCAGTGACGGATATGATAAAGGAGCTGAAATGTGATTCATTGCAAGACAGGAGGAGGATGAGGAGGGTCATGGCAGTGTACAGGGAATATACTGGCTATGAGGCATGGAAAGATATTGCAATAGGTATGAAAAGTAGTGCATGGAAGGCAAAATATGACCATGACCACAAGCTGGCACTTGATTTCAGGCACAAGGGTGTAGGAAGGTTCTCTTTTTTAGGTAAGGGTGTCAGGGATTGGAATGAGTTACGAACAGAAATGATGAATAATTTACCGAAAACTGTGAAAGAATTTAAAGATAAAATTTGTAGAGGTCAAATGTAGGTGGGTGCAGGATAGAGGGAAGATGGGTGTGTAGGGAAATTGCCACCGGATCCTGTGCTCCATTGCAATTAAATTAAATTAAATCACTCTTGTCTATGAGAATATAGTTTAAGATTTTTGTTGTTAATAGGCGTTCTTACCTTTCATCAGGTGCGTACAGGATGGATGGAAATTCTATAAAAGTTGATTAGATATGGTGAGATTTTCTAAGGCGGTGCCTGGATTGAGGTCTAAATTCGCTAATGTTACAGACCCGTGCGTTATTCGGAGGTGACTGCCAACAGTGCATGCGCCATGTGTCAGGTAGCCGCAGACATACAATGGCGCATGCACACCCAGCTCCAGCGCACTTGTTTATCTCAATGGCTCTTACTCTGTAGTTAATCAGAGAATTTGTATACGTATTAAGAGAAACTACTGGATAATTATATGAATGAACTGATGGACATAGCGTCAGATGTTGCTGAAACACAATTGAATTAGGTGATATACCTTTCACATAACGTTAAAAAAATTCGCAATCAGTTGTACATGTGTTATAGTTGTGTTATGAGAAGTGCGTTCTATACATGTAGGAATTTATTTTAAGGGACAGAAGTTTCTAGGGTAACGTCCTCAACGTGTCAGAAAACGGTGCAAAATTTTTACTTAAAAATATATTTCACACGTTTGTTGCGCTGTTTACTAAGGGTAAGTTTCTGTAAAAATAGGTATTTGCCTATATGAATTACATTTATTATCAGTTTTACACGTATGTTTCGTATGTTGACAGCTAAGGATTACACTCGCGAAAAAAGGGAATCACCAGAAACGTTATCACACGATATGACTAACGAATACAGTTTTGTAATAGACAGATAAATCAAAGAATGAAAGTTATTCACAAATACGATCGGAGCATCGCTGAAGAAGAAAAGAGATATGAGAAGAAAAACAGAGCTACTTTATATCTACCACAAATATAAATAAGATTATAACCGATTTCTTTTATACAGAGTGTGGTGGGTGAGCAGTATTGCTCTGGCCTCGCATCCGGAAGGACGCGGATTAGAATTTGGGTTTTCCATGGTTTCCCCGTATCACTCCATGCGAATGCCGGAATCGTTCCTACAAAAAAGCCCATGTGAGAATTCTTTCCAGTTCCTAGCTCTCAGTCTTTTCCGGCCTCTAATGACCTCGACGTAGACAAGGCATAAAGCCAGAAGCAAAAAAAAAAAACAAAAAAACAAAAAACACCTTCTTTAACGCGTATACGTTTTTGTGATACTTCCTTCATATCCTTTGCACATATGATTTTTGTATAGAGTATTCGATGTCTGTAAAGGCCATGGATTTTCAGACACAGCTATTTAAGGCCCTTGAGTATCAAAAATATCTTATGCGGTTTCTTCAAAACAAAAATTTTTACTATCCAAATAAATGTTTTATTCAGTCATCGAATAAGATCATCGTCTTCAGACTGCGAAAAATAAAGTGGAAACTACGCTTGGAAATAATCTTCATGCTGTATTCTGTAATCTAATTTCTTAATTATTAATGCTCTAAGACAGCGGTTCCCAACCTTTATTGGTACACGACCCACTTTTAAGTAAAAAAAAATTTCGCGACCCACCTAATATGAGATCGTACATAATATCAGAATGGGAACTGTTGTATGACCCCAATACGCTATCGACTATCCTATCCCACGAAATGGAGAATTTTCGTACAAAGGATATACTATCAACAAAACCAAGAATTGATAATACATAAAGCAAGAAACATATTAGAGACCGGGAGGTGGCTGCACAGACCATCATATCATCAAGTTGACTGATGAAATTCCACGATTAATCACATTAAATCTACTACCAATAAAAAAACAAATAAAAAAATGAACTCAATAACTCACTCGCACAAAGCAGATAAAGACTGTTGGTTTCGATTCAAGAATAAACAAGAAAATGACAATGAGAGATGTAAAATTGCAGTAGTAATGCACGTGCATTTCCGCGGGGCGGGAGAGGGGGTGTTCAGGGATTGCCATAACGATTGCGCGATTGCTGCCGCTGTTATATCTCACAACGAGGTTATTGCATAATACCGGCTGATGTTTAAGAAAACGTTTTCTTCTCACAAAGTTTTAATTTAAGCTAATAGCTTTCATGATTATTGGACTTGTAAAATATTGTATTCTATTTTTTAAATAGATGGAATAAAAGATATATTTTTGTTATAAAAACCTCGATTGTTCCGCGACCCACCAAACCACAGGCCGCGACCCGGTAGTGGGTCGCGACCCATAGGTTGGGAACCGCTGCTCTAAGATATCGTTTGTCACTAAACTAGATGATGACCGTTCCATGATACTACTGTTTTATTATATGTGTAAATTCAGCGTGTTTAGGTAGTCTTTTTTTTTCTTATTGCTTTACTCCTCGTCGACGGCTAAGGTCATTAGAGGTGGGATGGGATTCGGGACAAGGAACGGGAAGGAATTCGGCAATGGCCTTTTGGAAGGAAGCATCCCGGCATTCGCCTAGAGTGATTTCGGGAAACCATGGAAAACCCAAATCTTGACGCCTGAACGGGGATTCGAATCCGCGTCCTTCCGAATACTAGGCCAGAACGTTAACCGTTCACCCACCACGCTCGGTTTTAGGTGGTCGGCTTGGATCAAAGCCTAATCTATCACTTTGCTAACGTGCACCTAAACGAATGTGCAAATATTCACTTGTTCATCTTCCTGTTTCTGCGTGCCATTATCATATTAATAAATTGTCTGTTTACACGTGAATGTGCCCTTATCCGTAAAATATTAATTCCATTTTTCTATAGTGTGTACATTTGCAGTTTTTTTTCCCTCTATGCTCAATGAAGAATGAACTGAAAGGCTCCAATTAGAGCCAGTTTCGCAAAAACGCCACGCTTCTTCATGGTATCCTCCAACTTCATTTTGCTGAAAGCACCAGAGTCTCAATTCTGTTTCCGTTGATCGGAAATGACGAACGACCGGGGACAGTGGAATTCGTTTGACTGAATTTCATTATCTTGGCTAAAAGAAATAATTCCAGCTTCAGAATTTAACTCAAAGGAACGGAAAAACGTTTCTATTGAAGTAAATTTTGGAGAGTATTAAAAGTCAACCGAGAACCAGCAAATCTTCAGAAGCCGATTAAATTTATTGTATACTGTATAAAGGCTTTGCACTGTGTTCGGTGTTGGAGAATATTATAACGCTGAATACCATACTTAATCTTATTAAAAATACTTCAATTAAAATTAAATATTATCAGTTAATGCAACAGAGAGGCGAAAGAAATCTGCCTGAAACCTAAGACAAAAAAAAAAGTAGTTAACAGTTCCAATTCATGGTAGTAAAACGCGACTCGTTATATTTTTAATTGTTCTTAACAAATTCAAAATAATGTCCTTGATTAACGGACATTTCCTTTAAGAGGTTTTTGTTTATAGTTGTTATTTTTTCAGGCTTTACGCCTCGTTAAAGTCAATGTCATTAGGGGCGGAAGGGTCTGGGGCGCAGGCAACGGAAAGGACATCTGTCTTGATCTTTTTAAGGAACTATCTAAGCATTCGCCTGTTGTGATTTGAATAAAAGATGGAAAATAAAAATTTGGATACACGGGTATTCGAACCTCAATCCTGTCGTCGGCATAAAAACACCTACAAAGTAAAGACGTTTCAGATATTTCTGCTGCTTTTGAGTTTCTAAATTATATATATGCCAAACCTAATACGTCATAAACTAAAGATGGGAATAAATAAATAAATAGTCATTGTGTTCATCATGTACCTAATTCCTTTTTTTTTTCGTTTATTGAGGGTTATATCGATCTCACAGTAAAGGACAACATGATTACCATTAATAACGCGTAAAACATTAATTACATTTTGGTCATTTATGTTGTATCCTTAGTCTTCTAATTTACAAAAATTGGGTATAATAATAAAAGACAATTAGATGGAGGAATCATTTTGAAAATATCATTTGTGCAGCACATAATTTTGCAACCTTGTTTTCAGTTAGTTAAACAATTCTTTAAGTCAGATAATTGCGTTTTGCGGATAAGTATTTATGCTTGTACTTGTATATAACATATACGAGGGTGGTCTGAAAAGTTTCCGACCTCAACGTGAAGATGGCTGCACTTGTAAATAAAAGCTAGTGAATTTTGTTGTTTATCTGTTGACAGTTACTCACCAAAGTTTCATCCATTTTGGACGCGCAGTTGTTATCTAACAGTCGTTTTAGTGAATTGATGTGAGTTTTTTTTTGTGAAAATGGACAAAATCGAGTATCGAGCTGTCATTAAATATTTGTTTTTGAAAGGCAATACGCCTACGCAAATCAAAGATGAGTTGGATTCTGTGTATGGGGACTTTGCACCATCACTTACCACAGTGAAATTTTGGGCACCTGAATTTAAACGTGGCCTTAAGAGCTTGGGAGACCATGAACGGTCGAGGCGTCAAAAAACTGCAACTACCGATGAAAACATCGCCAAAGTTCACCAATTGTTGCTAGACGACCGCCGAATTAAAGTGAGAGAGATAGCAGAGGTTATGGACATTTCAAAAGAACGTGTTTGTTACATATTAAATCAAAATTTAGGTATGAGAAAGCTGTCCGCGCGTTGGGTGCCGCGTTTGCTCGCATTAGACCAAAAACATCACTGTAACCCGTCCAAATAGATCTGGGCGTTTTTCTCTGCAAAATAATTGTTCACGAAGGTGATTGCCTCTTCATTTGGTGCAGTTTACGCGCAATAAATCCGAGTTTTGGCGCCGATTAATTACTGTAGATGAAACTTGGATACACGATTATACGCCCGAAACAAAAATAGTCCAAACAGTGGACTGCAAAGGAGGAACCGGCTGCAAAAAAAGCAAAAACTGTTTTTTCGGTTGGGAAAGTGCTGGCAACTGTTTTTTTGGGAAAGTCATGGTAATCGATTACCTTCAAAAAGGAAAAACCATTACAGGCGCATACAACGCATCATTACTTCACAAGCTGAAGGCAGAACGTGCGGAAAAACGGCCACATTTGCAGAAAAAGAAAATCCTGTTTCACCAAGACAACGCACCGTCTCACACCTCAGCGGTTGCCATGGCGAAAATTCACGAATTATGGTTTGAACTGCTTGACCATCCGCCTTACTCTCCAGATCTAGCCCCGAGTGACTTCTTTTTGTTACCTCATCTAAAAATTGCGCTCGGAGGACAGAGATTTTCGTCAAATGAAGAGGCAATCACCTTCGTGAACAATTATTTTGCAGTGAAAAACGCCGAGTACTAGTTGGACGGGTTACAGAGATGGGAGCATCGCTGGGAGAAGTGTGTAGAGTTACAAGGAGACTATGTTGAAAAATAAAAAATAAATTCAGAAAAAATGTCTTGTATCTTTGTTAGGTCGGAAACTTTTCAGACCACCCTCGTAAAATTACATGAGACTGTAGAGTAGTTTGTTTATACCTGAAATAATATAGTTTTGAACCGATCAGCTTCAACGATTAACTATGAAATAAAATCAATTTTACATAATGAAACTATTGTAACACGAAAGAGGCAATTTGAAAACAAACTAGGGTATCGATTAAACTTGGGAATCAATTAAACTAGGGCATCGATTAACTATGGTATCGATTAAACTAGGGCATTTTTAAATAGGTTTCAAGGCACTACTTTACGGCTATTTCAGATTATGCAGCTACTACTTTTTAAAAGTACACAATTTTGTAACCATAAATATTAATAATATGTTGTAAATAAATCACAGAAGAATTTACAACTTACAGCCCTGTAAAATTTTAATAAGAATTTTTTCAGTTTATTATGCTTTTGGTAGAAATTCAACTAAATTCAAGATTTAATATTCATTAATTAAAGGTAATTAGACACCTCATATATTCATTTTCATGCACAAAGATGAAGAGGGAGGTAGATCAGCGATTTTTGTAGATAACGAAAGAATATTGAAAACTATTTTAGGTTAAGAAACTTAACAGTTACGTCATATCAGTAGTAATAATGCAGAAGAGCTAAAACAAATTAATATCCTCTTCTATGTAAGTGAATCAACACGGAGCGCCAGAAAGCGCAGTTCAGATAACACTGCAATAATAACTCTGTAATCTTCGCAAATTTGGTCCTATCAAGTCAGATTTTGTTCACGACGTTAACAACTTGGAAAACTTTCAGCAGATTCGAATTTCCTGCCAATGAGTTCATTAAACGTGCAAGTGCTGATGATATTCCCCAACTTTGCGAGACGGTAGTTACATTTAATCGTTAATTAAGTGTTCTTACTTTTTATTACCACGATATCAGCACGAAAATTTCTGCACATGATTAGAGTTTTGGCTAAACTGCGAAATATTTAAGCTGTTGCATTAATATAAGCTATTAGTTCAGAGTTCGGTATTGTTATCCTTTTGCGGATCCACACAGTTGCTGTAGCTGCAATACTCGTCACATTGAGCAGCAGCGAAAACTTTTGTTCATTAACTGCTTAATTATTTCCAACTGGTCCACTGGGTTTCTTGTAACTTTTTTAACTATTTTGACACGATACTTTTGTTTACATTTGCAAAATCATATGACACCAAATTTGCGGTAACAGAGGTAAATTTATTTTTTAAACTACTTGCTATTTATTATTTCATTCCACTGTTGGACAAAATATTCATGAATGCATGTTTTATGATCTTAGTATCTGGAATTAAAAACAACACTTCTATTTAAAAGTGATCTACAGTTGTTATAACAATTTTGCTATTGAAATCGTATAAGTTTATAACAGGGCAATATATATATGTATAAAGTCTCTTTACCTAAATACCGCATATTATCCATAAAATATTTTTGTCTGTTTATTTCAATGACCATCTGAAAAAAAAATTACACCATTTTCCAAAACTGAATGTAAACTACAACATTCATTAGGATATGGACTTCCAGCTCCTGCTTTTTAAAACTAGAAATATTTTTTTTTGTTTTTTAACTGTCGATCTAATGAAATTATTTTATTTTTGTTGGCAACAATGCCGTAAACAAACTGTTGAAAAAAGAAAACAGCAGGAGATGTTGGCAGCCTTGTAACAAATGTCCTATACTTGCACCAAGGTGTATAGCATTTCATACCATTTAAAAATGTATTATAAATGTGTTATGCCGAAATTTCCACAAACAAATCTAGCAGTCCACCAATACTTCTACCGGTAATTCTCATTCATATTCAAGCAAGAACCTGCCAAATGTTAAACCCCAGTTATCTTACTTCTTTGATATATGTCCTATCACGTTCTCTCATAAATGTGGCACTTTGAATCCTTTCTATATCAGTTACACACACGTCACATCTTACCGAACTTAAAATCGAATGATATGTCAATAACAGAGAGTGATGTATGAGCGTTTAAACTATTAGATCTGGCTTGCGGAAATGTAATTCGATTTCCGCTTAGTATAATTGAAATATTTTATTTTTCTATGTGCTTAATAAACTGTTGTTTTTGTATTTATTTCCGTTCCATGTTGACACATCCAGCCAAAAATTTTCTGCATAGTTATAAAAATAGTTTATTTGTTTATCTTCATAGTAAACACTCGAAATCGAATAAGCTGGTGTTCCAAGCAGAATGCCTCTTCATCTGCGGATCCGAAAGTGACTGTTGAGTCCAACGCGAGAAGCACACACTTTACCGCAATGATGACAGGCTAGATGATGGATAATCTATTTTGGGAAAGCCACGTATAAGTAGTGACTTCCCGCAGGGAACGTAATCGTGGTTAATTAATTGGTGAGCGATTTCTCTCCTCACTCCCGCCGACCACAGGCATCCGAAATTCGGCAGCAGCGATTCGGCCAGTAACAGCGCAAAAAACAGAGATCCACTCACCTTATGATTGTAGCGTCGATTTGCATGTTCATGCTATAACGTGACACCGGCTGTTATTTCCAGCAAGATGTAACTAGGATGTACTGGATCTGAGCTGTAGAATACTCTTTCCTCTGAAACTTGGCATAACTCGCCGACAGTTAAATAAGTAGCTTAATTCGCTACGATGTTTATGCACGCAAACTTAAACGTCGTGGACGTGAACGTAACAACAATAATAACTCATAAAAAGAAAAGTCACACATATATAATTTCCTTGTGGAACAAGGCACGCAAATATTGCATAGGCCATTGGATATTTGAATTACGCCAGCTGACCTTTATTCCGCCGCGAACATAGATGCCCGCGGCCGACGGAAAGAAAAATAAGAAATCGCTCAACCACAGGCATTCCCGAGAGAATCAGTCGAGATGCTACTACTTTCTTCAAATAACGTTAACGCTCTGACCTCGCATTCGGGATGACGGCGGTTCGAATCCCCGTCCGGGCATCCAGATTTGGGTTTTCCATGGTTAACCCAAAACTCTCCAGGCGAATGCCGGGATGTTTCCTTCAAAAATGCCATGGCCGAATTCCTTCCCGTTCCTTGTCCACAGTCCCATCCCACCGCTAATGATCTCGACGTCGACGAGACATAAAGCCATAAGTAAAAAAAATTCAAATAACATGGTTCCATGGTGGACATGTGACCACTAGGATGAACATTCAGGGTTAGAGTTTTCCCAGCTGTGTAAGTCAATGTGGCACATCTTCATACTGGCGATGAGAACATCTTTAATTCTGACCACCAACACAGCGTTGTTCCCCGTTAGTTGTAAGTGCAACATTTATTAGGGAATGCGATATTAGGTCGCCGGCTCATCGTAGCTGTCGTTTCACAATCATGGGTTCTATGCAAGAGAACTGGGAATGTTCGAGGATAATGATATTGGTGCGTCTGTTCAGTTTCGTCATTTGGAGAATTCTTTCAAGAATTTTTAACGGTATTGTTCCATCGTCTCCATATGTCGTCTGTAGCATCTGTACTGATGTAAGTCAATGACCAATACTCTGCGAGACGTTTCTTTTCAACTTATTTTCTTTCTGAAAGTCCTCATAATATTTTCCTCATAAAATATAGAAGGAAACATCCTCCTAAAGTTCTCTCAATTTGGTAGTGTTATGGATGTTTATTTGGATAACGGAGAAGCGTTTCAGCATCTGATGTTGGAGCGTGTTGAGCGTTGTTCTCGGAGGGCATGACGGATGTAATGGCTCACACGGGCAGCGAAGAGACGGGTAGCTCTTGGCGCCAAGGGAGAGGCCTCCACAATAAATACAACTGTGCTAACTGGCGCTACAAATGTTCATTAAAGTTGATGCGAGCCGCGCCGTCTGCGGCCGGGAAAGGCCGGAACACGGCGCGCAACAAGCTCCATTACTCTGTATGCTAATAACATAATTACAAGTGGGCTCTTGCAGGCGGACTGCGCATGCGTGGGCTCCGCGGCCCGAACTCATCCCACTTCTTCACACCAATGCAACAGCGCAATGCCGTTACTGCTTGCGTGCTTCTGGATTAGTCTGGGGAGTACAGGAGGCTCTCTGGTAATCGTGGAACGGCAGTGGAAGTAAACTACCGAATCTACTGTAAATACTCTAACTGAACATCACCTGTCATCACCTGTTTCCAGGAATGATCTTGAGTCCTTTGAGGAACCGTTCAGTGAATGGTAATGGTGTGTTCAGTAATTATGTAAAGTTTTTTTCTTCTTAAATTCGGGCTCGCCTCTTCCCCTCAAGGAGTTTTAGAAAGATGTGGTGGAATAATTCCCCCCCCCCCACCTTACGTGAGATTTTCCTTTTATATTTTATTTTTTATATTATTATTTATTTATATTAGTTTGTTTTGCTTCAAGTCACTACATACCTAAGCGTTAATACTGACCCTCTCTCTCTATAAGGCACACACTTGTATACAAAGTAGAGCGATCGTCTATAGATATGTTAGGAACTGTCTATAGATATTTATATAGACAATGTATATAGACAATGTATATAGACAGTCTAGAGACTTTGTCGCGTGTACACACTTGAAAGCCCTGTTGCGCAGTTCTAATCATGGGCAATTAAAATAAGTAAAAAAAAGAGTTGGGGGAGACGTGAAATTTTTTTACTAACACCACATAATAATATTTTCTGGTAATAGGTTGTTATTACTAATAAAATCATGTGTATTATTGTAAAATTGTTTTCTGTTCCATACCCATGCATAAAAATTAAATAAAACTTTTTATGTACTTACAATGTCTTCTGTACTTCCTGATTCAGTCTGTACTTCTGATACTCCTAGATTCTAAACCTTGCATTAGAAATAACAACTGTTCGTATGCTAACCAAGCATTCTTTACAAGAGATACTCCACTCATCATCGCCTGATTTTTTTTTATGCTCCAGATGAAAAACTGTTTTCAAATTTTGAATTTTTTTTTCCTACATCGCCTGCGGACACTGCATATTTTCATTGGCAGCTCTTTAATAACTATTTTCTTCTTGATGCGATTTTTATATTCGGGATTAGTCACTCCCCCAAACAAGATGTCAAGTGAAAATCTTCTATTAACGATAACACGTTCTCCGTAGGCCACATCTTGATAGTAAAACTTCCCGGGTCCCTTTGTGATGATTGGCAGTGCTCCTTCGTTTTATTTCGGTAATAATCGTCGCTGTTCGGAAATCACTTCCTCTCTATCACACTTACTGAATGTCTCTTTCTGTCACATCGCGTATGGCAAAAGAGTGTCCCTCCCTATCTCGTTAAATTCGGTAGCTTTTCGTATATTACTGAAGCTTAGTGTCCATCACAAATCTTCGCAAACTGACAGGTTAAACCCAACGCACTTTTCATAACAGAAAAGCCAAGAGGTGGAGCACGCCCGCTACTTGTTAGTGGTATCCTTCATCCGCAGCGCCTTTGTGTGTTGACAAGGTCACAGGTCACTCAACCCTTCTATTGTTAGGCCTTCTAAGGTATCTGCATCTGGATCCGATCGAGCAGTGACAAAGCGTTGTATGCGTCAAGGACAAATATTTCGAAGCTTCGCGCGCTATGAGTCTCCTGCGAATTATCGCGTGTTCCATTGCTTTACTGTACAGCCCGTACTAACCTGCTATTATACGAGCATTAAAAAAATCAGGCGAAGATGAGTGGAGTATCTACTGTAAGGAATGCTTGGCTAGCATACGAACAGTTTTTATTTCTAATGCAAGGTTTACAATCAAGGAGTAGCAGAAGACATTCTAAGTACATAAAAAGACTTTTTTATTTAATTTTTATGCATGGGTATGGAACAGAAAACAATGTTACAAAAATGCAGATGATTTTATAAGTAATAGCAACCTATTACCAGAAAATATTATTATATGGAGTTAGTAAAAAAAATTGAATGATCGACGTATCATCAGAATTGCGAGAGGTTGTGAGGTTAAGTGGCGGACCTATCAGCTTTGTCTGAATAAAGCTCTAAACGAACGTCCAATATCCAATGTCTTACTTTGAGCTGGTCAGCTGTAGAAGCTTATTTACGGAATTCCTGATTGAATTGCGATGCTTATCGTGATTATTGAGGGGAAATTTTTAACCGCCAAACATGACAGATGAAATATTATTAGCTACTTATCTGCACCACGTTACAATTAGTCGTGGTAATATTGAGGTAGGTTTTAAGTTGTGCATTTGGCTGCTAGGCCAAACAATGTTTCGAAGACGTTAGATGACTACTTAACGATAGCGAAAATCAAGATGAAATCCATGAGAAAATCAACAAAATACAAATAAAATCATTGAGTCTTTTGAAAACAAAAATGTAGGAAGATCAGTTATAAAATCAAAATTTTTATATTGTTGAAAAAATATTCAGATTAAGAAAACACGACCAGTATATGTGACTTATAATTATTTCCATCGCATAACACCTGATTTTCTGCAATACAATCTTACATTTTGTAAATGAATAAGAGCAGAAAAAAAAATGCAGTAAGTTATAATTAATCGTCAAGTGGTTATATTCACAACAGCGCTTACAAATGTCTTAAACATTAATGACATGATAACTTTTAATAAATATACTTGGGAAAAGTATTACTTTACATTCATTGAACAAACATGTTCATTCAATAAGTTTGGCAGCTGTTTCGTAGGAATTTGCCGCATGACCCTCTTAGCAAAATTTCATTTAACAACATAGAAAGTTCTAGAATTTGAGAAATGCACCGCAACTAGTTTCTGGACACTTAACAATGGCTCAATCAATAATTTTTTATTGAAAAATTACTAATACTACTTGGAGCTAATCGGAAGTTATTTGAGAAGGTAGCATAAACAATCTGACGATTATTTAGGTTTTTTCTTCATGTTTTACACCTTGTCGACATCGTCGTCATTTGGGAGGGAGATGATTTAGGTACAAGCAACAGGGAGGAATTCGGCCATGACCTTTTGAGGAAACACGGAAAAACAAAATAGGATAGAGATTTGAATTTCAAGATCGAACGCTACTGCTTACCTACCAGGCTCGGTCAACTTGAAGAAACCGAGCGTGGTGGTGTAGCGGTTCGAATCCCCGTCCGGGCATCCAGATTTTGGTTTTCCATGGTTTCCCCAAATCACTCCAGGTGAATGCCGGGATGCTTCCTTCAAAAGGCCATGGCCGAATTCCTTCCCATTCCTTGACCCCCATCCTTTCCCGTCTCTAAAGACCTAGTTGTTATAGGAGACATTAAGCAGTTAAAAAAAAAAAAAAAAAAAAACCTTGAAGAATCTCCACATTGCTTTGAACATTGTAAACAATTTCTAATCCTTGAAAATAAGCCGAAATATGGTAGTTGGCACAACATCGTTTTAATTTAAAGTATAAATATCAGTTTAGTGCTATTGGTATAAATCTCACACACTCATTCTGAACAAATTCATATAATATATTGATAAAATAAGATGCATTAACAAACTATCATTATGAAAATACAATAAACTAATCATTTTTTTAAAATTTTAACCAAGTTTAATTAGTTGAAGGAGTGATAAATGAGGGGGAACAAGGTTACAACGGTGTTACTGTGTTATCAGTACGGATGGGCTATTTGCAGTAATAATAAAAAAAAATTTAGCTCCATTTGATCAGTTAATGAGACAAATGAGTATTGCATACTAATTGTAAACGGAGAGACAGAAGATATCTTTATGGTGAAGAAATGATTGAGATTGCAGTCACACTGGGAGAAGTTGGTCACAGATTCACTTGCTCTTGGCAGAAAAGAAACAGCCAATCAGTTCTGCGGATCCAACTCCTGTACATTGTTGTAATGCTTGCGTTCTTCCATTTATACATTTCGAGTCAGAGTGATAATTGCTATTCAGTATGACCTTGCATTCAGCATCATATCGTGTTTACGCGTTGAATAAAATAAACTTTAATGTATTATACCATTGAATTTTGCAGTCAAACACGAATTGATTTAAAAAAAAAAAAAAAAAAAAATAAAAATCAATTTACCTCATACACATGTGTGGTGCGATATCTAAAAAGTACAAGACATTTCTAATTGTTATTATCGAGCATAATGAGTGAGCGGTAAGGTTCTGACCTCGCATTCGGAAAGACGCTCGTTCATTTCCCGTCCGACCATCCAGATTTGAGTTTTCATGATTTCCCCAAATCACAGCAGGCGATTGCCGCGAGCGTTCCTTCAAAAGGCTATGGCCGAATTTCTTTCCGTGCCATGTCCCCAATCCTTTTCCGCCTTTAATAACGTTGACGTCGACTAGGCGTGAAGACATAAGCAAAAAAATGTTGGTATCTTTGTAGAACGTTTCCACCTTCTAGTCTCACCTTCCAATGGCGATAGAGCTTTCCCCGAAACAACGGAAGAAGAGACCAGGATCGCTCTAAAACATAGGGCTGTGGGTCGGGTTACTTTACCCTAATTCAAAACTTCCTGAACTATTTTATCTATACATTCCGACACTGCAGTATTCCACTTTCCCATTTCAAAGACTGCATTAATAATTCAATATCATCAATATATTTTTTTTTTGCCGACTCCGGCAGCGTAGGGGATAGCGCGCTAGCCTCGCGTTCCAGGGGTCGCCGGTTCGAGTCCGGTCCAGGGCATGGGTGGTTTTAATTAAGTGTTGTGTTTGTCTTGTGTCGTATATACCACGGAGAATCTATAATACATAGAGTGATCCAACACATACTTGCAAACTACAAAATTACGTAGTGCTGGCTGTATGTCCTCGTAGCCAAATGCCAATTTTAAAAAGAAAAAAAATATATATGTATTTTTTTCTCGTATTTAGTGAAAATAAAAGAAGGTTGCTGTACCCTTAGTTTCGTTAGGTGCATTTGTTTAATCTCACTACTGAATGCTGTTTACCAGTTTAGATTGATTACTTGAAATGATGCGGCAGTGTGTGTTGCGGTTGTTTACATGTTGTTCTGCGAATTATTGTTGACCGACAGAGGCTGAAATCAAGTGACATCCTCTGAACCGCTGATTAATGTAATGGCAAAACACCATTATCTACTGCAATTGGCATAAAATTTGCTTATTTAACTTATGTGTATAGCTTTAATGACGGATATTTACTTCGGGTAACAATGTAACTGTATACTGAACACTCAATACGATACATTGGCAGGAGAGAAGCACTATTGTTAGCGCAGTGTCAATAATTTGTTTAATATGGGGCCGTGAGACTTGTAAATTCGTCGTGGATGACTTTACGTGTGGCAGGGAGGCGATATTGGAAATTATTCCATGTTAAGCGACAGAGAAAGGTAACTGGATTAAAATTCGTGCGTCTCTTTATCCGCTTCTGTGATAATTTTTTATGAGGGACATGTTTATGTTGGCTCACGCGGAGCTCAACTCCGAATAGATGGGAAAAGGCCAACTATGCTACGGATATAAAATAAATTAATAGCTGAGCCATATAAAATGCCATATTTTGGTTGACCTTTCACCGTAAATCCAGTGATAAGCAATCATAACACGAAACGTTGTGAGTTCCCTAAGTTAAGTGCCACGAAATTATCAAAATGCTCCCTAAATTTTCAGTGACTGACGCTTAATAATTTACCTGAAAATAAATACTAGACGATTCTCCAGATTTTTTGAGAAGCTGGAAAGTAATATACATGAATGGGGACAATTCTGATAACACACACCACACTCTTCTGTCGTACAAAACATATCAGAAATGGACATCGAACTGAAAACGATATCCTGTCATTCTTCATACAATCATGGCGTTGTTCTTCCACTTCAACGAATGTACTGTTGCATGTCCTGTTGCAGAATTAATTATCCGCATCAGAAATTTTCAAGTGTATAGTTGACGGTTGTTTAGGCGTTATTTTGAATTTTACTTTATAGAGATTAATCTTTCTTTCAAGCATTTTTAATTCGTTTATACATTAGTCTGGCAACATTACCTGAAAATTAATGGAAATGAGATATTACTTTCTAAACAACGTTTTGAACGTCGTAGAAACAAATCTGAGCAAACGATTTTTAAAAAATTATAATTAGGCCATTTACACATCTAAGAACTCTATCGTCTCTCACACAACATTTTCGTGTGCATGCTCATGGCATGTCCCTACTCTTCTGACATTACTGTCACGGCTAGTAGGACTAGAAATCATAAAGTATTCTTTGTTGTTGATGATTTCTTCTGTGACATTTAGTTTTTAGCAAATTCCCTCTACTTTCTAAGGTGTTCTTTAATTTGAAATTAAGCCAGATATTTCCCCGGCCAATCCACAACTGACCCATTATGTATAAGCTCCCAAAAAATTTCAATTTCCTTTCTCTTGTTGTGTTTGTAATTATTGCTATTTTTCTCTGCATATCTTCATTTTTCTTCTTTTTCAAAAGTTATGTATGTTCTTTTTTTGACCTAATTGTTCTCTACATATTTTCATTTCTTCCTACTACTATTCTTCCTGTTCCCCTCTTTTTTTAGTGTCACGCATTCTGATATACTGTATACAGTTCCTCCGTATAATTTCTATTGCACATTGTATGTTTATTGCGTGATACTGAAATTTTGCTATGTCCGTGTTTTGTGACTTTATAAGCTAGTTCCATCTTCCCAAATATTTCATTTCTGGTTGCATTATCTGGTCCACTTAATTACATTTTCTATCCTAAATATTTAAATTTCGCAACCCTCTCCCCAATCAAATTCAAGTTAATGGGCGGGCCGTTCAGTCCTTGCTGTTTCTTGTGATCCTACTATATCATCTTTTCGTAACAAAATCCGGCGTACCTGGAAGCTACAACTTAGAAAAAAACAGTTTCGTGCTCGACGATAAAGGTACTCGATGTTGATTTCAGCTATAATTCGTACACTTCAGATTCATCTGTGTCTAAATGTGAAATAAGACAGTAGGATATCTGCAAGGTGCTTTAAAGTGTGGGTGACCGCGAACAGGGTATAGCGTTGTAATTGAGGGTGAGGCTTTCACTAGTTTGGAGTTAAAACTCACATCAAAGATCATTTTAATGGAGAAAAATGAAAGAAAGTTTCTGTAATGCAAGCATGGTTCCTCCGCCTTCACTAATCGCATCTTAAATACGCTGATAGTGTTGCCCAAAATCGGTCTTGGTCTTGCATTTTTGCAAGACCAAGACCAAGACCAGGTGTATTGATGCAAGACCAAGACCGGCCAAGTCTGGTCTTGTTCTTGTATTTGGGCAACACTAGTGTTGCCCAAAATCGGTCTTGGTCTTGCATTTTTGCAAGACCAAGACCAAGACCAGGTGTATTGATGCAAGACCAAGACCGGCCAAGTCTGGTCTTGTTCTTGCATTTGGGCAACACTATACGCTGATAAGCGATTTGCTTCTATATAATTGAATGGCAACACACTTCCCTTCTCACATCCAGAGACATCAACCCTCTCTTTATTTCCATTATAGCGAGGCATTAATTTTTCTTATTGGTTGATAATTTGCTCAGTCAAGATATATGACCGTTAGGAGCATCTCATAACACATTGCTTACAGATATCTCATATTATGTAAATCTATTGTTTCTTTAACATACATATATTAGCTGTACTTCCAAACAATGAAATTAATATGTTCATCTGCATTACCTGACTTCTCTTAAAAAATCCATCTAAATATCAGCCGTAAAGCTATTGGTTTATAGTATTTTTAATCAACATGTTGCATGAAGTGCAGAATGAAATATAAGGGAATGAGGCCGCACATAGACCACATATGTGCCATGGTTGTATAAGAACCTTACATGAAAAAGAAATTTCCTAATCCGTGAAAAAGGATAAATTTAAAGTAAATTCCACTAAAGCTGAATAAATTAACCGAAGACGGAAATAAATAATAATATAAATGAAACTGTTATACTGGGAATGAGGTTGTCTAAAATCTAAGCTGGAAGTAGAAGTATTTAAACTATTTGATCAGTAAAAAAATGTTCAGTATGATGTAAGACGAAAGTTGCTTGTATGCTTTAGAAATCAAACTAACATTACGTGTAAATAAAAAATTCTTGTAAAGGAATATTAAGACGTAATAAAAGGGAAATGATTGTAGATGGAGCAGTTGCGACATAGACAGGTTAAACACGACCGTATTATGTACTAAATATGGTGATGGTAGGCCCCTTTGAGGCTCAGCAGGAATAGCTATGATATTGAAGGAAATCGTGGTACCATATGGAGGTTTGTGTCTTAGGACGACAGGAAGATGTTGACACTGGTGGTACTTGCAACATCCAGTTTTATGGCTATAACTCGACAGTACTTTGAAAGATATTAACTTAAGAGAAGCAATTGATCTTGATGAAATTTCAAGGAAACTTATTATTACCATACTACTATCAATAATTTAGGAATCAGTATCATCTTCAAGCTTCTGAAATGAGTGGACGAGTTGAGAAATAGCCTTCATTGATATTTTTGTTTAAACATAACATTACGACAGCCACTGCACTGTTTTTATTAAGTGAAGCATTCAGCCAGAATAAGTAATATGTTGTACCGCTGTTCAGATTGTTATCGACTGCCCATGTGTTCCCACATATATACGTATTTCGGAATGACAGCAAACAAATATTGCTACCAGCAACGTTCATATCCCGGAATGACCGCGAAAATAAGAGAAATCAGGGCAAGAACTGATTGATTTCTGTACCTATTTTTCCCACGAGCGATTAGGGAATGGAATAGAAAGGATTTACCGGGCGAGAAAACTTAAAATCCGACAGGAATAGCTTTCGATAAAGCACTCCGGATATCATGATCTGGGTTTTCTATGGATTTCCCGGATCAGTCCAGGCGAATGCTGGGATGGTTCCTCACACTTGCCGATGGGCGCCTCCTGTCATATTCTGTTTATCCCTTCCAAACTATTACCCTTTTGGACAGGTGCAATGCACCCTCCGCCACACACTTTTAGTGAATTGCGGAGCAATAATAATAATATACTCGGAAGAGAGATTGTTTTTTGACATTTCCCGACTGAACACAGGTAAAGACTATGCTGCAGCAGTACGCCGTGAAAGATTCCATTCTTGTACAAGAAGTATCAGATAAATTTGAATTTTAGAATAACAGAAGTTCAAATAAATATGATTTTTGAACTGCGATTAACGATAGAAGTATGAAAGTGGAAAAATAATACAGTTCTGTTAACCGTGAACTTAGTAAAAGTTTTTATCAAGTTAGATTTTCAATATTTAAAAAAAAAAAATCTGGTATGAAATATTGAAGATGGCAATAGAATAATTTATAATCAATGTACACAAGCAGCCTTCTTCAAAAGGAGAAAACATTTAGCAACTTTCAAGGAATTAGAAAGAACTGATCTGTAAGGAATTGATGCTTGGGCCTTCAAAATACAACAGAAAGTAAAACTCAATCACTAAAAATAAGGTACTATCGGAACTTGTTGAACAGTAATTGGAAATACAGGGTGTCCAGGAATGAAAGGATAATCCTGCAAACGCTGATAGGTCGCAACATGTCCTACTATATGACAAAATATTATTTTAGGAAAAGTCTCACCTTTTTCGAAATATTTTTTGAAATATGTGGCTTTGTTCAGTGTATTTCATGCCATTCCTACAAATTAAGACTTTGCTGTTTTAAAATTTATTTAAGGATGATTGAGTCATCTAAAACAATATTATTTTTTTCTTAAAACGTTAAAAAACCTTTAAAAATCTTTTTTTAAATCATTATCATAATTTTTTACTACATTTTTAAGATGCACAATTGTCTCTTTAACAGATTGAACTATCATCAAAAAAATAATTTTGAAAGAAGTATAAAATAATTATAAAATTTAGGTTATTTTAAAGTTTAAAAAAATAAAAAGAACATTATTTTATATGACACAAACATCTTTGAGTAAATTTTTAAGAAAACAGGGTTCAAATAGTCTTAATTTGATAGAAATGGCATGTAATAAGCTGAGCAAAGTCACATGTTTCGAAAAATATTAAAAAATGGTGAGATACTTAGTAAAATAAAATTTTGTTATGTAGTAGGTAATGATTGTATCCTGGAAATTAAGTCCAAAGAAAGGAATTTATGGAAGAATCCTTTAAAAGAAAAGACAATATGGCAGGTAATGTTTTAGGACATCAGCGATTGAATAATTTGTTAATGGAACGATTAATGATTACTAGTGATCGCCCAGCGGTCGAAATTTGACCGTAATTCATTAACTGATTTAGTTTCTTTCATGAAAGAGTAATAATCATTATTTGAATTTGTTCTATTGCGCTTGGTGCGAGCATAGATATATTATATACTGTATATCCTGACGTCGTTAGCTGCGAGCGTGTAGCAATACGTTATTAGCGTGTGTTGTTTGCTTTAATTCTCTGCAATACCTATAAAATTAAAACGATACACTCCACGCGTGACTGTATCCTAAATTTTAGCTTCTGAACTAACCATAGCACATGATGAAATTTATTTATCGATGGTTCATCTGAATTTAAAATATTCATTTCGACTTAAGGCTGGAAAACTGCTTTAGCTTTATGAAACATGAAGTAAATGCAGTCCTTTCACCTGAAATGACTTCTGAAATGAAATTTTTTGCAATGCGAAACTTCCATAGTAAATTCTAAACTGCTAATATTTCTTGGAGTGACATACAGTGCGCATTTAAATGTATCTATCAAAATAATTTCGTCATTTTGTGTGTTCCCTATTTAAATTTGGTTTATTATTATTTTGAATTACACGCAAATAAGTATTCCTTATTTCTTGTCTCTCTCTCTAATGAAATTAAAAAATCAAAAGACACTTAACCAAAGTTTAACATTTTAAATTATCAAATGACCATATAGTATCTGGCAGAATCGCTACATTCCTTTTCGAAGTATTCCTTTTATAACTTGAAATATTAATCTCTACTTTCGTTTCACCAAAGACCACAGTGTCTCAATGCTGTAAATACACGTCAGAACGTTGGCTCCGATCCTATTTCACGCACACACACGGTGGAAAATAATTTTTTTTATTTTAATAATCTATTTGTAACGTATATTAATTATGCTTATTATATTTTTTTCTTTACTGCTGACCAAGATCACAGACATTGGCAGATTCGCTTACCACCAAAAAAACAATTGAATGTAAACAATAATTTTTTTATTTAATTTAATATGCTGTATCTGTAACAAATATTATATACAGATTTTAGTTTTCTGCACTTCTTCTCCATATAAACTTTAACTATATCAAATCTCACACTTCTCCGTGCGCGACATATAGATATTAGCTTTCCGCTTTTCTTTAAGTTCCTCCATTTGTGAATTATTCTGGCCACTAGCTGCGCCATCTATCAGCCGTCAGTTCAGTCAGTGCTAGAACTAAGCAACAGGTAGATTGCTCTGGCGGCATTTGAGCTAACTACGTAGGGATACGAATATTTTATTAAACTTAATTTAATGCATTTGTAATACATATTAGATATAGATTTTAGCTTCCTACACGTCTTCTCCATATAAACTATAACTATGTAAAATCTCACATTTCTTCGTGCGCACAAAAGGGATCGGAAAATTTCGCTTAGCGTATTAATATATAGATTAATCGAATTGAAATTTGTAAGTAACGGCAAGTATTAGAGTATATTAAGAAGAAAATTTTTGTGACATGGCTTCCAATATTAGTATCAAAAGATGAAGAATTAATCTGAAGATAAGATGAGAAGTAGTATCGTTTGAAACCAGCGAGGAGCATGATGACATGAAAAATGCTACATAACATTTTTTAATATTGTGTGATTTCAGACTTCAGTAAAAACAAAACAATGAGGGAAACAAAATTATTTCCTAATTACGTATGATTCAGGTGGCATAGTCAGAGTTTCCTTAATTTTTCGTGGTGGAGCCATATAAATTTAAGACGACCTAAATGATGAATCTACCGCACTATGTTTTTCGCCACGTTCCCAACAGAGTGAGCGTTACAATAAATTGAAGTGGCTACACCATTTAAACAGACAGTAAAAACAGTAGATATTACTTTCTGATAAAAGTTTCATGATATTTTGCCGACAAGATTGTGTTTGGAGTTGGTGAAACATAAAAACTGATATTATACGCCTACCATTGATTAACTTACACCGAATATGAAGGTAGTAGCAAATAATTTAGTGGAGGGGCCCAGCTATGTTAGGCCTCGTGGTAGGAGTGGAAATGCTTCATTGGTGAGTGCTGGCAGCTAACATGTACGTGATGTAATAAAGCGTCAGCTCAAAATTGAAAGAATTTTCTCCCCCCACCACCCATCCTGACCTTCATGTTGCCCGCTGTCAATTACTTTTGGCGTGGTTCCGACGACGTAATCTGTTTTCTCCGACGGCGTTGATTTTGTAGCTGGCATACAATCAAACTTGTTATTCCGATAAAAATAACCGCACCACGTGGGGTTTGAGGTTTCCAATAATCAGCGAGAGTGGAAGTAATATTAAATTCTTGCACAGCGTCGGCTTCAAGGTTATTGCTAGCAGCCGATTCGAAGTAGAAAGAAAATAATTAACTAAACAAAATTTATTTGCACAGTGGAATCAGGAATCTCATATCACTGATGTTAATTAGAGTTCTTGAAGTTATTGTGAGTGAAACCAAACTATTTTTTCAACTTATTTTCTCTTGTGCGTTAATGCAAATTGCTTAGTACGTACTGATATTATGGCACAAAAACTAGCAAAACATTTTAAAATGGGTATCACATTTTGAGAGCTTAAGAACTGACTTAAAAATTACGGCATGTGTTGTGATTCTACGTGACCTAGCCCCAGAGAAGGAAATGTAAATCTGATCTTAACTTCAAAAAAAGTCTAATCACTATAAGATTGAAATACTAGGACACCTCATGCATCCCACGCCCATTCATTTAACAACGGCGGTTCAAGGTTAATCTGCTGTATCCCCACTCCGCAGCCCTTACCCCTCCATGCAAAAGGGAAAATAGCCACACGGTTACATGGACACAGCGGTCTGTTCGGAGAGAGATAGAGAGAGGGGGGGGGGGGATGAGGTGAGGAGCGGTGAGCTTAGAACGGGCAAATTGAAAATTCGATTAATTTGCACCTGTAGAAAAAGCTGATAAATGACGCCAGCTGAATGGCTATGAGCGTTAAGGAGTGTCAGATACGTACTAAGGGCGCAGTTGTCATAGAAATGTCAATTCCCCCCCCCCCCCTGCATGCGTTCCTTTTTTCTACTATTCCATGTTTGATGAATTAAAAATTCATTTCCAAGAAAATTCATCATATTAAACTTTGGTTTTACTGGGCAGCGGAGTGATATTGGTGCTGCTTTTTTGCTCTTTGGGGTGTTCGGCTAATTTGCAGATTCTCTTAGGAAAATTGTATTTTTTATTTCTTTAGTTTTGTTAACATCTTGGAGAGACACGATTTAAATGTATTTGCGTTGGATCAACACATATAAGTATCGCAACATAGTTTGTACGACAGCAGTGAAAAGGCAAAACAATTAATGTTTTCAGACAAAACCATCTTATTGCAGTAGAAACATTTCGTCCCAAAATTGTGCATTTGACTGAAAGAAAAATACAAAACATGTTGGCGAAAGATTTACACGGTTCGCGGACAGATGAAGAGCACCACTTCACTAAATTGTATTTTTAATGAATTTGATGAGTTTTACTAGTGGTTTCAAAGGTTTCGGACAAGTTTTGTATTGCGTGTTTTCTTTTGAGCAACACGCCTCGTCGACATGTAGATCATTAGGGGCAGGAAAACATTTAGGCAAGAAATGGGATGTAATTTAACAAAGGCTTTTTGAAGGAACCATCACGTCATTGGCGTAGAGTGAATTCGGGAAACTATGGACAACCGAAAACTACATGGCTGGACGCAAATTCGAATCCACTTCCCCCCAAAATTAGGCCCGAGCGTTAGCGGTCACTAGCTCTTGATTGTAAAACTATTAGAAGACTAATGGAACAGAGGATACAAACGAAAATAAAGAAAAATTGGGAAAAGACCAATATAACCTTAGAAAAGGAAGAGGGAATAGAGACGCCATTGAGTATCTGCGCATGATGACACAAATTAAACAGGAAAATATGTGAATGTTTCATATATTATGAGAAATCGTCTGACGGAATGAATTAGTACAACTTTTATGAAAGATCCAAGAGGTATTTGTATAGCTGATTACTGGATAGAATACTGAAGCAGGAGCTCTGCATAAGAGAGGAAATGGTAGCCAAGGTATAAGAGGAGGAAGGGAAAGAGACGAGTATCGAAAGAGAAGTGATACAGAGTTGTAGTATGCCATCAACATTATTCAATATGCATTCTGAAAAATTTTGGAAGAAAGATTTGGAATAGCAAGAGAAACTATGTTCGGCGGAAAAAAAACCACACACACTATATGCAATCAATTTTTTGCATGATATAGTGATGTTGGTGGGTCCAAAAGAAGAAGTACAAGGAATGATGAAAGATATTTAAAGGGTTGTAGAAGACTTTGGAATGAAGTTAAACACAGGAAAGACTAAAGTTATGTGATTTTGGAAAGAAGATTGGCCAAAAGCAAGACCATTGAACAGGTAAAGTATTTAAATCATTTACTGATTTGGAATGGAAAATGTATGGAAGAATCAGTATTCCTATCGTGAAGAACTCTTTCGTCAGAGCAAAATGTTTGTTAACATTTACAAAGACATCGATGGAATTAATAAAAAGTATGGCTAAATGTTTTATATAAGGTGTGATGTCGTATGTAATAAAGACACTGCCAATTAAATACAAGGAAGAAAAATAATAACAAATTAGGAAAAGTGACCTTTAACTACAGAATGAGATAATTTTGAGTTGTAGAGGAACATACGAGGTCTTTAGTGATTTTAAGAAAGTTATGATACAGAAGAGGAATTTGTCTCTTGCGGGTTGCATACGACGTAAAAATTGTCTACAGAGGATCATAATTGAAGAAAAAGTGCAGGGAAAAAGATGAGAAGGTACAAGAAGGTTTGGGATGATAATAGATATTAAAGAATACAGAAGATATAAATAAACGAAGGAATATGCTCAAGACAGGAAGAAATTGAGGATGTGCATCTGGTACTTATCGGAAGACGTGTTCACGAAGGAAGCATTAGAGATTCAGCACAGCGAGGGTGAGGTGATGATGTACCAAAGTCTTCGTCCACAGTACTCTTCTCGATTTAATGACCACGTGAGCTTCGCGTCTGTTTAAACGCGGAACTTCGTCCACGCAGTTATGGGCTCCTTGTTGATAGAGTGCGCTATTCTGAATGTGTTCTATCCAGAGGTTTCAGCAGCTTCTTGTCCTTATTGAAATAAACAGCCGTCCGCCTCCATTGCGCCTAGAGAATTTAAGTACTCACCGGAAAGTTAAATGGCTTCTCCTGTTGACAAAAAGGCGTCTTATTAGCCAGTACACACCTGCAAGATACGGACAGAGTAATCTCGCCACCTCTACCTACTTAAGGCCCATTTAGACGACCCGTTCCCGATCACCCTGTCCCGTTCCCGTTCCCGATTTCACTTTGCTCCCGTCTACAAAGTGTTGTATTTAGACGACCCGTCGCGTCGGCCAGCCCACCCGATCTGGTACTACCGTACTATCGGCCTACCACCACGCGTATATCCGTCTTGCTCTGCACGTCCCATTCAATAGTAATACTAGCAACAAAATTAGTTAGAAATTTTATTAAAGTTCTAATATTTAAATTAAATATGCATGGCCCCATATTTATCAAAACCACAAATTCTTGGTATAACCCTGACGACTTGACATTATGCAAAAAGCCCAGGAAAAAGAAAAAAGACGTGTGCCTAGCAATCATATTTACAAATGCATATATTCAGTCACTTTAGATGTGTTGGATGGTGAAGATTTCAGGAATTTCTTGCGGATGACAGCTGAAATGTCTCATTTCTCGCGTCTTTGTTATGACTGAGGGCATGTGAGGTTAGGGTTCAAACATGTTCTATCGGAGGCAGGTATGGGGATCTTAACGAGAGCATCTCAAAATCACTCAGACCGTTCATAGATGCACGTGCCGTGTGTGGAGGAGCATTGTCCTGTTAAAAAATTGCAGCACGTTACTGCCGCATACATGAAAATGCATTATATCAGTGGCGTACCGTTTTGTCGTCAGAGTTTTCTTAGTCACAACCATCCGTGACTAGAAATCAGAACCGATGACTTCCTACATCAAGACGCCAGAAATAACACTGCTGTGCCTCCTCAAAATTTTGGAAGAATGCTACCACTCCCGAGGTCGCCATCATACTCGCCTACGATGGTCATTCGAGGTATTGTAGAGTCGCGGTTCATCGCTGAAAACAATACGACGCCACTGATAATGTCGCAGATTCTGCATCATTCTGTAGTTTTAATTCTCCAAATGATGTTTTATCTTTTATGAACGTCGATGTCATTAGAGACTGAAAATGATAGTGTTCGTTCCAATAAAAGAGAAGGCACATGGCCATCACCGTTTCTGAGGAACACTCACAGGATTTGCTTCGAGTGGTTTATACTGACATTTGAAGATTGAAATCTGGATGACAAGATCGGTATTCGAACCGGTATTTCCATGAATCTTGGGCTCGATCTTTAATTACTCTTCAGGTGTGATTCAAGTCCTCGCAAGTTGCGAAGGGATTAAACAGTCGCGTGGCAATATTATCAAAACGGTTTCCATGTTCCCGGAGCGTAACAGAGTAAGTAGATCACCTCCTAGCACTTTTCGCCCAATAAGCTCGTCCGAAACGTCGGAAATTAATACTAGGACGCCACACCACCCGGGGAGCATGGAAACCATTTTTTCCATCTTTGGAAGCCTTCGAGTGGATTATCAAAATGGCTTCAGAAAACCATCAAGTAATGAAGTCCTGTAGTAGTCTAAATTTCGAAATTGTACATGACAGTATTTGTTCTATTCCACTGTAAACTACATTGAAAACTTGAGACTACTATCCAAGATTCACAGTTGACTATTATAAATCCATTGGAACACACCCATCAAGAGTCAATCAATTTCTTAGTTTTCTTCATTCTGATGGCAATGTTATAATTGTGTAATTCGGAAGCAAGTGAATAAGTTACATTGGCGGAAACTAAAAGTGCAATGCCCTGACGGAGTTGTGATAAATGAATGACATTTGGGCCAAAGTATCCCCATATGAAGTGTATTAAATGATTAAATTTAAATTTTTACATGTAATAGAATGAAAATTGCAGGGCTACTTATTATGTCAAGTTTTTGTTGATCAAGTACGCCAAGGCGAACTGTGATGACACTCTACATCCAAATGGCTAACTGTAAGAGCGTTCGGAGAATTCGTGTGTTTGAAATGGATACATTTAACCTTGAAATCTTCAGAATGATTGGGTATGGTGCAATGTCAGTATACAGACTTGTACCACAGTGGATACTCCTGGAGCCGGCACAGGTACATACAGAAGGACAACAGTACGTGAAGACCGCCAAATTGTGTAGGTGACTGTTGCTGGCTGACGGCTGACTGCAGGCCAGATCCAAGCAGTGGTTATACAGTCACCTCTATGCAATGTGTTCCATTAACCTTATTTCATTGCCAGCATCGTCTAACCTGGTGTTGCGCAAAACGCAAATGGACACGTGAATGACGCATTTTGTGTTTAGAGACGAGTACGATTCTGTCTGTGGTAAAGAGATAATCGGCAACAAGCGTAGTGGAGAAACAGCCGTCCCTAATGCTGTGATTTCGGTACGTCACAAAGGAACAGCCACTGGTGTCATGGTTTGAGTACGATCAGTTTCGATAGCAGGACTACGTTGGTTGTTGTTGAAGGCTCAATGACAGTCCATCATTATGTGGAGGCGTGCTGCACCCTATTGTGATACCCTTTATGTTCATCATCATCCAAATACATTCGAACACATAGACAACCAGCACAAACTGTCCAACAACTGACTGCTCAAGACATTCAGGTCAAGCACAGAGGGTATTTAAATTGAAAAAGCGTGCTATAAGAACTATTTGTGGAGCAAGCCCACAGACGTCGTGCAGAAATCTATTTAAAAACCTGGGTGTACTAACAATGCCAGCACAGTATGTATACTCTGTACTATCATTTGTAGTGGAAAATCCTGAACACTTCAATCTTAATGCTGACATACATAGCCATAATACTAGGAATAAATATAATATTCACAAGGATTACAAATCACTGTCAATTGTACAGAAAGGGTTATCATTTCCTGGAGCTTCCTTATTCAATGTATTACCAACAGAAATTAAATGTTATCTACAAAAACCCAACTACTTTAAGTCCAAACTGAAAGAGTTTCTGCTTCTGAACCCATTTTACTCTGTGAAAGAATTTTCTTCTTGGAATTTGGTAACTAAGAATGACTGATAAAATAGTATATATGGTGTATGGAAGGGGAAGGTGACAAAATTATCCACAATTACTAAAATGATATATGGTTTTTCTTTCTGTTGAAACTTTTGACAAATGAACTAATTACACTGTTTACAAAATTTCACTAATATATAGTAACTAACATGGGATAGCATGTACTCAAAAACTGCTGTGAAAAATTATCATACTAGCAGGTTTTTAAGTAATTGACTGCTTATGAGTTGTTGGTGCTATAATTGATATTTCTAATAGGTGTGTGTACTGTTCCACATAAATAGCAACTAACATAATATAATATGTAGTTGTAAATTACAGTGAAACTTATCATGGTAACTGGTTGGTAAGAAAATAACTGGTTATTAGATGCTGGTAACAAGTGATTACACTGTGCCACATAATAAGTATTAATTAACTCGGGATTGTATTTGTAGATTATAGGAGATATTGGTTATACTAATGGGTTGTAGCTAACTTGTTGTCAATATATAATAATATTATCAATTATATAGTAATATTGACTAATAAGTGAATGTACTGTTCCACATCCCCGAGATTATTCTCACATAGGATGAAAGTGAATATATCTATCTATCTATCAAACAAAGAGAGACATTTCCCAAGAAAACATCCGACCACTTATTGATACAATTCCGGCAAGGAAGCACAAATGTGTAGGTGTTTGGTGGGCACACTTCTTACTGACAACTATATGTAGAGGTATTAAACTTATCCTGATCATTATCAATTTGTTATAATTTCTTCTGGGTATGATCCTGGATATAGCCACAAAATTTCCTAAAACTCTTGTCTGGGGGTTGCACTTTTAATTTCCGCCAGTGTATTTTCAACATTATTATCAAAGATACACACAATTCCCTGCCTTTAGAACTTATGAGAAGGTCAGAAAATATTCCTTATCGGAGCCGTAGGCGTCAACAGTATCTTTTGGTTACTTTTTAATAATCGATTTAATGTTCAAAGGTTTGATAAACTGTGAACAATAATTGCATTTTGATAGCTGTGGCGTTCTCGCTTTACGACCAGACATCTTATATAGGGTCAATTGGCGTGCGGGGCAGCTCTGCGTGTAAAGCAGGTCAGAGCTGGTGATGAAGGTCGCGGGATGGAGGGCGCTGGTTGTAGTGATGGTGGTGGCAGCATTGGCGGACGCCCAAACCAACAGCAGCAGCGAGGTAACGTAACAACTTCGGAGACACGAAGAATTACTGAAGACAGCTACCCCTCTTGAACATTATCCTCTGTCACCCATAGAAGAGAATTTTCACTATGCCAAATATTAACACTTTTGTTCGGGTTCACTCCACCTGTGTTAAGTTGCTCGTGTCGTCGTAACGACCTGGTGACAAGGTTTTCTTATTGGCTGCGCATTCCTTCCCTGTCGAAGGCTGCTTAAGCCTAATCCGGCAATCCTACCAGGTATCTACAGTTTAACGTGATATCAGAGCCAGAGGTGAAGGTCGGGTTACAGATCTTTAAAACCGCAGCCGAGACCAGAATTCAAATCAGGGACTTTTCAGTTAACCGTCTTAACCACTGAGACACCAGAGCGGTCACTTGCATTAAAAAAAAAAAAAAAAAAAAACTGTGTGGTTTTATGAAACCACGAAGCAAGTGAAACTTTTTTAAGCATTTACCAGGTAACTGAAAGTTTTCTGAAAATTATTCGATTTAGGGTATTAAAATTGCGTTCTTAATCTTTACTTAACAATTAGAAAATGGGAATGATAGGGAATGATATTGGGAAATCAATAGTAAACAAGATATCCAACTATAAATTTTAATTTCAATCAAAGTACTAGAGTACGGAATACATAATAAATACAATCGCACGAATAAGTGAGAATGTAAATGCTAAACGGTCAACTGATGCGAGCTATGGGCGCCGCCATATTGGCCTTAGCTGCTCTGCCGAGCGCCTTTCCCTTTTTCCCCTCTCCGCGGCCGGCTGTAATGTGACATGCGATAGATGGACGAAGAAATAACACTTCCTGTTTTCGGAAGAGAAGATTAGAAAGTATCCGTCAGTTGCCGATTACCTTGCTTCAGTTCAACTGCAGTCGCGCCAGACAGATCTCAACTGACTAGGAGAGGTTTTCAGTGTGGAAATCGCAATCGGAGAACGAACAAGTCTGGTAAATAGCACGTCACCTCTGGTTTCTCTGGTGGCCTTCGTTTAAGAGAAATCGGGGATTAAAAAAAGTATGTAAATTGTTTGTAAATGAGCTATACTTTTACGGAAGACCGTTCCTTTACAATGTCTATATAGCCGTGATCGCAAAGGCGGAGTGATCACATGCGATGTGTTCGAAGTTGGATCCCACCAATCGCGAAAGAAAATTTTCTATTTTTTTTATTGCCATTCCATCTTGTATAATTAAAACTTTGTTTTGAAACAAAATCTTCAAAATTTTTATTTTCCTTTCACAAATACGCAAATATTAGGATGGTATAAATCATAAAAACATTTGAAACAAAAATTACATGCCAATCAGGAACATTTTATGAAGGATATGTTTCGACAGTCACATATAGTATTTATTACTGATTTAGAAAAGCAGGTTTCGTTAACATTTGTAAATTTCGGCCCTTCATTCGTTAATTTTGAACCATACCAGGAATATTTTATCATGTCATAAAATACAGGCGCTCGCAAAATGTGGTGAATAAGAGAATATATCTTAACAGCATCTTAACGAGAAGATACTGCACGGTTATCTTGCAACAACTCCGGCGCATTTTGGAGCTTTTTTATTAGTATTTTTACCTGATGATGGAAATACACATCACACGGGTGACGTAAATGCGTAAATTTCATAGTACCATCTTAATATTTGAGTATTTTTCAAAGGAAAATAAAATAAACCTTGTAGAATTTTTAATGCTACAACATTAGCAATAAACAAATATAAATAGAAAAAAAAATATCGCTGGTGGGGGCATTGAAACTCGGACTCACCGCATCAGATCACACCGCCTTCACGAGTACAGCTAAATAGACATCATAAATGTTTAAGCACTTTTTAATCCCCGATTTCTCTTAAACGGTGGCCCACCATGCAGAACTGCTTTAGGGCGAGAAACCAGAGGTGACGTGCTATTTCACAGACTAGTTGGTTCTACGATTGCGATTTTCACACTGAAAACCTCACCTTGTGAGTGTTAAAAGTATGTATCATTTGTAGTGGAAAATCCTGAACACTTCAATCTTAATGCTGACATACATAGCCATAATACTAGGAATAAATATAATATTCACAAGGATTACAAATCACTGTCAATTGTACAGAAAGGGTATCATTTACTGGAGCTTCCTTATTCAATGTCTTACCAACAGAAATTAATTGTTATCTACAAAAACCCTACTACTTTAAGTCCAAACTGAAAGAGTTTCTGCTTCAGAACCCATTTTACTCTGTGAAATAATTTTCCTCTTGGAATTTGGTAACTAAGAATGACTGATAAAATAGTATATATGATGTATGGAGGTGGAAAGTGTCAAAGTTGTCCACAATTACTAAAATGATATATGGTTTTTCTTACTAGTGAAACTTTTGACAAATGAAGAAATTACACTGTTTACAAAATTCACTCATATATAGTTACTAACATGGGATAGCATGCACTCCAAAATTGCTGTGAAAAATTATCATGCTAACAGGTTTTTAAGTAATAGACTGCTAATGAGATGTTGGTAATATAATTGATATTGTTAATAAGTGTGTGTACTGTTCCACATACGTAAATAGTAACTAGTATAGAGAGTGACCTGAGGAAGGTGGTGAAGGAGGCACAGCATACCAGGGTGGAGCTCATGCAGGTCCTGAGTCGCCATGACCGTCCACAATTGAACTATGCTGTGAGGCGGGTTAATGTGGAAACGGAAGTGCTACTTGGGAAAGGCATTAGTTCTGTGTTGGGGGTTGTGCCTGTGAACACCATTGGTAGGTGGGGTTTCACTAGGCACGGCCTACACCTAAATAGAAGGGGGAAGGGAGTACTTTCTGAGTTGTTAGCTAAAGCAGTGAGGGAGCCCGTTTCCAGTGATGATGGGGTCAGGACTGTGCCTTTTTTAGGTTAGGGGCTGCTGGTGAAGGGACAGAAATAGATTATCAAAGTGATACTGATTGCAGATTCGCGATGGGGAAAGTCACAGATATTAAAGAAATAGATGAAATGGCTGAAACAATAACTGACTGCGTTAAAAGTGGGAAAGAGGAGATAAATTCTGAAAATGTAAAGCCAATAGTAAGGGTGTTAATGGTAAACTGTAGAAGTATAATGAACAAAGTAATCGAATTTGCAAACTTAATAGAGATGCATGAACCACAAATAATAATTGGGGTAGAGAGTTGGTTAAAAGAAGAAGTACTAGACAGTGAGGTTTTTCCTGATGGTTACAGAGTGTACCGCAGAGATCGAGGAGCAATTGGTGGAGGAGTCTTCATACTAGTTAGCAAAAACTACCATAGTTCACTGGCATTCATAGATCAAGACCATGAGTTACTTGGGGTAGATTTCTGGGGTAGTAAAAAAGAAAAAATCAGAGTGTTGGCTGTTTACCGCAGTGGAAGAATGACAGAAGAGGATGAGGCTCTTGGGGAGAAATTAAATTCATACTCAGATTTCAGAGGTGAGAATAGAATGATCATCATCGGCGGAGATTTAAATTTACCAGGTGTAAACTGGGAAGGGAATAAGATAAATAACACAAGGGAACAAATATTTGCAAATATCTTAATAAGGGAAGGAGGATTTACACAAGTGGTTGAGCAAAACACTAGGGGACAAAATATTTTGGATATATTTCTAATTAAGCCCGATGAAAACCTTTTGAGGTATCAAGTAACTGAAGGAATAAGTGATCATGAAGCAGTTCTGATGGATATTAGAGGATTCAGTAAACCAGCAGCCAAAATTGAAGGGGGAAATAGGTACAATTATAAAAAGGCACAGGTTTCAAATTTGAGGAGATATTTCAGAGAACAATTCAGCAAATGGAAGGAAGGCTCAGGTACAGTAGAGTCAAGGTGGAAAGAGTTCAAGGAGATAATAAGAAAGGGGGAAGAAAAATTTATTCCAAAGCAAAAAATAAAGAGAAGTAGAGATCCTATGTACTATAATAGGGAAGTGAGGAGGTTAAAGAGGTTGGTAAGAAAAGAACATAACAGAGTTAAGAGACAGCAGGGTAGTAGGGAATATTTAAAACAACTAAACAAGGACTTAATAACAGCAAAGAAAATGGCCAAAGATGGGTTTATGAAGAGTATTGTCAGTGCAGGGGGACCATTGACTGATGCATCTAGAAATTTCTATGGCTATATCAGGAAACTGAGGGGAAGGGAGGATGTAGAGACACTTATAGATAAGGATGGAGAAGAAGTTACTGACGATTTGAAAAAGGCAGAGATTTTAAGTAACTGGTTCAGAGAAAGCATTAGGGAAAATGAATCAGAAACAGGAGGGTCTAATTCGGAGAACGAGCTTAACAACACAATTAGAAATGACGATAGTAAAAAATTTGATATCCATCCTGAGGAAATCATGAAGGAAATAAGAAAGCTGAAAAAACATAAAGGGGCTGGTGAAGATAATATTACTACAGATATCTTAAAGATAGCCGGATGTGACATTGTACCTTATCTTGAAATATTATTTAAATTGAGTCTAGACACTTGCTGCCTACCACAGGACTGGAAAAGTGCAATAGTAGTACCGGTACATAAGGGAGGGGTGAGAAATAGAGTTGAGAATTACAGGCCAATCAGTTTGACATCAGTGGTAGGTAAATTAATGGAAAGATTGATATGCAACCACATCAGAAATATATGTGAGTAACGTAATTGGTTTTCAAGCAGGCAACATGGTTTCAGGCAAGGATATTCATGCGAATCTCAGTTGGTGGGATATATGCAAGATATTTCAGATGAAATGGACAAGGGAGGCCAAATTGATAGTGTAGCACTAGATCTGTCTAAGGCGTTTGACAGAGTAAGCCATAAAATGGTAGTAAATAAGGTAAAAACCATTGGAGTGGATAAGAAAGTGATTTGCTGGGTAGAAGAATTTTTAAAAGGTAGAAAACAGAAAGTTAGGGTAGGAAATGTAGTATCAAAAGAAGTGGAAGTAAAAATGGGTGTGCCACAGGGTAGCGTATTGGGACCATTGCTATTCATTATTGTAATGAATAATTGTGTTGCCTGTTTACTATCTGAAATTAGATTGTTTGCAGATGACATAATGCTGTATAAAAGAATCAAAACGATAGAGGATTGTAAACAGTTGCAGGGTGATCTTGACAGGATATCTAATTGGGTTAGTAAACATGGAATGAAGATAAATGCAAAGAAGAGTCAGCTTATTAGATACACAAATAAAAAACAAAAGGTTAATTATGAATATAAGGTGGGGAAAGAATTGCTTGCTGAAGACTTGAAATGCAAATATCTTGGAATTACTTTTGATAACAAACTTAACTGGGCAGGACACATAGGACAGGTGGTAGGAAAAGGTTTCAGAGTTCTGCACTTGTTGGAGAGAGTTATGAGGGGATGTACGAGAGAAGTCAAGGAATTGGGTTACAAAACTTTGGTCAGACCATTGCTCGAATATGGTAGTGTAGTATGGGACCCTCATTTTACGTATCAAATACAGGAGTTGGAGAGGGTGCAAAGAAGGGCTGCTAGATTTGTTTCTGGAAATTATCGCAGAATGCAATCAGTGACGGATATGATAAAGGAGCTGGAATGGGATTCATTGCAAGACAGGAGGAGGATGAGGAGGGTCATGGGAGTGTACAGGGCATATACTGGTGATGAGGCATGGAAAGATATTGCAGTAGGTATGAAAAGTAGTGCATGGAAGGGAAAAGATGACCATGACCACAAGCTGGCACTCGATTTCAGGCACAAGGGTGTAGGAAGATTCTCTTTTTTAGGTAAGGGTGTCAGGGATTGGAATGAGTTACCAAGAGAAACAATGAATAATTTACCGAAAACTTTGAAGGAATTTAAAGAAAAAATTTGTAGAGGGCAAATGTAGGTGGGTGCAGGATAGGGGGAAGATAGCTGTGTAGGGAAATTGCCACCGGAGCCTGTGCTCCATTGCAATTAAATTAAATTAAATTAAATTAAATATGTAGTTGTAGATTACAGTGAAACTTGTAATGGTAACTGGTTGGTAAGAAAATAACTGGATATTAGATGCTGGTAACAAGTGATTACACTGTTCCACATAATAAGTATTAATTAACTCGGGATTGTATGTGTAGATTACAGGAGATATTGGTTATAGTAATGGGTTGTAGCTAACTTGTTGTATATATATAATAGTATTATCAATTATATAGTAATATTGACATTAAAAATAAGTGTATGTACTGTTCCACATCCCCGAGATTATTCTCATATGGGATCACAGTGAACATATCTATCTATCTAATGGACATGAGACCTCCGCACTAGGTCACGTCATACCTGGGCGCATGCTGTAATGCGACATGCGATAGATGAACGGAAAAATTTGAGGCAATAGAATAAAAGTTTCACTTTAATATATATATATATATATACTTCTTCATCGAAAAATTTTAACAGTTGTACTACAATGGATTGGACTGGCCTGCAGGTATACCGTTTTTGCTTATTATCTCGATTATAGTTAATTTCTTTGTATTTTAACAGCGCAGCAGGCCTTTTCGCTAAACCTTTAGGCATAATCACTTTAGTTTATACTTTTATGTTCAGTCCACATTTCCGTTGCTATTTGCAGCTATTACCCAAGTGCATCTCTTTGTGGCGGGCGTGATAATTATGCTCGTCTTTTCTGTTAATCTCCAATAATTATTACTTTCTTGCATCCAGACAGAGTAGATAGCCCTTATTCTAAGCTACAGGTTTCAAACATGGGGGACCCAACTACTTGCTAAGGGTGCGAGATAGATTCACCGCCCGTGCAGAGGATACCCTAGCTCTACACCGTCCCAAGTACTATGTTTCCTTCGATGCCTCTTAGAGTTGGAAACGTTTATTCTAACATTGCATATTCAGTGCGTTTCCTCTGAGATGTTACTATTAATTCTGAAATATTAAAAATTTTCATATTATTATTAATAAAATTGTGGCATGGGGGAGAGCGCGGTATCTTTCTTTTGACGGAAGGAGGGCGTGGTACTAAAAATTTTGGGAGGCCTATTCTAAGCTATGTGGATGTGATATTTAGTCATCAAAAATATAATTTTATTCTAATCCATTTAAATTCATGCATTTAAATGTTTGATGAGTGTATTTTTGTACATTGGAAGAACAGCAAATGGCTTAATTTATCTAAAATCACATCGTTAACTTAGGATGACAAGTAGATGGGGAATAAGAGTGCGGGCTACATGGGCTGTTATGGAGGACGGTTACGGCTCATACCCCGGACCAAAAGAGTGTAATCGATACCACCTTCCCCTCCCCTCCTTGTAACCTGATACCCTACCGTTGACCTTGAAACCGAACCCCCCTTCCCCACTAACCTCAGTTCCCCCTTCTTGTAACTTCAAACCCCGCGGTGTAAACAGATACTCTGTGCAGGTGTTCCAGTGTAACCTGACCCTTCCGCTAACCTTGAAATCTGATACTCCACGCAGGTGTTCCGTTGTAAGCTGATATTCCCTCCCATCTGCCTTCCCCACTAACCTCAGTTCTGCCTCCTTGTAACCTGATACCACACGGTGTAACATGATACCCTTCCGCTGACCTTGAAATCGATACCCTGTGCAGGTGTTCCTTGTGTAACCTGATACCCTTCCACTGACCTTGAATTTTATACACCATGCAGGTATTCCATCGTAACCTGATATTCCCTCCCACCTGCCTTCCCCACTAACGTCAGTTCCCCCACCTTGTAACCTGATACTCCATGCAGGTGTTCCGTTGTAACCTGATACCTTGCCGCTGACCTTGAAATCGGGCAGGTAGGAACCTTTTGGCGCTATACCAGTTTTTTAGTGCGCCCGGGGTGAACAAAAACCGGTTCTCGCTACCTGGTAACGTGCTGCCGTATCTGGAGTAAGATGATCATGTATTTATGCTTGGCTAGTCGGCTCACGCCCTTTGGAATGATGTTAGTAAGAATTAGCACATTCTGGCTACAGTTCATGAATTGAAGTTTAATAATAATAAATTTAGGTGTTTGTATAAATTAATAACATTGTATTTAATTTGATTTTTTTTTTTATTTCACACATCACTATCATTATTCATGAGTTGTCGTAGAGGTGTACATCCCAAATCTTCAATATTGCAGCAGACAATAGTCTTGTTACAACTAAATAGACATTTGGTGTCGTAAAGATGTTCCTCGATATTAAATTATTTTTAAACTCACTTCTTTCTGGCCTTTGTCTGCATACTTTAATCAATATACCACAACCATTTGAACTTGGTGGGTGAGAAATGAAGTCTGAGTTAGGAATTTGGGAGGACCTGGGTTCATTTCTCCACTATTATTCTTTTCCGAAAACACTATATGGAAATGCCATGGTGGTTCCTTTTATGAAGTCACACTTAAAAGCACGTTAGAAGTAGTCAAGAATATCTAATGTCCCCATAAATTAATGAAGAACATTATAATGCGTCCATGCTTTTTATTCTTTTGGATTTTCCTTTGCTCGGTGCTTTATGCTTGGCGGCCAGGAGACAGAATTTGTGAGAATGTTCGTAGTTAGTAACACTATCATAGTAAAGTTATTTAAAGATGAATGGGATTAAAACGCCAAGCTTGGACTACACTGTATTTATTTTTAATGAGTTAATGAATTCATTTTGATGTCTCGTAGTTCTAGGGAACAATATATATTTAAGGATGTTACAACTTTCCTAACTGTCGTCATATAGCTAGATGAAACCTTCTGACGAATTTATATGACTAGATACGTATTGGGAATTTTATTTTAATGTCTCAATTTTATTCCTCGATAGTTCTTAACTCATATGGCATTTACTTTCTGTTACTATAAAAGGTCTCACGAAATTACAGATCTTTTAGCGCCAGAGCGACTTAGTGGTTAAAACGTCTGACTGGAGACTGAAAGGCCCCCGGATCGAATTTCCGTATCGGTGGAGGATACTCATAGGTCTGTAACCAGACATATCTTGTTGTGAAGTATTCATGGTTCATTTTTCTACGTTTAACTTCAGGCGCCCTTAAGTAAGAAAAAGAAGGAAGGAACTAGCCACCCTCTCTCCAATACAAGTCTAAGTATATCACCTTCGTTAAGACTATATACATATAAACTAAGGGCACTAAAATTAAGGAATTTTGATTTTAGTGAATTATGAATGAAACAAAATGCTAGAAATTGGTGCATCAACTAATAGTAAGCGCTATTTGTTTAACAGTAAATTAGAAGTGCATGTTAGTCTTGAAGAATAGATTATTGTTAAAATTATAATAGGAGAAAACGTGAGATCGAGAAAGGCTAAAGAAAGGTTTGTCGAGGTATGTCAGTCCAATACAGTCTTACAGTCTGGTTTTCTATCGTTTCCCAAAATCACTAGAGGCGAGTGCAGAAATGATTACATTCGTCCACGTTTCGGAGGATGCAGGTTTAAATTTCTAGACTGGTTGGTGAATTTTTAATGTTCGGCACTGTCATACGGGTGATCTCGGGTTCTCTCTTCAATGCATTCCATTCGTCTTCTTTTCAGAGTTATTGCTTGTATGCTGGCCTGAATATCTAGCGTGGTGGGTGATTTTTTAAAGCAAGATAATGAATAAGCAGTTGTTGGAGATTTAATGCGTAGAAACGACCGGATAACCACAAGATCAGCAAAGTCAGTTCTCAACAAATGAAGTTAGAGTAATATCTCCTCCACAAACCAGTCTACAAACTTTACGTGACAAAGTTTTATATTCGTGCTGTAGTATCTCCCAAGATCACTACGAAAGATTTTACACAATTTCTGACAGTCTGAACGTTAGCTGTATAACAGTTACGATGTTATTATCATCCAAAACGTGCATCGGATGCCGAAAGCTAAGAGGATCATAGAATACCGAGCCTTGTGGGTGAGCAGTACCGTTCGGATGTATCGTTCGTGAGGATATGCAGCACGGTTTTACAGTCAGATTTTCTTTCGTTTCCCAAAAATCACTCGAGGCGAGTGTTTGGATCGTTCCAGTGCAGTACTACTTTCAGAGTTATTTTTTTATGTGTTGATCTAAATATTGAGCATGGTGGGCGAGTTTTTAACGTGCTATACTGTCATGCGGTAGGTAGAGGGTTCGATTCCCGGTCCGACAGTTCATTAGTATCTGTTGTAGTAGTACTTTAGACACAAATAGCCGTTTATCGCCTATAGTAGCTGCGACATCGAAAAACACGTTTAGTTGTGTTTTTGTCGGTAGGAAGGGATGATTTTTTTTTTTATTCGTAGCCATTTGAAGCAATTTTTCTTGTATTTTTGTACCGGGAGTCCTGGAAAAGTTATACACATTCAAAAGTAACAGAGTTTCGACTTGCCACGCGCTCTACCTATGTCGTGGCTAAAAAATCTACGGTATTGCGTTTCGACATGAGCAGAGAAGCCCTTAAGCACTTCCGTGGTTTGTTCTTCACTCACTTTACACTTATTTCAAAATCCCTACGGTCGCAATACAGGGGTTTAAGGAGGAATACACCGAAGATAATGTCCACTGAGTTGTAGATGATGTTATATCATTTGTATGGCGCCAACAGGTTCCTACCTGCCCGATTTCAAGGTCAGCGGCAGGATATCAAGTTACAACGGAACACCTTCATGGAGTATCAGGTTACAAGGAGGGGGAACTGAGGTTAGTGGGGAAGGCAGTTGGGAGGGAATATCAGGTTACAATGGAACACCTGCTTGGAATATCGATTTCAAGGTCAGCGGAAGGGTATCAGATTACACTGGAACACCTGCGCATACTATCTGGTTACACCACGGGTTATCAGGTTACAAGGAGGGGTAACTATGGTTAGTGGGGAATGGGGGTGGTCGGTTTGGTTTCAAGGTCAGCGGTAGGGTATCAGGTTACAAGGAGGGGAGGGGTAGGGGGTTTCGATTGCACTTTTTTGTCCGGGGTACGAGCCGTCACCGTCCTCCGTAAGAGCCCATGTAGCCCGCACTCTTATTCCCCATCTTCTATGACGGTATACTATTCACTTTAAGCGAACACATTATGGCGTGTATTGATTATTGTTAATGTATTTAATTACTTCCAGCTTGTAGGAGATAGTGCAGTGGAAGTTCAGAAAGAAGGAAGGTGGTGACAGGCATTATATTTATGTAATATTTGGATTGAATGCAAGTAACAATTAGTTTTATAGCTTTTGTTTAGGTAGTTTATTTATTTATTTCGTGTCAGGAACATATTGTTACACAATTACAAACATTAAATTGTACTAGACAAAAACTTGGCCACTTCCAGTGCATTTTCAGGGCCTCATATAGATGATCTTCCAGGCAGGATGCTGGACATAGTTGATACTGGAGCAGTCTGATCTTCTACGCAGTCGCACTTGATGACATCGACCTCCGCATAGCCCCATCTTGCTAGGTTAACTTTGGATCTGCACACCCCTGATCTTAACCTATTTAGAGACTTGCATATCAACCATCTCTTGTCAAAGCCAAGTGGTAAAGATTCAGACAATCTTCTACAGCCATGGGGAAGGGGAGACTTAGCTTCCCATAATTGTAACCCGGCTTTCTCAATTGCTGTTGCAAGTTCCTGTGACGTCGGACCCTCCTGTAAATTTTCCTGAACCTATGTAGAATCTCCACTGAGTTATTGGGTTAGACCCGTTGGTATCCTAATTATTCCATTGCCCATCTCTGGTACTGCTGGTGCTGTTGTCCCACTACCCAACTTTATAAGTGGGAGATCAATGTAGCTTCCCATATCCGGGGCTACAGAGGGCCTAAATCGTGGCTTTTCCCGCTCATATATTGAAGCCGCCTGTGCACATGATCTGTTGTTTAAGGTAGTCTCCGCTTCCCTTAGGGGTATGTTATTTCTGGTGGCAAATTCATGTATATTTTTACGTCTGTCGTACTCTGGGCATGTTCGGTCAGTGACATATTGTGCTCCGCCACAATGGAAGCACCTAATGGATTGAGCTGTACATTGTACGTGTGTCCCGCCGCATTTAATACACCGTGATTGTCCGCGACATTTTTTACTTAGGTGCCCATATCTATAACACTGATAACATATTTTAACCGACGGAAAAAATGTCGTTACCTCACATCTAGTCCCGTGGATATTCACATGACTTGGAATGGATTGGCTGTCAAATGTTAACACGCACGTTTGAAGATTAATTACCACTATTTCATTGTTCTGTTCTATTGTTTTGTTCATTCTCCGGGCATTAATTACCTTGAGCGGCGATTGGACTTCTGCTACCAACTCCTCCATTTTAATGCTTTTATGAACACCTCTTATTACCCCTTGTTTGTATATTAGGTGGGAAGAAATATATATTTCTAAATCCTTGCCGATTTAATACTATTGTTAGTAACACTTGCATTTCCTACTTCAAGCTTTAATCTATTTCTACCCGAGTAACAAATACTCAAGATTTTCCCTTTGGTTTCGGGGATTGATAAATGAAGCATTTTCCCAACAGACACTGGGTGGAGTTTTCCAAATTATTATTCTTACTCTCGATAAACACGATAATTGGTCCATTTTCCTACCGCCTATAAAGCAGAAGAGGTCTACTGTTATTCTTCTCGGATGGTATCTAGTTACTGCTGGCCCTTACATTCTAATGCAGTTGTTCCGGAACTATCTCTATGTGGTTTTCTGATTTGGGGGGGGGGGGGGGGAAACATAAATTATGTCAAAACTGACAATTTTCCTCTTATCTGCTGTAGGTTCTATATTTGGCTCTATCGGGCGTTTTCTAGTATTAGCACGTTCTTTATCTCCACTATCCAGCTCCGAATTGTACTCCATGACATCGTCCGCCACTTCACTTGCACTGATGGTACTTACTGCTTCCACTACAGCCGCTCCGACTGCTGCTGCTCCTGTTGATACGTTGCAGTCGTCTGACGTGAAGTCACTCCACGGCCTTCTCCATATTGGCCGCCAAACATTCCCACGCCGTATGGAGGATACCCTCCGGTGTGTGCTGAAGGCACACTGTAGAAGCTGGACTCTGTAGTCAGAGCTGGTTTCGATACACTTGTTACGAAAAGCTATAGTACTACTATTCAATTTAACTCTAAGCAGGAAAACACGAGAGCACGTTCACTGAGCCAACCAGGAAGTTGTCGTTTCGGCGACTCGATACGAACTGATTTTAGTGTTAAGAAATGCAGTTCGCTTCTAAGTCGGCGTAGTGACATAATACCTCACGCCACTGTCCTCGACCCTAGCGACCAAGGACGCTCTAGTTTATTTTTCCTGTAAGAAAGGTAACCAGCACGGCTGATACACGAGGTAAACACGTGAAGTACACGCCTGTACGGCATGACATACAGCCAATGAGAAGAGAGTTTTCTCCACCTCCATGGCCGGGGAAGCTTATTGGCGCATAAATGTCCATGATGTGAAATTTCGTAGGGCAGACTTATTACATCCAAATTGACCAATTTAGACATTTTTCTATAATTCTCATTCTGCTGGCTCGGAATGCATCTTCATTAATGTTAGGATCCTATGATCCACCATTCTAATATCAGAAAACCCCGATTTATGTATCAATTTCATGTAACTTTAACATGCAACACTTTTTAGCAATAAATCAAGTAAACAAAACTCTTATAACATTTTAGGGAGCACCTACGTCCTGCTTTTAAGTGAATTAAGTCTCTGTGTGTGTGTTTTTATCCTAGCCAGAAGCTTACAGATGCCGACTGGAAACCAAGAAAACCTCAGCCGACAGGAAGTGTTTGCAGGGACGGACCCACAGTTTGGTAAGTGTTCGGATCACAGGCGACAGAGAGAAAGGAGTCAACTTCTAGAATATTCACTGCAGGGGTAATATTACTAAGCCGAACTACGTTAGAAATGTATACGCTGGCATAAAGAGCTTGCATATCGTCTGATAACACAATTGAAATTTATTTTTTTTTTACAGCGTTTTCGAAAATATCACCTTTTGTAGGGAAGTAAAGCTTCTGGCCTCAGTTTTATCAATCATGACACCATTCTTTATTCACTTGCAGAAAAGGGAAAACATTACCAAATACTACAAAAATTGATCGTCTTACACTCATAAAAGCCACTACAACAAGACTATGGATCTTCGTTGTCCAATTGATTATTTTCTTAATTAGTTTGTTTCATTTCTTTTATCTGTTATGAATTTCACTTAACGCAATGTTATTAGTACAAAAAGCAGTTAATTATTCTGGGACCGATCTGATTAATAAACTTCCCAAAAGAATAAAACAGTTTTAAAGAAAAACTGAGGGACTGTCTTATAGGAAGATCCTTTTATTCCATACAAGAATTTGTACAAAAGAATTAATTGTATATAATACGCCTTTAACAAAATTCCGTTGTAAATTTAGAGTTTACTTTATTTGTTTATTTTGTTTGTAACGTATTGTAAGAGGTCATTTTGAAGACCATTACTATTTGGGGAATTATAGGAATATTCAGTCGTCGAGCTACTGGCAATCGGCGATCATTGACAATGCTGAGCGCGGTCGAGCATTGACCAGACAGGAATCTGCACGCTTGCAGTCAGCACCTTAGAGTGCAGTCCCCTTCGTAATTGTAGGTCAACGGAGGCGGCTTGGGCAGTACAATCGATGAAGTAGTGTCTTTACTGTCGGGCAGTCGGCGAGAGTAGTCGAGCATACTTTGATAGCCACCTGTTAGGAGCCTGCCACCCTCCCATGCATCTCGTATCCGGGGCGACCATCTGCTTAACAATTAACTATTACAGTTCAGGGCTTAGATAAGTTGGTGATAGTTGGAATCCACTTTGCGGCACGCTATAATCTGTACTACTCCGTGTTAGAAGTCAATAAACTGTTCAATTGCAAGTGTTGCATTCTTCATGTAGTAAGAACTTATATCAATTTCTAACCTTCGGTCTGTGGCCGTCAATCCACAGTGGTGTCAAGCATTAGCCCAAACAGTCCAACGGTAAGATTGTAGTGGTGCTGCCAGAAGAACAGAAGAGACGCTTCGAGCAGAACTGTAATTCCCTAAGGTTAGTTCGTCAGCACACCTATCCACACAAACGCCCACTAGCCTTGGCCAATCAGCCCCATCACTAAGTGGCGTCATCGTGGGATTTCGGCGTAGTACCGATGTTTTGGACCATCAGTGTGGATAGAGTATGACGAATTAGTAAGAAGAAAACAATCACCGTCTGAAGGAGACGGGGGGTGGCAGGAAGACAGGTGGCTGGATCAACACATGGCTTGGAAGATGAACGCGGGAGGCGCGGCGTCAGCACGCGGCTGGAGACATCGGACGGCGGGTTCAACGCACGAGCGACGGCGGAGCGCAGCGCGGATCAACACGGGGAGCGGATCGCGGCGGCGCGAGTCAACACGTTGCGGCAGGTGCCATTGGATGCTCTTCAGACGTCGACAGCGACGGTGGCTGTGGCGGCGACGACGGCGACGAGAACAAGACATTAGGGGTGAGTGGACCTCAATTTTTATTGTAACTATGACAGCGACTAAATCTTCAATAGTTATCAGACATTGAACGCGAGGATCTTGGATTTGGAGACGCGGGTGAGCGGAGTTATAATGGTGAGTTAAGCGGGGTTGTTTGCTTGTAAAGGCACTGTTTTCTGCCAGACATATATCTTTAAGTCGGACAAAAATATTTTCAGAGGCCATAGCAGCGGCGGTGTTTATGAACAGATTGAAACGAGTTCTCCAGGTGAGTTTAGAATTAAATCTAGAAGGCAGATATTAATGTTAAGAAACATTCAGATGCTACTGAGCGGAATAGGAAATTTCAAAAGAGATTGCTAGGCAAATACTGGTCAAATTAGTAATGGATGAATTAAAGAATTATGAGAATGACTATTACCGGGGAAAAGTGAAACCGGTTGGGTGTCGTGTCAATGTAAGTGTGGCAGGAAAGCCAATATGTTAAAGTGAAGCGGAATATTTTGCGGTAAAAGGCGGCAAGGGACCGACTGATCCAGACCCGATAAATAAATGTGTGGCGAGTTGCGTCATTTTGGGGGCCAACATTTCTGATAACTCACAGGTACAGCCCAAGAAGTTAACCTGGTGAGGATGTAGGCGCTCCATTCCACCCATTTGCATTTAAGTAATGCCGGTAACTTGAAGCCGGGACAAGCAGAACGGGGTGGGTTGTTATGGCTAAAAGCCTGGATTAATGATAAATATTGGGGAAAAGAGAGAGTGCTATCTCTTAGTGGGTTCTGGTGCGCAATTCTTCATTGGTCGAAGTTGTTTGCAGAGTGGAAAAATTGCCGGTCTAGGCCGGGGAAATGTTAAAGTGTTAGGGGTATCTACGGCTGGATTAATATAAGCTCCAGGAGATTCAGAGCAACCGTTCAGGCGGATCGTTATTTGAACAGAGCTTCCAGTAGAATATAGAATCAAATTTTCTCTAGAAATATGGTGCAGTCATAGATAGACGTGCGAAACGTACAGTTGTTAATAGGACCACGCGAGTGGACACTTTCGGCTGACGTTCTAAGACTTCACACGTGTTCAGGTTGAGGAGCAGACGTGTTCCCACCGCTATACGAATACCCATAAGTCAATATCGTACGTGCTAACATTGCATAGTATATTCTGAAATCATATTCAAGTACTTCTAACGGAAATTTTTGTAAAAGTATTCAGTTGTGTAAGTGAAGACGCTCAATGACACAGGATGGTTAGAATCAAGTGGATTGTATATAAAACGGAAGTATTTGTCATAGCGAATGAAAACATAATACATGGGATGGTTGGACTAAAAAGAGTAAATATATAACGACGTATCTGCCACATCAAATTTAACATTTATCGCGATGCACGGAATGGTTGAATTCGACAGGAATGAATAAAAAACGTAATTGCCATATCAAATTAGTAAACGGTGAGTAATCGACGCGATTCTGAAGATATGCACGGATAAAATCCTAAATTATTACGGTAACTACAATAGAATCGGAACTCATAATTTTGAAGAATAAGAATAATTTGAAATTATTACGAACATTGTACAACTCTGGTGTTTCAGTTAGGGAAAATATAGCCTCAGTGGCTTGTCTTTCATGTGTCCACAGTAATAATACGTACTCACTTAATGTAAGGAGTCAAACTGTGTGCCACATGTTAGAAATATCTGGAGCACCAAGTATATTAAAAAATGAGTGATGTAAAAAATTCCGGACAGCGTTGGAAATTGGCGAACTCTGATTTTCTGGGCAACATCACGGTGTACACTCGTCAATCGAGTTAAAAAGGCAAAATACGAGTGCAGTCTTTGGAAAGGAGCCATGAACCTTTTCTTGCGACACAATAGTACTCAAAAGCCTACCGTCAACTCCATACGCTTATGGAAACAAACTTACATTCATCCGTAACCAACAGATCCAAGTTACAGACATAACCATTATGTGAACCTCATTAGTCATAAATGCAATGGGTTTACAAACCTAATCCTTTTGCCAAACCTCCATTCATGTTACATGTCTTTTAAAATCTGTACATTCAAAATAGTTTGGTGATCAGTTCATATTCGATGTGTAATCGCAGATATGATTGTAGTATTGGGAAGTCATCACTGGAGTTTGGTTAGTTAAGAATTAGAAAATTGAGAACTACATATAATGAACAGAAAGAAAATTAAATTTCAATCTGAAAGAGACTGGTGAGTTAGGAGCCAGTAATACGATGTGCAATTCCAAATTAATAATTCATCGGAAGCGGAGAACGTAATCTATAACAAGATATCGGTAAATCAAACAATACTTATCTAACATAACAACAACAAAAAAGGGTTTCTGAAGCAAAAAACACTCTTTGTTTGGTTTTAAGTCGATAAGTTTTCGTAAATAACATTTCTTGAAGTATGTCACTGAATAGAAAAGCTAATCACTTTCTATATAAAAACTACGTACGTGTGCTAACTCCACAAATAATTCTTGGAGTATGTTTTCCTCATTTAAATACCTTTTGTACTTGTGAGGAGTTTCACCAAAATGAGATGCCATAAGTGAATCATAAATCAAAATATCCAAAATACATCAACTTCTTGTCTCTATAACAGCTGTTATATGCAGTGCAAATGTTTCAGAATTAAATTTTGACTATTGGTAATTGTTGTATGATATAAGAGCGCATAAGAGTAACATAACTGTAACGTAAGTAAAACAAACAGCTAATAAAAATAAGTCTATAAATAGGAGATGATGTTAGGAAGTACGGAACTCCACAGAAATTATAACGGAAAAATATTTAAAGGCAATATCAAGGGTTGTGTGAATATTCTTCTCATTTTAAAATTGTCACTAATCGGGGTGATTAAACACACAGAGCGTAATCACAGCATAAGTATTGTACTAAGTAAGTCTGATTAGTTGTTAGATAATAAGCAGATTGCACTACTAAGGAGAATTCATCTATTTGTTTCAGAGATAAATTTTAGTATTTACCTTGCATGAACAACCCAAGTTTGAAAATTTGTTGCTAATTATTGGAAATTATTTGTACATTATCAAGTTTTGCAGTGATAAATACTGTCAAACCTAGACTTTTGAAAGGTAATTCACCAATCTAAGGGAAAAATCTAGTAAATTCTGTATTATCAATAGCAGCTGCATGAGATTAGTAACGGAAAGACTCACGAAAATGGTAACCAATATTTTTCAAGCTTTACTGGTGAATCAAAAAATTGCTGTTTCCAGTTAAAGAAATTGTTATATGCAATAACCAAGAAGAGGGTAAACTCAGTAAATCAGAACTTGTATGGAATTCAAACGTTAAAAGAAGGGAAATACATAACTCACATTATTATCTCCGCAGCCCAGCAACGGCCAAAACCGTTAATAAATTCATCATATCATTTGCGAGGAAGTATGTGTGCTCATAAATTGCACACAGAGACATTGGTATTAATTCAATTGTGATATTTGAGAATTTGCGAAAATGACTTCAGCAGGAGACGAACTGTTTTCTTCATGTTTAAAGGTTGTCCGGTTAATTCGCTGTCGTAGATCCCCCATTGAGGCCACCTATCCCCTTTGTCAAAATTATGTATAGTTTTAAGGCAAGGTACTGTGGAAGTGTAAATTTTCTAGGGAGCAGTTACGGTGAGCGAGCAGCCAAAGCACAGCCAGTAACGAGCAGCGTAACCTGATATTCCGACTCAACTGGTGAAACGCAGCAAGATTGCTGCAACGCTTCGAACACTTAAGTATCGCAAACAGAACTGTTAATAATTTTAGTGTAGAACCAAATTAGTAATAAGAACGGGAATCAATCTGTTTGTCATTAAAAATCTATCAGCAGCATATAACAAATAGTAATTTACGAGTAATGTATTTCTTTTGCTCAAAACATATTTCTGTTCATGGGACTTAGAACTACCATACAATCACAGTCACGGCAGACTAAGCAGTTTAAGAATGGAGTTGTCTTTACTAAGGAATGTATATTACTGTAGTAGATTCATTATAAAATTATGATTTCCCGAAATTGAAAAAAGAAGAAATACCAAATTAGTAAATCATGACAATTTCGACACTTGTAACGTGTTGTCAACATAAATTCACTTCTTGATGATTAGCTAATGCATTTAGTAATAAAACAAATGAGATTCAAGCCTTAATATAAGGTTGGAGAAATAGTGACTAGTAAAAATAATTAACTGATGTTTTACAAAGTCCTAGAGTATATTTATTGTATTACGACTAATTATAAGCAGGCGGATGAGAGAACTATCTGTTAATTTAACGTTCACACCAGACCTAACTAAGTTTTATCATACTACTGACGTAAGCGTTGTCTGGTAGACTAAAATCTTTAAAATTGTTAACGTAATCATAGAATCTAATTCGGGGTAGAGCAATATGTCAATTGTGGATTACTTTGAATCATGCTACTCAGTAAGAACCACTGTTCATAAGTGTTAAATTAAACTTAGTAATTGAAGCAACAGTAAAAATTTGCGGTAATCACTTGTTCTTTTCAATCTAGTTGCCTAACAATCATGTTTTACAGAAACATTGCTGGACACTTGTCAAGAAAAATAGTAAACAAACATTTTATCGATCGTTCCTAAGCTGAATAATTAATTTAATGTATCAGAAGCAGTATACCATAGTTCATAATTAGAATACCTTAGAAAGCAGGAAAAAATATTTGCAAGCTGAGCAAGATGTGATTAAATTTAACCAAGTATCGAATCATTATGACGATCTTAGTTTTAAATATGACCTATTGTAATCAGTTTGTACCGGAAATAATAAGCCAGACTTTCACAAAGCACTGCTAATATCATGATACCAAACGTTACGCAGATAGTAGTAGCTATGTCAAACTCAACATGTTGAGAATGACTATATCCCATCTACTCCATAAATTATATTTTTTTAATGTCATTTGTATGACTGTTTTATTGTTCCTATGTCATAAAATTTTAATTGACTTTGTTTATCTTCAGGCTTGGCCGACCACCTACACCAGAATTGAAAAATAAATATTAAAAAAATGTTGCAATATTTTTGTGAGCTTCAAAGTGGAAATCCAACTATGTTGCATATTGTACTTTCTGGCATTGTGGAAAATGCCTTGTTCTAATGGGGGAGGAGTGTAAGAGGTCATTTTGAAGACCATTACTATTTGGGGAATTATAGGAATATTCAGTCGTCGAGCTACTGGCAATCGGCGATCATTGACAATGCTGAGCGCGGTCGAGCATTGACCAGACAGGAATCTGCACGCTTGCAGTCAGCACCTTAGAGTGCAGTCCCCTTCGTAATTGTAGGTCAACGGAGGCGGCTTGGGCAGTACAATCGATGAAGTAGTGTCTTTTACTGTCGGGCAGTCGGCGAGAGTAGTCGAGCATACTTTGATAGCCACCTGTTAGGAGCCTGCCACCCTCCCATGCATCTCGTATCCGGGGCGACCATCTGCTTAACAATTAACTATTACAGTTCAGGGCTTAGATAAGTTGGTGATAGTTGGAATCCACTTTGCGGCACGCTATAATCTGTACTACTCCGTGTTAGAAGTCAATAAACTGTTCAATTGCAAGTGTTGCATTCTTCATGTAGTAAGAACTTATATCAATTTCTAACCTTCGGTCTGTGGCCGTCAATCCACAGTGGTGTCAAGCATTAGCCCAAACAGTCCAACGGTAAGATTGTAGTGGTGCTGCCAGAAGAACAGAAGAGACGCTTCGAGCAGAACTGTAATTCCCTAAGGTTAGTTCGTCAGCACACCTATCCACACAAACGCCCACTAGCCTTGGCCAATCAGCCCCTGACAGTATAATACTTTTCATTATGGTTACTATTCATCATGGTTGTATATACATTGATCATGATATGTTCCACATCCCAGAGGTCCTTCCTCAACAGGTATCTATGGAACAAGAGTATTAAAATAAATTATTTATATAACTCTTCCACCTACAATTGCTTTTATCCATGCTTCTGGCATGGATTTTTTCTTACTTTTTAACTTACATTAATTTTTTAAATTTAATTTAATTGCAATGGAGCACAGGCTCCGGTGGCAATTTCCCTACACCCCCATCTTACCCCTATCCTGCACCCACCTACATTTGCTCTCTACAAATTTTACCTTTAAATTATTTCAACGTTTTCGGAAAATTATTCATCATTTCTCTTGGTAACTCATTCCAATTCCTGACACCCTTACCTAAAAAAGAAAATCTTCCCACACCCTTGTGCCTGAAATCGAGTGCCAGCTTGTGGTCATGGTCACCTTTTCCCTTCCATGCACCACTTTTCATACCTATTGCAATATCTTTCCATGCATCATCGCCAGTATATGCCCTGTACACTCCCATGACCCTCCTCATCCTCCTCCTGTCTTGCAATGAATCCTATTCCAACTCCTTTATCATATCTGTTACTGATTGCATTCTTCGATACTTTCCAGAAGTTGTTAAGTTGTTTATTCGTCTGTGGAGTAGAAGTATTTTCTCCAAAGGAAAACTTTCGTATATTTCTCATGTTCTCTTAAATTTTTTAGTTGAGTTACCCTTTATAAGAATTGTTTATATAATATTTAGCAGTTGTTGTGTGGTTAGAACAAGAAATAATGGTTTTCCAGTTCCTGATTATAAATTCCAACAAATGGGCAAGGTTTCTTTCACACTTTTTTTTTCAGTGAACGTGTCATCCACATATATTTCTCTGTTTCGTTTCTGCATCGTGAAAAATGTAAACGATTTACTGTTACAGTGTTACTTAGTGTTGCGTTTTTTGTAATTTCTTGAATACGAACTAGAATTCATTCGCAATGAGTAAGATTCATTGTGTGACCAGCAGTGGAAATTTTTCATCTTCCAGAAGTTCGAAATTTTCTACGTTTCAGTTGTAGCATGCATAGAGATAGGCAAAACAATTAAACAAATAAACAAAAAAATTGTTTGTGTGGGAACGTTCTGATAACTTGTTAGTGCTCCTCTTCCTTTCGTTCGCGTAACTCTGCTCATGACATTTGCTTTTTATGATGTTTTGAAAATGCCGTGATATCTAAGACTGCCGTATTGAGCATTTATTGCGCCGTATTTCACCCATTTATGACTATTTTAATTACCTCACTGATAATGCGAAGTACCGCATAAAACTGTGTTCATCACTTCACTCAAAAATTTAAAGCACTTTTTTAGAGCCAGATGCACTCAGGATAAGCGGCGCCACCATTGTTTACTAACAATAAAGACGCAATTTTTGTTACTTCTATAGACATCAAGAATAAAGCCCACATATTTAGTTCACAACGAAGCCCATCACTAAATTCCTCACATAGCATTATAATGAAATAATATGCTGATATTTTTTAACTTCAGTTTTACAAACGGCCGCCGTGGCACCGTCATTGCCTTATTTTACGGGCAGGTGGAAGGTGGAGTGTTTGTACGGGACATTTACTCCATCAGAACTGTGAGGTTGCAGTACATTACAGTTGGGGCGTCGTGTTTTATGGTGTCAGTTTCTTAATAGGCTTAGTGGTCTTCTATTTTTGTCGACACTATTATCATAGTGACCAACTGTGTTCACCTCTGGGTTATTACATTGCCTTGTGCTTTTATAGAATATTTCCGCCAGTTGACGGAATCTATCCTTCACTTTTGGTATACCGGATGCCTCATGGATTGCATCCATCGGGAACCGGTGCGGAAGATGAAGGGCTCTCTTCAATGCCCGCGCTGTTTTGAATTTTCTGGAGCTTTCTTATTTGACAGTCTGTAGCGTATGCCCACACTGAACATGCGTATTCCATGTTGGAGCGTACGAGAGAGGTGTATAGTTTGACTCCAGTAGATGGGGCAAGTTTGCTGTCCCTATTCAGTATAGGATATAGAAATGTTTTATTACGGAAAGAAAACAATAATACGATGGTAAACTCCCAATGGTACAGTTAGCGTGAATTTATTCGTTACCAGTATCCAACTATTTTTTAACGACTTAAGCAGTAGTCGGTCATCTGACACATTTACTGATCTAAAAAATCGATGTAGAGATTTAGAGGTTTGGGTGATGTATTTAGGACCTAAAGCCAACTGATGGCGTAACCATTCTATTCTTTTTCTTTCTTGCTTGTTTCAGGTTGCATCGTTGTGTCTGGTATTTTTATTTTTATTGCTATTTTTAACGTCACTTTGAACGGTGTGATGAGTCAGTTGATTAACATGCGCGAGTGAGATATGGAAAGTACTCTTTTAGAATTCTTGTCTCGGCTAGGATGTTTACGGGCTTGAAAACTGATTTTCACCTCGAGAAAAGCTTTAATTACTTAACATGAAGATTTGAATGTGGCATAAAGGTTCAACGAGAAAAAATTTGTATGCTACGATTTGTTGAACAACATTGTCTTGTTAGCAGAACTGGTTTAATATATTGAGAAATTTAGCATGAAATACGGAAGGAAGAATTTGGACTAAATATAATCCATAGCAAAACAAAAGGATTGAAATGTAGAAGAAATGATAGCAATAATAGTATATTACATACAAAAACAGAATCGAATGTGAACGAAGAGGAAAGTTAGTTCTATTACTTAGAAGTAAAATTTCAACTGATTGCAGAAGCACTAACGATGTGACAAGCAGAATAGCATTAACTAAAAGTGCTTTCATGAAAAAGATAAATATTTTACTTACAAATATTTATCTAAGACTAAGAAAGAACTTCTTAAAACTCTGTGTTTGGAGCACAGCACTTTATGGTAGTGAGGTATGGACTTTAGGAACAACAACAACAAAAAAAAAAAAAAAAAATGAAAAATGAAGATTTGAAATGAGGTGGTAAAAAAGGGTGCTGAAAATTAAATGGACAGATAAAGTACGAAATGAACGAGTTTTGGAAATGAGGGTTGAGGAAAGAAGGTTGTGGAAAAGTCTTATAGAAGGAGGATGGTGGGTCATATTTTGAGATATGAAGGATTGGTTATTTTTTTTAGTGGAGGGAACAGTCGAAGGTAAGAACTGTAGAGGAAGACAAAGATTAGAATATATGAAGCAGATAACTGAGGTCGTGGGGTGTAAATGAAGATAATTAAGAGTTATGAGACTACATATTACACTCTGTCTTTTCAAGGTCTCTACGTTTATACATTTTAACACTTCTTGTATTTCATGGAAATTAGGCCTTTTTTTAGAAAAAACATTTAGCGCAGAATAGGAGGGAATGGAGGTTTATATCAAACCAGTCGAGAAACTGATGACAGCAAAAAAAAAAAAAAAAAAAGGACTCCCTTTGAATGCAAGCTTTTGCATAGTAGCTCAGATGTTTTTTTTTCGGTTGGCATTTGCTTCCAGTCGAGTTCGAGGTCATTATTGCCAGGAGAGAATGAGGGCTATGAACGGAATGGACAAAATGGGTTAAAATCATGATTTTGCTACTAATTGGATAATTATAACAACTGCCAGGCCCAAAAAATGAGTACTATGTAGAAAACTCAAGGTGATATGAGATGAGAAGTCTCCCAGATCATAGGGGTGAGCGGGCCCTATCTCTCGCTGCAAGCTTTTTCGAATGTCGTCAGATCAACATAGTATTGGTTAAGTGTCGAGAATACCGTACAGTACAGTGTAATAAAAACCGTAAACAAAAATCAGGAGAAAATGTAACACATTATTGAAGGCAATTTAAAAAAAAAGAATGAAAGAATAGAGAAAACGGTAAGTGCATGTCGGGAGCGTTTTTTATATATAAAATTCATTAAGTTTTGTATTAGAATTGTTTTTATGCCTTTTCAAAGTATTCACACGCACACACAGCACTATATACGACTTACAAAATATATAAAATGGTAATAATATTTCCACGGTACTGAACGACGTTTGTTAAGAATCATTTAAACTTATTTAGACTAAAGGCTTAATTTATAGACCGCAAAATGATGTTTATTGGAAAAAAGAATATTGAAAAATCTAAAAAAACTTGTCAATGCATATTATTTAAAACATTTTTCAACGAAAGTCTTTATTAAGTTTCATAATCTTCAATTATTTAGACATATGATTGGATAATTAAAGAGGTGGATCGTAAACGGCGTATGGAATCAAAATCTCTGGAAACACACAGCTAAATAAAATGTTTGAAAGCAGCATTGATTACATTTCTGAATACCCGTTCAGCAATACCGAATTCGATGGGATACGTAAAAAAATTATAGCGTACAGGGTGGTTTTTTGTCTTCGGTTCTGTTTTGCAGTCAGTAAAAAAACACCTTCCTATGAAATTTCATCAGAATTGTTGCAAAGCGATGAAAGGTTATTATAAAATAGCTGTTACCCGCGACTTCGTACGCGTGGACTTGGAGTTTCGTTTCCAGAATTGGATATAGAAAACTGTAAGTAACGTAAGATTTGTCCCAAACAACACCGAGTCGACATAATATGATGGAAAGCCATCATTATATCATCCTATCGTCTAATCTGTCTCATGAAGAGAATCAATTTACAACATATTTAAAAACAGAAAAGTAAGCGAAGGTGCGGGGATGTGTGTGTGTGTGGGCGGGGGGGGGGGGGGGGGAGGGGTTAACTGATGGTGGCTATATTTCAGCTTGGTTTTTTCTTCTTTATTCAACATGAGCATCTGAATCTTATAATCTAATAGCAGCACATTGTCTTCTTGACCTGCACCTTAGGCCAGGTATACGTCCGTAAGGCATGTCAGGAAGGAAGACAAATTGGTGCCAGAAACTTTTATACAGACACAAATGAATAGTACAGTGCAGAGCAAATTGACTTCTATACTAAATAATAAGTTTTGTTTCTTATCGAAATTTATTAATAAATCAAACACTAACAGACTGCGTGACTGTAAGTTCTTACAATTTCGTGACTAAAACTGTTATTCATACCGAAAAAATGTCCTGTGTCCTTCCTACACTATTTCATTGTTAAATACCATCAATATTGATATAGCCATTTAGTCGTCAAAACGTAACAAAAAGACAGAAACTTACTTCCACATTTATAATATAATAGCTGGTACCGACAACTACGTACATGATTGTAAAGTATTCATATTGACAGCTGTAGACATCTAACTACCATAGTGCACGATGGGAGACTCGATACTATTACCACACACAAATACCAGTCTTCTGCACTATGTAGTTCCGGCAGCAAAGTAAAATTTACGGATACACACAAGTATTTGGATGAAATACGAAAATATTCATGATCGACCAATTTCAAACACCATATCTCACACACTCCCACAGTTACCGTATTTCGGCCAACGATGTGATCGATGGGTGACTCTGTGTTACTACCACACAAAAACGCCAGTAATCTGCGATTGATAGTTTTCACTTAAAAGTGATACACCGTGACACATGCGTCTTTGGCAGAAATATGAAATTGCCGCAGGTCGACCATTTTATCCCCCATTTCTCCCACACCCTCATAGCTACCGACATCTAACAACCATAGTGCACTACATGAGATACGATTCTACTACCAAAAACAAACAGCAATGCTCTATGCTATGTAGTTGTGGCAGAAAAGTGACATATGCGGAGACAGTCGAAATACGAAAATATCCTTGGTCGGCCACTTACAACCACCATATCTACCACAGTACCACAATTTCTGAAATTCGGCCGCTGTTGTGATCGAAAGGTGACTCTGTGCTACTACTACACACAAACGCCAGTTATCTGTGATATATAGTTTTCGCTGAAAAGTGATACACCATGACACTTTTGTCTTTGGCAGAAGTATGAAATTGCCACAGGTCGGCCACTTTCAACCCCCATATCTCCCACACCCCCATAGCTACCGACATCTAACAACCATAGTGCACTACATGAGATACGATTCTACTACCAAACACAAACAGCAATGCTCTATGCTATGTAGTTGTGGCAGAAAAGTGACATATGCGGAGACAGTCGAAATACGAAAATATCCTTGGTCGGCCACTTACAACCACCATATCTACCACAGTACCACAGTTTCTGAAATTCGGCCGCTGTTGTGATCGAAAGGTGACTCTGTGCTACTACTACACACAAACGCCAGTTATCTGTGATCTATAGTTTTCGCTGAAAAGTGATACACCATGACACTTTTGTCTTTGGCAGAAGTATGAAATTGCCACAGGTCGGCCACTTTCAACCCCCATATCTCCCACACCCCCATAGCTACCGACATCTAACAACCATAGTGCACTACATGAGATACGATTCTACTACCAAACACAAACAGCAATGCTCTATGCTATGTAGTTGTGGCAGAAAAGTGACATATGCGGAGACAGTCGAAATACGAAAATATCCTTGGTCGGCCACTTACAACCACCATATCTACCACAGTACCACAGTTTCTGAAATTCGGCCGCTGTTGTGATCGAAAGGTGACTCTGTGCTACTACTACACACAAACGCCAGTTATCTGTGATCTATAGTTTTCGCTGAAAAGTGATACACCATGACACTTTTGTCTTTGGCAGAAGTATGAAATTGCCACAGGTCGGCCACTTTCAACCCCCATATCTCCCACACCCCCATAGCTACCGACATCTAACAACCATAGTGCATGACAGGAAAGACGATTCTACTACCACACACAAATATCAAAAGTCTATGTTATGTAGTTGTGGCAGGAAAGAGAAGTATACGGAGATACGAATTTTCGGTCGAAATATGAAAACGCCCTGCACTGTCCAACTTTAATCATTATATCTCCCACATCCCCACAGCTATCGGCATTCGGCCAACGTTGTGCACGACAGGAAACTCCATGCTACTTCCACCAACAAACATCAGTGATCTGTGCAAGGTAGTGGTGGCTGAAAAGTGAAATATAGGAAAAAACACGTCTATTTTTATATATTATAAGATTATAAGGGCTTCGCTTTGCCATTTGGGATATATAATCATAAAAATGCGCTCTTGGGCACAAGAAAGGAAGATGAATCAATGCCACAATAAGTGATGATACCAAGTGTTGCTTGACACAAATTTTTTATACGAGGGAGCAAGAATCTGTTTAAGTGGTCAGTTACAACTATTTTCTGAAACTCTCGCATTGTTTGAACCTTTTAATTATTGGAGAAGTTATATGAGTTGATTTAAGGGCAATAAATGTAGTTAGAATATAAAATATTCACAATGTCACCTCACCCCTTCTCCCCTTCTCCCCCCCCCCTCTACTTAATCTACTGATTTTGAACGAAATGTAAACAATGCCCTAATGAAAATTCAATTTCATATTCGGGAATTTCTTCTTTGAGTAAATATTAAAAATATAATTATTGCTTATGATGAGGAAATTATGGCACCTAATCTAAAGAAATTTGCTGTTGTTGTCTTGCTAAACTGCAGCAGGAAGAGAAAACTTTTTTTCTGAATGAGAAGAATGGACATGTTCTTACTCACAAGAGCCAAGCCAGCTTCAATTAGGCGCAACAGCCACAGCACTCACCTGGAACAGAAATAAAAAATGCTTTATATTTCATTTTTATGGGAAACTACAAACATAATAGAAAGTGCAATCAAAGTCTGATGCTCCCGTTGAATTATCTCACGGAAACTTCATTTAATATTTTCATATATGTGAGTGAAGGTTTTCCCGGCGAATAAATCACAACAAATCTTCTCGGGTTTGCAGTCGGATTTTATTAAAAAGCGAAAAGCTTTCGGCACCTAGCTCAAAGATAATAGTTTTTTTAAAAAAAAAAAAAAAAAAAAAAAAAAAAAAAGCAGTAATCATCTCGGCTTAGGCTCCGGCAGTTAAGCAACGCGGAGCGTGGTTAGCACTTGGATGGGTGACCGCCGGCTACGAGCAATCGCAGTGAAGCGAATATGCGAGCGCCGTGAGGTTGCTAAGCGACACCAGTAAACGCCTGGTACTCGTAACGACAAGATCGCCGGTACATAGTTGACCTGATGATGGCAACTGAGCTAGTTACCGAAAGCTTGTAGCTTTTTAATAAAATTCGGCTGCAAACCCAAGAAGATTTGTTGTCACTTTCATATATCTTATATTTATCAAATTAATCAACTAAGAAGAGCAATCTGCTGACACCTTGGTTAAGGAGTTTGACTGGAGATTTAAAAATCCCCAGTTCGAATCCCTGTCTCAATGGAGATTTTCAAAGGCCTATAATCTGACCTTCGCCTCTCGCACTACTTGCTGTGCAATGTGAAGTACGCAATAACGCTTCCGTGATTCGGATTCCACTTTAAACTGTAGGTATCCTATACCCGGAAGGATTACCGGGTTAGGTAAAAGTGGCTAACATAGTGGTAGAATCCGCAGTTAGTAAAAATCCACTCACCAGGTCATTACCACTACTCGAGAAATTACCGTTAAGTAAGTGGATGGTTCTTGTTGTTGTTGTTGTTTTAGGGCGCGTCGACATCGTGGTCATTAGCGAAGAGGATGGTAATTTTTTCCACTTCCAGCAAGGTGAAATAAAAAGCAAAGTTAGAGCCCATATCGTAAGCTTGGAATAGATTTGGTTTACAAGGGGAGGGCACGACTTTGGTATTTTATTTTGAGATGAGACTTTGCGTAATAATTGCACCCCTTTAGAATGTTTACCTCTTGCAATCGTAAGACGCAACGCTCAATAGATTCGGAGAAAACGGTCTTTAAAAATTCAAGCCTAGCTTATATACTAGTGAAATTTCCATCAACCTAGCAGCGCAACAGCCCAGTCAGTAACGAGCCTGCGTCATGCCTGGGCGCTCTGGGTTCGAATCTCGACTTGGTCCGTTATTTTTTTCATTTTTTTTATATCAACTACCCTTTAATTTAAAATACAATAAAACTATAATAGTTACAATATTTTATTGTTTAAAATACACTATTATGAATGGTTATAATAATAATATTTATTTATAAGTGAAAAACTTTCATTGTGTTTTTATTATTGATTTAATTTAATTTTTTATTACAAATGTGAGCTGGGATGATAATCATCATAAAAAAAATTAAATTTTTTGATCACAATTAATGAAAGCGGAATTTTTACTAGAATAACGGTAATATCCGAAATAAAACTTACAACACTGCTAATAAAATAACATAAAATTTTATTATATTTAAAGAATATTGTAACTATTATAGTATTAAAGTATTTTAAGTAAGCTATAGGGTAGTTAATATACTCATATTATGATTTAAAGTTTGAATTTCAAAATAGACGGAATCGAGATTCGAACCCAGAGCGCCCAGGCATGACGCAGGCTCGTTACTGACTGGGCTGTTGCGCTGCTAGGCTGACGGGAATTTCACTAGTATGTAAGCTAGGCTTGAATTTTTGTAGGCAGTTTTCTCAGAATCTATTGAGCGTTTCGTCTTACGATTGCGGGTGGTAAACATCCTAAAGGGGTACAATTATTACACAAAGTCCCATCCCAAAATAAAATTCCAAGGTTGTGCCCTCCCCTTGTTAGTTGTAAATCGACCATACCGCTCATCGTTAGACTTGCTACATTCTAAATGCACCAGTATAGTTTTAATTTCTTTGATACTAAAATTATTTTTTCCTCACTCTTGTCTCAACTATATGTGCGTCCCCGAATTCAGACTATGTTTCCACCTGTGCTACCCAGCATACGGAGGTCATGCTTAAACGTGTAATACAATTACTGCCGGTGAGTTGGCAATGTTTCCGCCCGCCAAGTGCGCTTTGCCCGGAGGAAGCGCGATTCCAGAGGCTAATCTGCAGACATCAGGCACGCCAAATCCTCTGCCCAACGACGGTCAACAAGAGGGTAAACACTTGCCGCTCCGGTGGCGACAAAACAGCCAACAGGGAGTGTACCGGATAAGGGCAGCGGCGCATAATTTGTGCAGGATTTGTCCGCTCCGGCGTACTGTGGAGATATTTTGCAAGTAAAGCTCCACTAGGATCTCGCTACTGTGTCCCAAAGCCACTGCCGACTACATACTTTCGTAGGCTTTCAGTTGCCGCGGCAACGGCTTCCCGGTGTGGTGTTGCCCAAACCAGCACAACAGAAGCAGTGTATTAGATTGCTCGTGGTTTAATTAATATGATAAATAACCAGTCCACCATACAGTTCACTTTAAACTTGCTTTTATTTTCATAATCACGACGTCAAAGATACTGTTTACATGCATACATATAATCCAGCGAATGTATACAATACTCCTTCCACAGACAATACAGTCCTTCGCCGTCGTTTATTGAGTCTATATAAACTGTTTCTCTGTATCGGATGTTTGCTTTATATAAGCTTAATCGAAATTTCTAGAACACTTCAAAGGATTCCGACAGATATTTCTCGAACATTAACAATACTTAAACAATTGAAATATATTAAAAACAATCAGAATTCATACGTAATCATTTACAATCATTACAAAATGGTCAGAAATGGAAATTAAAGATACTTAAACCCAAAATTATCCAAAGAAATTCTTTTAAACTGTAGCAAATTGTGCTTTCAACATCGTAAGTTGCATGAATACTTGGAATTACAAACATTTAAGCAATTCTCATGCATAATTCTGTTCTTAAACATATTAAATGACCTCTAAATATATTTTTTTTAAGTCTATTTACACTGATTTACAGTTAATTGAAAAACAAACATACAAGATCATATTCAACCAAACTCTAGCTTCATAAAATACTATTCCATTTAAGTTTAGGCTTGAGGGCTGTTACAAGTGACATCAAATAAATGGAAGTGCAACGAGAAAAACATTAGTGATTAAACGCTGAACAACTGGTAGCGTACTACTAATGGTTGTCATCCACATTTTAATGATCGTTTCAAGATACTCAGTTGAAAATTAAATCGCAGCGTTGGCTGAAAAACCAAGACGGTTTCTGTGATGAACACGGGGTTAAATAGTTCGAATTTCGGTGGCGGAGGAAATTTTCATCGTTCGAGAATTATCCAGTAGGTAGAGATAGGTCGTTGTAAGCCATTAGTGATCAGTTGATCATGAACCAAACGAAACGGTTTAAGTTCCTGGACCAGAAATAATACTGATATTAAGTGCTATAGAAAAATTTTTGGGATTCCTAATTTATTTTTAATTTAATTGGTTTTATACTTGTGTCGTCATCAATTCAGTAGCAGTTACAACTGTATTGTTATGTAAACTGCAAACTAAATATGTGGAGCATTATAAAATTATGTTTATGAGCATTACATAATAACAATTTCGTATAACTAATCAACTTCAAACAAGTGAATTGCCAAAATATTGCGTTCAACTCTTCATTCTTGACGGGCTTGAAGGTAATGTGCATATAACAAAACACATAGTAACAACACTGGGCAATTTCCCTAGTTGCTTTGCAGGGTTAGTACTTTCCATTCTGACCGACTACTCCTGTGAGATCAGGTATGGCAAACAGCGTCGTTGAATAGCTGTAACAGAATGAAACTATATAACTCTAGGATGGAAGACTGGGCCTGTAAACTTTTATGCAGTATATTTCCAAATTAACTACGCAATAAATCTGATTTACGACTTTGGTGTACAATTAACCCGCTCTTGATTAGAAGATTATGATATGACGTCGTAATTAGACGTCGGGGCAACAAGTAGATTTTAACTCTACATTATCGGAAACATTTAGCCCCAGAAGTAGTGAGGTCACTAATTAGCAGAAGGCGTTTCGAGCTTTAGAGCGCAGTTAAAATCTGAACAATGGTCGCCGTCGTTTGTAATAGAGATGAGTGTGGGAAATTGTATATACTGTATGTGGTGGCCGTTCGGAATCAGGTTTAAGGTCCCCGCAGGCGGGGGATTGTGCTGGCGCGGTCGTGGCTCGTTAAGCAACAGACAATAGACAGATGGCGCCTTTGTTGCACATTTGGATGGCGTTTTATGCTACCCCCGGTGCAACCGTCGTTAAAGCAGTCTTGAAAAAAGACTCACTCAACTCAGTTAAGTATTATTGAGACCCAGGGAGCTAAAATCGGGTGACGTTTGTAACCCTTCCATTTTGCTCAGTACCTCGCTGGACGCAGATCGTTTAGTGAAAGCGATAAACGTCTAAACAGAAGTTTATTGCGTTTACCTTGTAGACTGGGAGAGAACGCAGATCAGATGTCGCTGTTGGCTTTAAAAACAAAGGAAGTAACTGCGTGAGGAATTATAGGGATTGCGAGGCCTCTTAAGTGATAGAATCTAAATTTGTCTCTGTCCTTACTACCGTAATTAAGTACGTTAAGCCTTTCGGATAAAAGGACCTGCTGTTTAATACGAAATCCGAACCATGGAGCATCCTAGAATACTTCAAGTGAACAAAGCAACGCTTTTGTCAAACGTAAAAATCATTTAGAATTCGCAAAAATTCCAACAAACGGTAACTCTTGGTTTCTACTTGTTTCACATAGAAGTATTAAAGAGTGGTTCTTGGAAAATTTGGAGATCAGAATATGATGGGTGCACAAAATGATGAAATGCAGATTTTTATGCCAATAGTACGAATGGAAACAGTTAGTTGATATCACAACAGCGTTTTGAAATCGGAAGTGGAATGTTTTTCATTGAAAATATAATAACTCAAGAATTAGGTAAAAAGTATTGATGAAAATATTTAGAGGCGTCAAGGATTCATTTACTCTTCCTCATTCTCGACTAAGTGAAACGAGGCCATTGTATGAAATTTCAATAGTTTTTTTGATTTGTCCAGAAAAACAAGAATTACTTTCAGAATCACTATGCTGGAATGAATTTAGTAACACTGTTTGAATGGCTAATTGATTGTGTTGCTAAAAAAAAAAAAGACGTAAAACACAAATCCGTCAGTTTGCTTCAGCAAAAGAAAAAGGGAAAGAATTACGCAGGAATTAATTCTAAGAAAGGAGAAATCTCGAACAAGATCGCTTTTCAAATAAAGAATAAAGGACTTACGATTTTTCAAGAGACGATGGAGAATGTTTTAAAAACCGATAATTGACATAAAAAATGACGGAATGAAAAAAATACAGGGAGAAAAGAAAGTAAAAAAAAATAATGCAGGAAAACATTTAGCTTGGTACATAGTTGGCCGAAATGAATGATAAGAAGAATGAAATGCGGACTTAAGTTCAAATAACAGATAATACCATTACCTTGCGTTTAGTACTGTCTTCTTTCCTTCAGCTATGCAAACGTTTGAGGGTTTGACTCTTTAAATTAAACGTCTAAACACAATAATACTGTCACAAACCAGGTGAGAAAAAATATCCCTTCAAGAACAAGTTACAGTCACGCAATTAGAATTCCTTATACAAATTATTTACTTAATTTAATTTACTGATTTTTTCATGAAAATGTTTAAATTAAAATTAAAAAAGGTTTATTATAAGGATAATTATTATATTTGTGAAACTGTCAATCAAATAGTATACGTACATTAAACATTAAAATATCCAGTTAAAATATGTTGGAAATTTCAAATTTTCAAAGAAGATATTTCCAAACATATTCTTTAAAAAATTAGAAATATGATACATTGTCGATAAAAATAATTTATTAAGGTATTAAATTTTTTTAACATTTTCATGTAGTGATTTTTAGAAGACATTTTGAGAGTTGGCAGCTTTCACTGGATACCCAGGAAATACATAAAATTAGCAAACTGAGATACTGAGACTGGCTAAAAACAGGAAGAAACGAACAAAATGCATCAAATGAATGAGACGGCAACCCTACAGCAACATTTAAATACTTTGATTCACGATTTTTTCTCATTGCAACTATTATGCGTTGGTCAGATTGCTGCATTTTAAAACTATTATGTATCAATTTTTAACCAGTCTATCCCTTGAAATCCGAACAACTTAATGCCTTTATGAAAGAAAGTTACTATTTCAGGTTGTCGCTTTAACGTACTACCATTTCAATGTGTATGATTGCTAAGGAAGACAACTACGACGAAATGTCTCAATCTGAAACCTTTATGAAACAAACAAACCATCTTTTATTTGAATTATCGTTGGCTTTTTTGGTGCATCAACTGTAAACATGTTCTCCGGCCTCCTACAGGGGAGCACGTCAGTTTGATGCCACGTTTTTAAATCGCTCTTCGATTTCATCCTTTGTCCAAGTGTCGGGCTCCCGAAGGATACGCCCTTATATAGCCCGCACCGGGCAGCAGCAGTTCCTGGTTACATCACGCTTATTTACGCCCAGCGCCTCTCGTTGCAGTTGAGGTGGGGTTGGAAACCTGGTGATGCGAAATGGGTAATGGGGATGGAGGCGTGTTTGGGATACGAATGGTGGAAGGGGTCGACTGGAGGTCAGAATGTATTATACAATCTTTTAATTTTTCCTAACTCTTCTCAGTGAGATAAAATGTGGTCTAGTATTTATTTATTTATTTATTTGGCATTCGGTGCTGACGACCATATGGCCAATATCAAATATTTACAGTTGTTCTACATACTTATCTATGATATATGCTTATATATTATTTTCTGTACATCTTATTACATTACAGGTCTCATTGTATTGAATTTAACTTTTAAAATTGATACATGTCGACTAGTTTTATCATACTCAACAAACTTTTTTTTCACATTTTTGTTCTTGGTGCCAGAGTGAAATTCTCCTATAATTTAGTTTACGAGTAGGAGGTGGAGGTGGACATAATTAAATGTGGTAACCTCCTCAACTACAATTTTTGTTTTTAATGAATTACTTAAAATAAAATAAAATATATGTTTTAGCATAGGAACTATTGTAAAAGAGTGTCTTGGTTAATAACTTTTTTACAAATCAGAGGGATTCTTAATTAAATTGACATATGAGTTTACAAAAGAATTGCTTTTTAATATGCACACAATTAAGCTTATTTTCCTCCTATCTTTCAGCTTGTCTTTAAAAAAGATATTTCTTTAAACATTTTGTAGGAGAGAATCTTGGTGAATAACTATTACATTCGTAATTTTCCTTATTAATATTTCTCATTTTGCACTTCCTTAGTATGTGGTCTAGTAAAGCCGAGCGAAGATTATCTTCGATTTATCCCTTTGTGCACATGGATTCGCCGTCAACTTCTAGTTCATCCAGCTGGCATCTGGGGGTACTGGGGGGGGGGAGGAAAATCAAAATGTTTCTAACTAATGACGTTGAGGGAATTGAAATGATCACCAGAGATGAGATTGATAGGTATTCATTCCTGATCTCGTTAAACAACAAGTAAAAAGATACAAATAGGCAGGAATATTTGCAAAAGCGATTTATGTTTTCGTACTATAGTCAAATGGCTAAATGCAATAACGGGACGCTCGTTACGAGCCTCACCCTTGAGCGTACGAATGGATGGGAACGGTGGTGAAGTAATGTCTAATATTGCCTAAGCAGTGACAAGTTTACTGTATGGTCATCACTGTGCCGAGAGCAGGTACTGAACAGCTCTATTCTCTGCATGGTGGTGTGACTGTTTTCTATTGGCTAGCTCTTATCACGCGGTGTACATGTAAGGTTCTAATTGGCCAGTTGGAGACGGCTTTTCTAGAAGGTTCCAGAACTTAACTGACTGCGTCTCCCACGCTAAACTGCTGTCTTTGTGTCCTTGAATGAGGGATTCAAGTAACTGAGTGCTCTGTTTCAAGTTCCACGTGTTCCCACTCGGTATGGCCGCTCAGAGAGGCTGGCTTGTACCATACTAATACTGCATCGAACTACCAAATTATTAAAATCTGCTACAGAAAGATTGAAACTACTGTAGTTAAAACATAGTATTTATTTTGCTTTTTCCTTCAAATTATATTAAAATATTGATGCCAACTCAGTGTTATTCCACAAAATTGGCTTTCCTATACGAGTCGATTATGTTTCTTTCACCATGCAATGGTGTAACGGTTAGCGTTATGGCCTCGCATTCGGTAGGACGGCGGTTCGAATCCCCGTCCGGGCATCCAGATTTGGGATTTCCATGGTTTCCCAAATCACTCCAGGCAAATGCCGAGATGCTTCCTTCAAAAGGCCATGGCCAAATTCCTTCCCATTCCTTGCCTCCTCATCCATTCCCGTCTCTAAATACCTCGCTGTTAAGAGACGTTAAGCAGTTTAAAAAAAACATAAAAAAATGATACCTTTTCTTTTCCACAGGGATGGACCTGGGAGATGGTGGCGAGAACGTACGGGACTAACAAGGTAGAAGGCCGGATGTTAGGAGTACAGGCGCCTTACATGTTGTTCTCGTTAGGCACATCGTCGTTCGCAGTTGGATTCAACGAATACTACGGAGCGGGAGGATCTATGATCCTCAGAGAAGTCGGGGGATCCACCTCACACACACGCTTCAACAGGTTGTACCCCGGATTTGGCCCTAGCGGAGAGTGGGTTATGCAGCCTGGTTTTACGAGCATTAGCTACTTCCCTAGCAAGACCGTGCTAGTCCAACAGGTACTGTAACTAGTTAAAATCGTCACTAACATAAAATACTATTATCTAACTCTAAAGACATTTTATATGATAGTAGTAGCTTATATGGATCACGAGAGGATCTATCCTTTTATCGAGGTATTTCTTTTTATTCCTGAAACTAGTTTGGTGTAAACAATATCTCGATGAACATAAATGATTTTATTATTTCGACGAAAATTTCTTGTACCATATATTATAATTGTTCCCCAAAGATATTAAAGGCACAAACAAAAATTTAATGTGACGAGGTTCGATTAGAAAAGCATTACAAAGATTTTTGCTATGTTGAAAAACTGTGATAGTTGACTCAGCGAACAGAAACTCATTCAGCATGGAATGTTCTTGAACTGACTTTGGGGTGACAACCAATCATAATGTAGCTTTGATATGAGAATATAACAATGGCTGAAGACTTCATCCTTAATATCGAGGACGAAAAAGTGTTGGTAAAAGTACTGTTGATAGTAAACTAAATCAGCCATTGCTAGGCCTCCCTTAGTCGTAACTGAAGAAATCATTATACGAGCTTTAATCTACTAGAAATGTAGTTACAAAATATATTTGAAGAACACGTTATCTTGCAGTAATATTGTCTTTAAACATAGTTCTCATGAATTTCACTCGATCTATAGTTTTACAAGCAGTTTTATGACATATATTTGTTTTCGACTGTGAAACATATCGTGTAGAAGCATTCATTTCTTGGTCCTCATCTCTGAGTTGACCAATCAGACCACAGCCAGATGGGGTGAGTCGAGGAGTTTGTGGAGGTGGTCCAATACCTCAAAGCATGTCTCGTGTAGTAGTTTGAGCTCTGGCTGAGTGCACGAAAGCGATACTTATTGCTAACTATTTGTTGCACAGAAACTTGACTAATTTGTATATGATTTGTCGGTTCGTCAAAAACAGTCATCAACCGTAGATGTGGACGGGCATCCCATTACCATTTCATATGCCACACTTGTGCGACCACTTTCAAACTTAACAACTCATTAAAAGACAGTAATGAAGGAACTATGTGCTCGAAGCAGAATACTGATTTTAGCAATGATTTGAATGCTTCTGAATCGATAATCCATGTCAGGGATCAGCTTTTTTTACAGCAAGTTTCCTCTATAACAAGGCTGCTCAACCCCAGGCTCGCGTGAGCAAGTTTGAAAATTCCGCCTAGTTGAAAAACTGTTCCGAAGACCAAGTGATGCGCAAACTGGTACCAAAAGAAGAACTTCCTGTAATAGTTCTTAAGCAGTTTCGGATCAATGTATGTTTGTGAAAAGGTGTTTCAGATCTTAACTACACTCCTAGAAATTGAAATAAGAACACCGTGAATTCATTGTCCCAGGAATGGGAAACTTTATATACACATTCCTGGGGTCAGATACAACACATAATCACACAGACAGAACCATAGGCACATAGACACAGGCAACAGAGCATGCACAATGTCGGCACTAGTACCGTGTATATCCTCCTTTCGCAGCAATGCAGGCTGCAATTCTCCCATGGAGATGATCGTAGAGGTGCTGGATGTAGTCCTGTGGAACGGCATGCCAAGCCATTTCCACCTGGCGCCTCAGCTGGACCAGCGTTCGTGCTGGACGTGCAGACCGCGTGAGACGACGTTTCATCCAGTCCCAAACATGCTCAATGGGGGACAGGTCCGGAGATCTCGCTGGCCAGGGTAGTTGACTTACACCTTCTAGAGCACGTTGGGTGGCACGGGATACATGTGGACGTGCATTGTCCTGTTGGAACAGCATGTTCCCTTGCCGGTCTAGGAATGGTAGAACGATGGGTTCGATGACGGTTTGAATGTACCGTGCACTGTTCAGTGTCCCCTCGACGATCACCAGAGGTGTACGGCCAGTGTAGGAGATCGCTCCCCACACCATGATGCCGGGTGTTGGCCCTGTGTGCCTCGGTCGTATGCAGTCCTGATTGTGGCGCTCACCTGCACGGCGCCAAACACGCATACGACCATCATTGGCACCAAGGCAGAAGCGACTCTTCATCACTGAAGACGACACGTCTCCATTCGTCCCTCCATACACGCCTGTCGCAACACCACTGGAGGCGGGCTGCACGATGTTGGGGCGTGAGGGGAAGACGACCTAACGGTGCGCGGGACCGTAGCCCAGCTTCATGGAGACGGTTGCGAATGGTCCTCTCTGAAACCCCAGGAGCAACAGTGTCCCTAATTTGCCGGGAAGTGGCGGTGCGGTCCCCTACGGCACTGCGTAGGATGCGACGGTCTTGGCGTGCGTCCGTGCGTCGCTGCTGTCCGGACCCAGGTCGAAGGGCACGTGCACCTTCCGCCGACCACTGGCGACAATATCGATGTACCGTGGAGACCTCGCGCCCCACATGTTGAGCAATTCGGCGGTACGTCCACCCGGCCTCCCGCATGCCCACTATACGCCCTCGCTCAAAATCCGTCAACTGCACATACAGTTCACGTACACGCTGTCGCGGCATGCTACCAGTGTTAAAGACTGAGATGGAGCTCCGTATGCCACGGCAAACTGGCTGACACTGACTGCGGCGGTGCCCAACGACTGCGCAGCTAGCGCCCTTCGACGGCCAACAGTGCTGTTCCTGGTGTGTCCGCTGTGCTGTGCGTTTGATCATTGCTTGTACAGCCCTCTCGTAGTGTCCGGAGCAAGTATGGTGAGTTTTACACACCGGCGTCAATGTGTTCTTATTTCAATTTCCGGGAGTGTATGTAAATAATAAATAGCACGCATCTCTAACTGAGCAACATATTTCTGACTTGTTGTTACTGTCAACATCAGATCTGACGCCTAACATAGGAAAATTAATAAACGCAGAAACAATGTCAGAAATCACATTGATTGTACCAATTACCTTAGGTTGTTTTTCTTTTTTAATTTGGTTCTTGTTATAATGAATTTTGTTTATTTACTTGGCACAAAATGCTATTTATTGTATTATGTAATTAAATGACAGTTAAATTTCAGAATATTGGATTTTTTTGTTGCACAGGGCTTTCATTAAAAGCAACAAAAATGGGAACGGTGGCCCGCCAGAGATTTAAAAAGGTTGAGCAACCTTGCTCTATAACGTTCTGGATTAAAAATATTTTTTCTAACGCAACTGGAACTTCCTTTGTTTGGTAATTACAGTAATAAGTTTGAATTTATTTATCTGTTCTCAGACTATTGTTTCTTTCTTGTTTAGTGCTTTTTTATCTCACTTTTTTGGCATTCTGCCTCTGTCCTGTGTAAAATTATTATCTTTATTATTACTGATTTATTTAAGCACAAATAACATTTACTTTCAGCATTCATTTCACATATTTCCAAGCACTATTCGTCCGCTATTTTCATCCTCTTTTTTCCTACGGACTTGCTCTTCTCTTGTCCCCACCAAAGATGTTCTTTTAACACACACATCTTTGCTCTTGCATAATAACAATTATCTTTTTTCTTTTACAAAAATAAAATAATAAATTAAACAATTTTTTTTTGTTAGGTTTTAATAATCACCATTTGTCAGTGAAATAAGTAGGCATTCTTCTGAAGTGTGAATGTAAAGTCTGGTTGTGCATTACGTGTAGCCAACGATGGGAGAATGGAGAACGATCTAGGTAACCTGCCTAAAATAGAAATCATGGCGGCGGTACGCTAGGTCAAAGGTTTGAATCTGCAGTGTTCTACTTGTCGGCTTTAACGCGCACTTTCAAACCAGACGTATTTTTTACCACGAATAAAATCTGTATAGAATACATGTACGGACAAATTTTATGGTGGTACGAAATTACGATGAATTCGCTCTGTAACACACAGGATTTAGTTCAACTAAGAATCTCGCTATTAATTCCCTTACTGAAATTTTGTATCCTTGCACCTTGTGTCCTCTTTAGTCCCAGGTTGAACTGGCCCTAGTCGAGGTGAAGCTGTGGGCGTCTGCGATCTTAAGAGACAACATGGTCACCGTGTTCGGCTTCCTGCTCAACCTGCCACGGAACCCTCTTCCATCTGACCTCTACACGGCTCTCTTCTACACCTATACCGACGTCCGCTACCGCCGGGTCCACACACTTGAGCTGGTGCCCATTATACACGAGATGGCTTTCGCTGACATCCACCAGCAGTTCACCATACTCTTCAAGGAGCTGCTGAAAAACAGCCCACGGTATCTGAAGGGCGCTGTAGAGGTGAGTGCACTCGGGCAGAACCAATTGTTTATATGGAGAAGTTACTCTTAGTTTTGTAAGTATGAATCGAAGATTCAAACGTGGCTCAAATTAAATCAGTTCCACGACCTGACATTTCTGCCTCTGTAGGAAGTATGGGTTCACTTTTCAAACCGTATCAAATTTTCAAAATTTCTTCCTCTTTCACTTGTTCCCATTTTTATGCTCTTCTGCGACTGGCTCAACCATCTTACACATCATCTTCCAATACGCCTCCACATATTAAGGTAATATACTTCCGACATTTTTTTGCGAATTGTCCAGCCATCCTAATTTTTCCTTCTATACTATTTTTTCTAATAAGTCTAATAAAGAGTATATTTTTACATTCATGTTATAGTGATGTAAAAATGCATTCATTTACTAATTATTATTTATTCTTTAATTCAGTTTTTATGATAGTCAGGCTGTGGTGGACTGATTTTTCCACTCTGTTACCCTCGAGGGGAACATTAATAAGGGGGGTACAACTATATGTCATGTGAGCGGTAGAGAGAAAATAAATGAATAACACTTCAGTAGGGTATGTTCAATATTTACAACAGTACATGACAACCCTATAATAGCCCATTGCTTTCCTTAATACCCTCATTACAGCCAGGTCAGTAATCATTTCGACTAATTTAAGGTTTATTATGATTATAAGGTCGGAAAAGAATTGCTTATTGAAGACTCGAAATTTAAATATCTTGGCATTACTTTTGATAACAAGCTTAACTGGGCAGTTCACACTGGGCAGGTAGTATTTAGTTTCAAAATTCTGCATTTGTTGGAGAGGGTGATGAGGGGATGTGAGAGAGAAGTAAAGGAATTGGGTTACAAAACTTTGGTCATGCGATTGCTTGAATATGGTAGTGTAGTATGAGACCTACATTTTTAGTATCAAATACAGGAGTTGGAGAAGGTGCAAAGAAGGGCTGCTAGATTTGTTTCTGGACAGAGGGTCTCTCTTCGCTCGCTGCAGTCCAGTTTTGAACATTACTCCCCCCACTCGATTGTACCTGCTGGTGAGATTTACTAGCCAATCATTGAGCCCGTTGATGCGGTCATCCCTCGCAGAATGGCTTCGTGATTCACACGCAATTTTGCTAAATCTGATGACTCACTTTGCAGTTCTCTGACTCCTGAATGTTCACATAGTACTTTGTGAAGTCTTATATAACCCCTTAATTAAAAAAAAAAAAAAAAAAAAAAAAAAAAAAAAAAAAAAAAAAAATTTGGGCCTCCACTAGACAACACTTTCTGTCAATATCGTATCAGGATCATTTGTAGATAAACAAAAAATATTTGTTCGTCAGCTAAATAGATGGAAAGTGAAATACAAAGAACTTGAAAAAATATACTTAGAAAATTACTGTTCCTGCAATTAATGCGTGGAACTTAGTTTCTTACACATTTATATGTCTGGAATTATTCATGATATTTCGCAGAAAAAATCAAGTATCCTTTTGTCAGAAATCTAATTTAACTCTGCATTTGAAAGGTCTCTTGTTTTAAACGACATAACCGGTCACATTGAATCATTCTCATTACTTCAATGCCAGAAAGGACTGCCTCACACCATCGTTATATTACAACAATAACAATTCACCTCGTGTTTGAAAAATAGTGTGATTATGTCTCGTGTCTATACGAAGTTTTGTTGGTTCGAGTCCCCGTCGTGGAATGAAAATACATTATTTGCTCTATTGCCAGCTTGGTAAGGTGTCAGTACACAATTTTTACCCCCACATTGTGTATAAAATGTTTCTGTTGAACCCCAAACTTATCCACACTGCGTGTCTGTTGAAAAAGTTTCGTGCTTTTATTCACCTCTTTGAGAGGATCGCAATGAGCGAAATCTGCTTAGAATTAATAGGAAGGTGTATAATAAGTACACCAAACAAACATCTGAATTGTTTATAAAATGTCTAAAACGTTACAGAATTTAATCGAAATGGTGTTACCGTTTACTGCAATCAGAAAAATTAGATCTGGTTTGACATGTTACAGGACTCCTTATTATTTCGTCTGATGTTATTAATAAACAAAAAGCAGAGAAAAGTAAATATGTGTAGGAATAATCCTAAAATCAAGATGATCAATTAATTTCAATTGTGTTCGGATCTAAAAAATGAAATGTAAACATCAAAAACAGTTTTGTAATACAGCGATAAACTTCCTGGCCACCCATTAATGTTCTGCATTCTTAGACTTTTCCTTTTTAATACCTGTTTATAAAATCCCAGATATGTCTTATATATCGTTCTGCAATAGTTACGTAATACACTATGCCATTTACGGAGTTTTTCACTGTCAGTAGCAAACAGGCACAGTGATATGGACATGTAGGCTCAAAATCAGGGGTTCAACAGAGAATACATGGAACTCCAAAAGGGTATCACTTTGGGGCATCACCAGATTGTGGATGAAACTTGTTTTTTTATTTTATATTTTTCCTCGATGTCAGCCAATTCTTGAACTAACATGGGCAAACAGCACGTACAAATTGCCATGAAATGCCGGAGTCAGTCGGTAAAATTCTTATTAGTTACGAGAGAGTTACGCGTCAGTGATGGGTCAGTCGCGAGCGTGGTGGGTGAACGGTTAACGTTCTGACCTCGCATTCAGGAGGACGCGGGTTCGAATCCCCGTCCAGGAATCCAGATTTGGGTTTCCCATGGTTTCAGGCGAATTCCGGGATGCTTGCTTCAAAAAGGCCATGGCCGAATTCCTTCCCGTTCCTTGTCCCCAGTCCCATCCCGCCTCTAATGACCTTAGGCGTCAACGAGACGTAAAGCAATTAGTAAAAAAAAAAGGTACTGTCAGCGATCACTACTTCTCATTCATCATCTCATTATCGTGATCTGTGCACTGCTGAAAATGTGCCGTAGGTAGAAAGAGAATAAAAAGGTTACAACCTGGTTTGTGCTAATACCTTTCACAACGTAAAGATGTTCCTCTGAAGATGAACTCTCACTGCCGATCGAACTTCCATCTTTTTCAGGTATGGATCGACGCTCTTGAGGAGAAGAAGCTCGATATGGATCGCTTGCTGCGACCAGAAGGTGAACCACTCGTGGTAGACTTCTTAGCAGGCATAGAGCCTTCCGTCCTTTCATTGCTCGGAGAAGTCATAAAGTTTCCACCTCATGTAAGTAGCCATACTACTATTTGTCCACCTTTTTGCAAATCTTGCGTAATACACCGTTTTATGAATTATCGTTGAATGCTACAACCAAGATAGTTAGCGGTCTTGGACCGAGCGGGGCGGTGTAACGGTTAGCGTTCTCGCCTTGCATTCGGGAGGATGGCGGTTCGAATCCCCGTCCGGGCATCCAGATTTGGGTTTTCCATGGTTTCCCCAAATCACTCCAGGCAAATGCCGGGATGCTTCCTTCAAAAGGCCATGGCCGAATTCCTTCCCATTCCTTGCCCCCATCCTTGCCCCCCATCCTCTTCCGTCTCTAAAGACCTCGATGTTAAAAAGAGACGTAAAGCAGTTAAAAAAAAAAAAAAAAAGCGGTCTTGAACAGCTAATATTGTATCTTTTATTTTGTTTGGTAAACGTTAATTGCTATCACAAGTTGAAATAATTTTCACTAGATGTGAACGATCCCTTGTAGACTGTATTTTAGCATGTTTTCTTTTATACTCAATATCACCAACATAGTATTGACTGTACAGGCCAGTGTGGTTGCTCACGTTAATTCGCCAGAAAACTGGAAATGTACGCACTTTGACAATAAATTTGGTCAGCGCTGAAAAATTCTATCTCTCTTATTTTGCACAATCTGACATCAATGTGATCCCATGAAACAGTAATACAATACTGGAAAGCCAGTATTGCGTTACTGTTTCTTAGGATGACATTGATGTCAGATTGTGCAAAATAAGAGTGATATAATTTTTCAGCGGCGACCAAATTTATTGTCAAAGTGTGTACAACGAGATCAGAATCGAGTCCTGTTCCCTCCAATACTCACCGTTCTCTTTATAGTTTTAGGAATTACCTAGGTAAACATTGCGAAGGGTCCTGATTTTTAATTCATGAACCACACATTTCACAAACAAAAATACGACTATCATAGACAACATAAGTTACACGAATCGCATAAACACTGCACAGTTAAGCTTCCCCCATTAGATTTGATCAGGTAAGCGGGAGGTTCACGAATCCGCCATTGAAGCAGGCGTGACGACTATGCTTCACAACCTTAGACAATCAGTACTCATGACTAAAATGCCTCATCAGGTCATGTTTGAAAAATGTACGACAAATAAATATAATAATGAGTGACTGAAATACAAACCCATTTACAACATTTCCTCCGATAAAAAAGAACAGACATCAAAAACCAAACACACAAACAAAGAAACAAACAAACAAACACGTTTGCACGATTCACATTAGCGGATAAAAAAGAAAACAATAAATTTTTGTACCAAACTATGCTTTCCTGTCTAATCAAGAAGATAAGTTTTCTTTACTCATTTCAGAGGAAATTACTACTTGTAGGAGTAATGATTATTTGCGGTTGTATCATTCTACCTTTCGGTGTATGAAGGAAGGAAACAGCCACGCCATGAAGCCGTTGTTGCTTAGAGACTATGGAAGTTTCCGGCTTTCGGCTGGATGGTATCAGATTTAATCACGGGTGATGGAAGAGCTTATAACATACCGATATTGAGTGAACAGGGTAGGAATACAGTTCGTTTGCCAGATTGTGTAACATAGACGTGGGTTATACTTCATACCACTTCTTAGTGAGTATGTATTGTGGTCATATGACAATGATCTGCATGGATGAATGGATAGAAAAGCTGTCCTTTTCTATTCAACATATATGCACAGATAACCATTCACAGCACTTAAAAACGCTCACCACAAACACTTAATCACATACGAAAACATTTACCCATACGGAGGGGGGGGGGAGGGAGAAGGAACTGGCCACCCTATCCAGATGCTTAAAGACTATCTTTAGGACTATCACGGGATTAAAATCAGATTATCTACTTCATTTCATTTTCAGTTATGGAATAAAGATTACTCACTTTACTAATACGAACAAGTATATATTTAGAAAAGGGATATTTTGTTTTACTGAACTAAAAGAACCAGAAACATTGTTTGATCCGATCAAATCAAATTATGCGTATAATTTAAGGAAAATTTACTCTTCAGATAGCATGGTACTTTCATTGGCAGCACCGCGGTTTGATGGTATATTATTATGTAACTCGACGAGAAAAATAGAAAGGTAAGAGTATCTTTTTTTTTTTTTGAAATCTCGCTTATTTCTCAAGATATCAACTGTGAAAAATTTGTTATAGATAATTTGATATAGATATTTGATATAGATACTGTCCCTTGTGTGTTTGTGTCGTTTTTCTTTTGGTCCAGGCAGCATTTTAACATAATCGCAGCCGATAGTAATAAAATAAAACATCCATTTCGTATGTCCAGCGTATAATTCCTTTGTATCTTCGACGAATTTATTTTGTCCAAGCCACATCTCAACCGGGAAGTTACCATCGGAGCATGCACTCCATTGAAATTCAATTCTACCTAACCATCTCAATTTTGAGTGAATATATTTAGAGAACTACGTGACATATCGAAAAAAAATTATCCTTAACTCTAGATTCGTGTCGTCGAGTTACATAAAAATCCATCATGAAATATGGCTTTGGCGAAATTTTTCTTCTGGTCCATGTCGCATTTCAAACTAACCACTAAAAAAAAAAAAAAAAAAAAAAAAAAATCCTCACTTTCGCTAACTTTTGATTTGTCTCGTGTAGTAACATAAGAATCCATCATCAAATCACGGTTATCGTAGGATACCACTTCCAATGACAGCAGTACTTGGCCAAGACTTGACACGCAGTACTTTGTAACAGGTTCTCAAGCTGTCGAGGAAGGAGACTAAGGCAGTGGTTGGAGCGACACTGACCAACGTGTTCAGCGCAGTCGCCACCGAGCACCTGCCACTCACCCAGTCACTGTTCGCACTGTTGCTGCTGCACAGGCCCGTCAACGACATGACCCCTCAACGGGAGGAGACGGAGCGGTACCTCATAGACGTGCTCCGCATGAACAACATAGACAACTGGGACCAGGTTCGTGCCAAATCATGCTTTCGCAACGCTATCTTATTAACACCGACTTCTCTCAAACCGGTTTTTTTTTTTTAATTGGCATTTGGTTACGAGGCCATACAGCCAGCACTATGTAATTTTGTAGTTTGCAAGTATGTATTGGATCACTCAGTGTATTATAGATTCTCCATTGTATAGACGACACAACACTTAATTAATACCACCCATGCCCGAGGCCGGACTCGAACCGGCGACCCCTGCAACGTGAGGCTAGCACGCTATCGCCTTCGCTGCCGGGGTCGGCAAACCGGATTTTCGTACCTACCATAGTGAAATAACAATGTTTCTATTCAGGCTTCAAGTCTCAACACTGAGTCTTTTGGGTGAGCTGCAATATTCGAATTCACGTGACTTCGATTTCCAGCTAGGCCATTCAGCTTATCATTGGTTTTCCAAAATCACTTCAAGCGAATGATGGCCTCGATCATTTATAAAGATCTTTACCGATTTCCGCTCCTTTACTTGCTACAATCCTGCCTTAACTAAGTATTCTGAATAACTTTTTTTCGTTTAAGGGTTCGATAATTCAGATTTAGATTTTCCATTTTTTCTCAAAATCACTATAGGGAAATATTGGGTTTCTTCGTTCATAAATCATCATGTGGAACAAAATATTAAACAGCCTCTGACACGACACCAGGCAAAGATAGAATACATTATTCGATGTTGTATAATCTGCCGGCCAACGCCCTTCAGCTCCTAACTAAAATCTTTAACGAAATCTGGATGAAGCAACCGAGTCCCATAGAGTGGAGAACTCAGATAATTATACCAATACTAAAACCCAACAAAGATCCCAAGCAACCAGGATCGTATAGACCTATTTCCCTGATGTCGCGTGTATCCAAAACACTAGAACGCATCGTAAAAAACAGACTAGAATATTGGATGGAAAAAAACAACTTTCTAGCAACATCACAATTTGGATTCAGGAAAGGAAAAAGTACACTCGATAACTTAGCAATAATTACTACGGATATCAATATTGCATTTGCACGGAAATTTTACTTAGGGGCAATATTCATAGATATCACTTCAGCTTATGACAATGTTGTTATTAACATTCTGATGCAAAAGCTCTCCAACTTGGGAATCCCACACGAGTTTGTAGCAGGGATACACTCGCTCATATCAGAAAGAGTTATATATATTTCAAACTCAGGAGAACTGGTGGGCCCCCGTTGGGTCTACAATGGACTCCCACAAGGAGCGATATTAAGTCCTCTCCTTTATCTGATATACACTCACGACTTAGAAAAAATCTTCTCCCCAAGTATTCTAATCCTTCAATTTGCGGACGACATCGTTATATACACCATGAGTTCATTAATAGAAGACGTCTTCGAACAGTTGTTTGAAGCAATACATGCATTCATCACGTGGGCCCACCGTAACGGACTAGACATATCTTCTGAGAAATCATCCATAGTCATATTCTCAAAACGCAACATTCCCGATATGGCTCGAATACATCTAGGTCCCTTTTCATTCCCAGTACATAAACAGAGCCGATTCCTAGGAATGATATTGGATTCCCGACTAACTTGGAGAGACCATATTCAACATATAATAGCCAAATCAGACCAACGACTTAACATCCTAAGAGCAGTGGCCGGAGCGAGATGGGGATCCCACCCCAACGCACTTCTGCTCCTATACAAATCAATGATTAGATCTATCATAGACTATGGCAGCGTCTTTTACGCCAACGCCACAAAAGACGCATTGCGGAAATTAGATTCCCTGCAGCATCGCTGCCTCAGAACATGTTTAGGAGCATTCAAATCTACACCAACCAACGCCTTACTTGTGGAGGCAGGCGAAATGCCTCTCAACATAAGAAGACAACTACTTACAGAGAAGTTTATAATCGAAAAACTTAGCAACACCACACACCCACTAAAGGAACGGTTAGATAACATCCAACACTGTAAACGAAATAAACAGTCTGGCGCGCCAAGCAACATTCTTCTACTTAACATGTATAATACGTGGGAGGAAAAGAGCGTTAACATAACGAAGTTTTCGTCACACCCGATATTCCAAGCTCCTTACCAGCTCCGAAGTCTAGACATACAAGTAAAGTATTTGGAACACACGCCGGGCACCAACGCCAACTATGCCCTGAACGCCCTGCTCGCCAGCCAAGACCTAAATTCAATCCATATATACACAGATGGATCAAAAAATAATACAGGAGAACGAGTCGGCAGCGCACTATATTGCCCCAAAACGCAGTACAAAGCCCTATACTCCTTACCACCGCAAACTACAATATATTTGGCAGAAGCGGAAGCGATATTAGAAGCTATAAGATACGGCCGGACCAGAAGACCTAAGAAGGTGGTCATAATAGCCGACTCCTTGAGCGTCATCAGAAGCATAGCAGAACCAAAGTGGAATTATAGGATGGCGCCACTACTAATAGAAATACTAAATGAAATACACATAAGCAACAACATAGGCATCACAACAAGTTTAGTATGGGTTCCCTCTCATAACGGGATTAAGTTCAATGAAATCGCGGACACACTAGCCAAGAAAGCCATCTCAGATGGACAAAGAAAAGAACTATTACTACCCCCATCAGCATATGCACACGATATTAAACAGCGAGCAAGAAATAGATGGCAAACCGATTGGAACAATACGATGCACCACAAAGGATCCTTCTACGGACACATCCAACCATATATTCCTTCCAAACCCTGGTTCTACAGCTGGAAAATCAACAGACGCCACTTAATTAATATAATCAGAAGCAGATTCCACCACGGCAACTTTCCCAGCCACTTGAACCGGATAGGACTAAGAGATAGCCCCAGATGTGACTGTGCCGACCGAGCAATAGGGGACATCAACCACCTGTTATTCTCCTGCAAAAAATACACCTACATCCAAAACAAAATGCTGAAGGAACTCACAAGGTGCAAGATCCCCTTCCCAACTAATTTAGCCATCCTACTCTCTTCCAACAACCACTCAATATACAGAACCATAATGTTGTTTTTTAAAGAAGGAAATATTCAAATATAAGAAAAAGATGATAAGCCAATCCTAGACCATAAACTAAGTAGATACACTAACCCTTCACAAATACTACACTCTATCTAGAACATACACACTAAAGCAACACCCAATGACAATAGATACAAATATAAGTACGCAACATTATTCCCACCAAAGGATCCAAATAGATCAGGCAACCACAGGAAATATTTCACGAACTTTGAATTGTGGTGGAAATATATGTACAAAAGCTGCCCCTGTGCTGTTGGCGTCGACTCACACTGTGCAATTGTAAAGGTAACAACGTAATATATTTTATAAAGAAATTGTCATAGGACTTAAGAACTATTGTAAAATAAAAGATAAGAAATTGTAATTTAACTAAACAATAAACATAAACCATTGTAAAATTAAATGTAAAGAACCTGGCAGTATGGCCGACCAGGCCAAAAGCCAACATAAATAAATAAATAAATAAAATAAAATAAAATCATATAGTTTAACTACCGGGTGTTTCAAAAATGACCGGTATATTTGAAAAATCAATAAAAACTAAACGGGCAGCGATAGAAATACACCGTTTGTTGCAATATGCTTGGGACAACAGTAAATTTTCAGGCAGATAAACTTTCGAAATTAGTTACAATTTTCAACAGCAGATGGCGCGATTTGAAAGATATAGAAGTAAACGCAGCCTGTGAGTTCCCCATTCTGTAAGTCGTCTTTCTGCTGTAAGCGTGTGCTGTTCACAGATTGCAAGTTTGCTGTGAAAAAATGGTTTATTCTTTAGAATAATCGTACTTTAGATTTTTCCAGACTGCAGCGCCATCTGTTGTTGAAAATTATACGTAACTAATTTCGAAAGTTTGTCTGCCTGTAAATTTACTGCTGTCCCAAGCATATTGCAACAAACGGTGTATTTCTATCGCTGCCGGTTTAGTTTTTATTGATTTTTCAAATATACCGGTCATTTTTGAAACACCCTGTAGCTGATACCCGCTACTTCGTACGCGTGGATTAAGAATTTCTTTGCCAGAATTGAATATAGAAAGTTGTTGGTAACGAAGGATTGGTCCCAAACAACACCGAGTCGGCATAATATGACAGGAAAGCTATGACTATATCATTCTACCCTCAAACCTCTTGAAGAGAATCAATTTCCAACATATTTCTGTCACCATTCGATAAGTTCTCAAAATTTCGTGACTAAAACTGTTAATCTTACCGGAAAAAATGTCCTGTGCCCTTCCTACAGATTTTCTTGTCAAATTCCATCAATATCGATATAGCCATTTAGGCGTCAAAACGTAACAAAAAGACAGAGACTTACTTGCGCATTTATAGTATTATTACTGCGGTTCACACACACACACTGACTGCGAACAATCTCTGAGGGATTATTATAACGTAAAAAAGTGTACACCTACAGTATTGCAAGACTACCTACGATTTGCCTCGCATTGCACCCGTAACTTTGTAATATCTACAGTTTAACATGACTCTTACGATCAAAAACAATTTTTAAAAATCTTAGCCTCCACGGAGATCTGAACCGGAGACCACGACCCAAACATTAGTAAGCAAGCTTTTTTTACCACTAAGCTACCTCACCACTACGCGTAGAAATAGTGCAGAGACCTCCATATCCATGTCTATCGCCGTTCAGTAATTTTTCGAAATTATAAGACAATATGTATTATTTATACAGATAATTTTTCAACCAAATGTAGACAGTATTTTTCTCCTTGTTTCAAAAGATAAGTGTGCAACGTTTCTTCGCGACCAGATGAAAACTGTGGATTTGTATGAAGAACAAACATACATACATACATACATCTTTATATATAGATTCCCACTGTACCATACGGTTTGAATGAAGAACAGCCAATAAACTCTGCTTTGCCATTCATTTTGTATGTAACCTTGTGTTTTTTAGGCTGTCAGTTTATTCCCCATGTCATATGAGTCCACTTTGCTTTCTGATAACTTAAGGGTTCCATTCCAAACCCTCTTTGGAACAGAGCCAGTCACACCCCTGCTTTTACTTAAAATTCTTCTACAAAATTTGATTTTGAGATGTGTTACGTATTTACAGAAATAAAAAGGTCCTTATTTTTGTTTCTGAAGATTAATCTGTCTTCCAGTTATGCTAATGGTGCTAAGTTAATAGTAAAATACTTTTTTAACAATTGGTTAGATAACAGTATCTCACTTTTGTCGACTGATAAGGAACAGCAGTGGTTACTTTTGCACGGAGAAGAATCGATTCTTTTATTTCTTTTCTCCCCCCCCCGTCATCAGTCTCTTGATTGGTTTGATGCAATCCTCCATCCGTTCATATGTTGCGCTAACGACTGACTGACTGTTCCCTACACTAAGAAATTAACCAATCTCACATGTCTTAAAATGTGACCCACTAACCTGTCTCTTCTTTCTGTTAGACTCTTCCACCAGAATTGGCAAAAAAAGTGGAAAAAGTTTAATCTAGAATTCTTTATTGCTAGTTATGCTGAATTGTTTACAGTAAAAATTCAGTTAATGAATAATTAACTGTATTAAGAAACTGCTGCCGAAACATAATCTCATTGCTGGAAGTAATAGTAATAAGCACATAGCATCACATCGTACGTACTATATTATTCTGTTCTCTCCACAGGTGATTCATCACGTAAGAGGAGAGCTGAGGAAGGGACCGTATGCGGTTTGTAGAGCAGTCTTACGCTTGATTGCCAACATGGATGAGGTGGACGAACTCATAAGGAACAAGGCGCGCTACATTCTGCAGTACATAAAACTCCCCGTAGTGACTTACGCAAACCCCGATTACGGCCTATCCTCCAAACTCCTGTCGCAGCCTTCCATTAACTTCCCGCTTCTTCTCAAGGCGATCGTTCCACATGAGTATCCGACGGACGTGGTAGATGCTAGACAACGCCTGCAGTACTACATAACGAGGGGGTATATAAACACTGAGTTCGTCATTAAAGGTTTCAACCGCTTCGATCACAACAAGCCCATAAACGTGTTGATTGCCTTCCTCACACGAATTGAAGTGCGACTGCCCAAACTTCCCCGCGAGATCATGTCCTCGGTTAAATACCTGAAACAGTTCCTCATATTCAAGAAGTTCTTGGATGATCTGAATGCCAAGGTGCCAACCCATCTGGTCGATGTAGACTCGTTGATAAGTTCCTTTTCTGCCCCTACGGCCCCAGACCATGTGACACTCATAGTCCGTTTGATTTCAAAGATTTTGAGGCATGAGTCCGTTCCTTGGATTGAGGTAGTGCATTCCGTTCCTATAGACGAATGCACTTTGCCAAGGCAGTGCATTATGAACGTCTTCAGAAGAATCATTATCCAAGGATTCCTTAAAGGACGACCAGCTGAAAAGTTATTAGTAACATTTATTGGAATGCTAGACCGGCTGGGAAATCCGTTACCTAATTTCATTTTGTCGAATGAAGTGACAAGTATTCCATATAATACCAGCTTCCATTACAGTTCTCCTCTTTTAGTAAATCAGACAGTAGAAAAACCACCTACTACCTCTACAACAACTACAACCACAACCACCACCACCACAACATCAACAACCACTACCACAACAACGCCGAAACCAACTGATAGCCCAGCATCTCAACCCGAGTTCAATAAGTCGCTAGTAACAACTTCTCCATTACAGCCATTCGAATTTCTCTACTCAGCTACGGAAGCAAAAGTGGTCTCATCAAAATTGATTTACCCTGGCCCTTCACCGAAGCTCATCTTTGCTGTGATTCCAATGAATTATCTGATGGAAACTGCCGATCATCGCGTCCCACATCTTATTCTTCCAAATACTACTGTCGGATCTATGCAAGATGTAATAATTCGACCAATAAGACTCTTCCTATCTCAACCCCATTTATACGAAATACTTGGTCCTGATTTCAATCCGCAAATATACAAGCACAAAGGACAACTACTGATATCAATATTGAAGAAAGCTGTGACACTGAAATATGTCCACTTCGACAGAACACTGTACAAAACTATGCTTCTTTACCTGCAATTCCTCGAAAGCTCATCGTATCATAGTGTGCTACTTGATGAGAATATTCCTTTCCCTGCTTTGTCGAAATCCTACTACGACGAGAAACCGGATTATAGTGACTTTTCATCACTCATTCCACATGTACCCAATGGAACAGCAGAGTTTTTCAAAATAAAACCGATTTGTGATCTATTATCAGACAAAAACCTTCGGAAACTCTTAGGTTCCTCATTCGTTCCTGAACATTTCCCAAAAAGAGGCGATCTTTTGTTAGAAATTCTTCGCTTGTCCATGAACTTAAACTTTATACGTTCTGACAGTCTGAGGTTAACTGCAATCAAACGGTTTATAGAACACTATGAAGACTCGATAGTACCGAAGGATGAAGTGCAGAATGCACCTTTCCCTTCTCTGGGAGTTGTACAAGAAAACGAACCGGCGCCTCTAGATAATCTAGAGAGTCTGTTACCGTTGACCCTTCCAGGAACGCCGAGCCACATTCGTTTACGGCCACTTCGAAGATTTCTATCCAGGACTGATATCAAAAGTATCTTCAGTGGCCTCAAACTGAACAGTTATCCTCAGAAGGGGAGATTGCTCCGAGCTATCATAAAACATTCTCTCACGCTTGAGGTGGTGAAGCTTGATCAGACTCTATACAAACTAGTTTCCGATTATTGGGCTTTCCTGTCTACGGAAGTCACCACAACTACAGCCATACTGAGGCTGACAGGAAGAATACGTATAAATTACAAGACAGTGTTGCACGCCATACCTCCACCAAAGGACGATAAGGAAAGGAACTTGATGAAGGTAGTCGTAAACATCTTGAAACATCACGAATTCCACTCCAAAATTTTGGACCATATAGACCTCGAGAAGAATCGCACCCGAGCTCAAATGTTACAACACATCTTCGACGTTGTGACGGTCAAGAAGAAAGTTTCTGTTAATGCCACTGTGTTTGAAGCGATGAGTTATTTCAGGGACAAAGTGAAGCATCACGGCTACGGTGCCCAGGCGGTTGAACTGCTGGTCGTTGGAAACTCCCAGAAGAAAATCAAATTCGAACTATTCTCAGTCTTGCGTGCCATCAAACACGATCAGCTGACAGAAATAGCCAAGACGTCGTTGACGAGAATGGTTAGGTTCTTCTCGAACAGCTTTGACTCCGTCACCTACCTGTCGGGCTTCCGAGCAGAGCAATACCGTATAAAGGGACCATTCCTCCGTGCTTTGCTGCACACCCTGTTGTGGCGGAATACGGTGAGTCCATCTCTAAAGGTAGACATCATGCACGTTTTGCCGTATGTTATGTTCAAGGGACCTGGCGCGGAACCTATGGATTTCGAGCCCAAGAAGCCTGGCCCAGAGGCTATCATAATCTCCGTGTAAAGGCGTTATCTCACATTCACTTATATCTGTACATGTTGTACGTTAATAAAGTAACTGATCTGCAAAAAGTTGGACAGAAAAGTACTCTGATGTTTGCTTTTTACAGTTTGATATAACCCTCTCCAATCACTCCTTGGCGACCATGCACATGAACCTTTCCAGCAATTCCATATTTGCATGCTGACTTCAGATACCGGCCCAGTCTGCTTTGTGAAGACTTCTGGTGCTCCCAAGAGGTTTTACGATCGCCTACCGATGTGTATGTCAAATACTATCGGATCGATATGTGATTCGAATTCCACATTAAACTGTATGAGGTCCCGGAGGAAAGAAACTAGCAGATCTATCCCGGGTACACTGCTTCCGCAGGATATAACGAACCTTGAGTAAACTTAACTTGTAAGATAAACATAAAAGATATGTAACTCAGGTAACTAACTATTCTCCACATATCTAGGAAGCAAATAATGCCAGATAAAGTAAGACGTAAGAGAGAAATACGTTCAAAGCACACTTTTATTCGAAACAAGTACAATTAACAACAAAAAGTATAGAAACCTTCACATAAATTTGTTTTTATATAGTGTTTTACTTTATGGCAGTAGCCAAAGCCTCGTATAGTCATAATGACCTGGTGCCAGGCTTATCCTACCCCTGGTTATCCTTCCGGGTATTGGGAACCTACAGTTCAATGTGGAATCCGAACCATGGAAGAGTTTTGGAGTACCTAATATTACACAGCGAACTGTATGCGAGGAGAAGGTAAGGTCAATGACATTTGAAAATCGACGCTGAGACAAGGAACTTCCCATCTCCAGTCAATCGCTTTAACCACTGAAAAGTAGACATGGTGCATTCAAGATGTGGTATTCCTGACGAATCTTTGATGGCCACAGTTGCACTAGGAAAGACGCATGAGAAATGATATGTGCGAAAATTGTTAGATAAAAGAAGAGGTAAAGGGACAGGTGTCACTTATCATCACACAACCTATACTTGAAAACATTATTATTACCATCAGCTAACCTACATTTTATACGGCAAGATCGAATAAAGAAAAAACTTTTTTGAGGTTAACTTGTTATCTATCTTACTGTTACTGCAATTTTTTTTTCAGCTTGGATTATACAATTTTGTAAATCAAGATATATGTCATACAAGAATAAAGAAAATAGTTTTACCGATTAACTATGGAATCGTGCTTCGGATTATGATAACGAGGAGAATTTTATTTCTATGTGTGGATGATACCGCCAGAAATATTTCATTCCACGTAGTTGCTTCACATGATGAGTTTAATGGAGCGGAAGGTGTTTTGATAAGATCTCTGGGTCACAAATATTCATGCTGCAATTGGTGCAGATTATGAGGACATGTCTCAATTTCAGGATTGAAAATATTTCCTATGATATCCTAATGTTCTTTTGCAGTGCCATTATTAGGGGTTAAACAACAATTTCTACCATTTGATAACAAACAGAACACAAACGGAATTTGTAGAATGAGTGCTTAACCTTCACATATGGCATTGGAGAGGACCAAGGTTTGATTCCAGATCCACCCATACAGAATTCGATTTTTCATGGTTTCAAAAATCGCCTACGGCGATTCGAAGATGGTTCCTTTGTAGGGCCATGATCAGATTCCTTCTCTTCTTCATCTTCGATCCTCTGCTGGCGACAATAACCTGAAACATTCAGAATCCGACAAATTTCCACACTCCTTAGGAAGGGGGTTATTACTTACTACCAGTACGAGGGAGAAAATTGCCACTTACATTTGTTATGAAGAGTGGCGGTTTCATTTACTAAACAAGACGCACCCTAATTGTTGCAGAAAAATCAAGTTCACGCGATTTTAACCCAAGAATTGTGGAATAGTAAAGCTCTGAATGACTTGAAAGCAAATAAGGCAGTTGGAATTGATGAGATTCCCGCAGAACTTCTTAAATCCCTAGGAGAGGAAGGAATCAAAAGATTATTCAAGCTGATATCAAAAAGTTATGAAACAAGAGAAATTCCAACTGATTTTAATAAAAAATATCATCTTCACACTTCCAAAGAAAGCACAAGCCGACAAATGTGAGAATTATCGCACCATTAGTCTCACAACACATGCTTCAAAATTATTGACCAGAATAATATACAGAAGGGTGGAAAGGGTAGTAGAAGAGATAGTAGGTGAAGATCAGTTTGGGTTTAGGAAAACTCGCGGTACAAGGGAAGCAATTCTGTCTTTAAGATTAATACTTGAAGGGCGGATCAAGAAAAACAAAGATACTTTTATAGCATTTGTTGATTTAGAAAAAGCTTTCGATAATGTTAGGTGGGACAAGATGTTCAAAATTTTAAAGAAGTCAGGTCTAAAGTATCGAGATAGAAGAATACTTTATAAACTATATAAGAATCAAGTGGCTGTAATAAAAGTAGAGAATCACGAGAGACATGCATCAGTTAAAAAGGGTGTGAGACAAGGCTGTAGTCTATCCCCGTTAATATTCAACTTGTATGTAGAAGAAGCAATGAAGAAAGTCAAAGAAAAATTTCCATGTGGCATAAGTTTTCAGGGAGATAAAATCAGTATGCTATGATTTGCTGACGACATTGTCTTGTTAGCAGAGAGGGTTGAGGATATTGAGAAGTTACTGAATGGCATGAACAAAATACTGAAGGAAGATTTTGGACTGAATATAAATCAAAGCAAGACAAAAGTGATGAAATGTAGCCGAAATGATACCAATACTAGTAGATTAAATATAAAAATAGGATCGGATGCAATAGGAGAAGTAAGTGAATTCTTTTACTTGGGAAGCAAAATTACAACCGATGGCCGAAGCAGGAATGATGTTAAAAGCAGAATAGCACTAGCGAAAAGAGCCTTCATGAAAAAGAGAAACCTTTTAGTTTCAAATATTGATCTAGGAATTAGAAAGAACTTTTTAAAACTCTTTGTGTGGAGCACAGCACTTTATGGTAGCGAAACATGGACTTTAGGAATACCGGAAATAAAGAAAATTGAAGCATTTGAAATGTGGTGCTGCAGAAGAATGCTGAAAGTTAAGTGGACAGACAAAGTAAGAAATGAACGAGTTTTGGAAATGATGGGTGAGAAATGAAGTTTGTGGAAGAAGCTTACGGAAAGAAGGGCCAGGCTGGTAGGTCATATTTTGAGACAGTCTGGATTGGTTAATTTATTAGTGGAGGGAACAGTCGAAGGTAAGAACTGTAGAGGACGACAAGGATTAGAATATATGAAGCAGATAATTGAGGACGTGGGTTGTAAGGGGTATGTAGAAATGAAGAGGTTAGCACAGGATAGGAAAGGATGGAGGATTGCATCATACCAGTCGAAAGACTGAAGATAGCAAAAAAAAAAAAAAAGAAACAGCAGAGAATCAATAGAAGCCGGAAAATAGAGAGCATCTTTGTCCATGTGTGCTATCGTATCCATTATTTTGACGTAGCAAGTTGTGACAATGCGTTGCTGGTGCCATTATTTGGGAGTGTGCATAAACTACGTGGCTCGGTCTAAAAGGGGGGAGGGGTTTGCTGAAATTCTACGCTGGGCTACGTGGGGGGGGGGGGTGTTAGAGCCAGGACACGTACCTTCTAGTTCAAATTATTTTTCACAGTTAAAATGAGATACTGAACACACAACAGCTTATGAATATTTATTTCCGCCATTTAATTATTCCCGTATGTAATTTAAGATAGTCTGACAAGAGAAAACAGTACAAAATGTCTTCAGGAATCAACAGTGAAAAAGACTACTTGCTATGTCGAGGGGAGGGGGATAGAGACAAATACCACGTTGGGCTACTTGGGTGGGGATGGGGGGTTCACAGGAAGTCCAAAATGTAGCTACGTGGTTTATGGACGCTCCCTTTGACACAATTTCAAAATTCTACTGCCTACAAAGCTGCCATCATGACCATTGTTTTGATCAGATTCTACGTAATCACTTAATTTGAAATTTAGGCTGATTGACAACCTTAAAATAAAAAACGTTCTCGTATAGAATAACCCATCAGCACGAAGCGTTAACGATTCACTAAAACATGGCAATAACCACTTCCCTCGGCTGGAACAGATAGTCCACAATTAGTGCAGCGAAGGATCGCTGATATGCTTCATATACATTTTTCCATCGGCAACAATTCTCATAAAATATAAATCCACGACACAAAAGGTTTTACTTTGTGTGATGCATCGCGAATTGTAAAACGGCTATCTAGAAATCAGACAATGCTCAAGCACTTAATTATCTTGTTACACAAATGAAGGAAAGCTGATTACGGCCCGCGTTATCATCCGCCCGCTTAATTAAGCGGTTAGTAAAGAACGAAACTAAACAAGCTGTCTCGTCATTCGTAATAAAGGGTTTTGCTGTACGGTTTAATGTTCTGCATAACAAGACCAAATGTGGGGACTGAAAAGAGAAAACACATTCACCATGCTGGCCTAAATTGCAGGTCATGTGTAATTTTAATCAGCACTAGTGAAAATTTCGGGAAATGTTCCAACTCTCATTTTTCACAAACTCACTTTTCAGGCAGTACAACGAGATGAAGTAAAGTACAATCTCGCAACAACATTCGTAAGTAACGAGAAAGATAATGATTATGATTTTAGCACACATTGAAAATCCATCTTCACAAGCATTATCCTACTTGCAGTTTTAGATTTTTTTTTTTAATCATTGCTTTACGCCTCGTCGACGGCTAAGGTCATTAGAGGCAAGAATTCGGCCATGGTCTTTTTGAAGGAAGCATTCGGGTATTCGCCTGGAGTGAAATGGGGAAACCATGGAAAACCCAAATCTGGATGCCCGGACAGGGATTCGAACCCGCGTCCTCCCGAATGCGAGGCCAGAACGTAAACCATTCACCCAACACGCTCAGTAGGGTGATATCGGTACCTCTGCTTCGCTCTAATGACTTTGAGATATTTCCATTTTTTTGATGAAAGACTGGAACCCCTTTGAGAAGGGAAAATGACTACAGAGGATTCGATGCTCACTCGCGAAAGGTAGGTCAATGGATTGATGTCGGATCACTCTGTTCATTGATAAGCAAACAGCAATAATTAAAAAAAAGAATAATTTTAAACAACTTTCCGACGTAGTAAATACTTGAAGAAAAGTGAGGCAATAATCCATTATGAGCGGTAACGTAGAGCTTATTGGTAATCCAGTTTCCACTGTGTGGATAAAATTGAGTGATTAGTGAAATTAACTGGTCTTCCTCGGTTACTTCCATTGGATCTCAACTCAAACACATCTATCTCATTAAATTTAAAATTATTTATGAAGGAAACAGGTATCTAATGATTCAAGATAATTTACTTTAATGAAACTTTGTCCAGTGCTTCATGCAGGGTTGAATTGACCACCATACTATGCTTTTAAAGCTATTCTAATTTCACTCGTCTTTCGCGCTTTCATGGCAATATTTCCATTGATACGTTGTCAGTGTTTATATCGGTGCTGACTTCAGTATTGTTGTCGACGTTCATCTTAGCGAGTCTATACATTTCAAAGATCTGGTGACAAATTTCGCAGCGATATCAACACTCTCCCGGCTAGGGATCGGATAACTGACCTTATCAAACGACCATCTGGTATTCTAATCAGTTGAGTAACACAGCACGAAGTATACATATTGCCAGTATGGTTGTCACTGTTATTTGCTAACGTGCAAAGTCTTCATTAATTTTTCTTAGATATTCGTAATGTTATAATCTCTTACATTATCTTAGTATCTATCTTAATCATTATATTATTATTTGGTACATTACAGTTAATTCTAAAGCCATCAGTTTCTTAGATCTTCATTTTTCTTTAACAACTCTTAATGATATTCCAATTTCCTTTAAGAACAATGCAGCATTTTTTATCTTAAAGTTGCTTGTAATTTCTTTACCAGGCACTATTAAGCTCTTTAAGGGTTCTGTGCGATATTAAATAAATATTTTATATTTTTCCTCAATTTATTTGCTTACCTGAAACAAACACAGAATCTACATCTACATCTACATCCATACTCTGCAAATCACAAACATTGTGGGTGGCAGAGGGTGTTAAGCACCAATCCTAAACCCGCCCATTCCAATCCCGAATAGTGCGAGGAAAGAAGGAATACATATAAGTATCAGTACGGCATCTTATTTCTCTAATCTTATCCCTCCGGTCATTGAGACCTAAATAGGTTGGCGGAAGAAGTATTTCATTGCACTCGAACTTTACATTTTTTCGCATATTCTCCAATAAATTCGAACGCAAGCTACGTCGTCTGTCTTCCAAACTATCCCAGCCCAATGTATGTATCAATTCTGTGACGCTTTCATGAGGGCTGTAACAACAAGCCACGAATCTAGCGGCTCTCCTCTGCACCCTCTCAACTGAGTCAATCAGAACCTTGCGATACGGATCCCAAACACCACAACAGTAATCCAGATGCCGACGCACTAGTGTTTTATACGCTATCTCCTTTGTTTGAGCATTACAATTCCTCAAAATACGACCTATGAATCGTAATTTAGAATTTGCCTTGCCTACGACGGAAGTTATGTGCATGTCCCATTTCATGTTGCTTTGTACTATCACCCCCAGATACTTCACGGAATCAACCGTGTCAACAGGTGAATTGTTTATTTTGTACTCGTGAACAACCTGATTCTTCTTGTTACTTATCCGCATTGCCTTGCACTTTTTGCAATTAAGTGTAAGCTGCCATTTACGGCACCAATCAAAATAGCATCCATATCACGCTGAATTTCTAAGCAATCGTCGGAGTACCTTATTTCCCTATAGATAACCGCATCGTCGGTAAACAATCGCAACCAGCATTTGACGTTGACACCTAGATCGTTTATAAATATTAAGAAAAGAAGTGGACCTATTACACTTCCTTGAGGAACGCCCGAAGTAACATTTATCTTAGAAGAGGCTTCCCCGTCAACAACGACATATTGTGATCGACCAGTTAGAAAATCACGTATCAACTCGCAAATCTGAGCCGAAATACCGTAAGCTCGAATCTTCGCTAAAAGTCGGTTGTGTGGCACAGAATCAAAAGCTTTCTGAAAATCCCAAAAAAAAAAAAAACGCATCAACTTGCGAACCTGCATCGATAACTTTCATTATGTCGTGGGAAAATAGGGCCAATTGTGTTTCACACGATCTCTTCTTCCGAAATCCGTGTTGACATGGTGTAAGTAACTCGTTCTCATCTAGAAACTTCATTATGTTCGAGCATATGACATGTTCCAGAATTCTGCTGCAGACCGATGTTAGAGATATGGGTCGATCATTCCTAGGATCACATCGATCTCCTTTCTTAAAAACGGGAATTACCTGGGCTATTTTCCAGCTAGAAGGTACTTTTCTCTCTTCTAGTGATTTACGGAATATATCTGACAGAAATGGTTCAATATCCTCCGTGTATTCAGAAAATACTCTTACCGGTATACCATCGGGACCCGGCGCTTTACCCCACTTCAGGGGTTTTACATTTCCTACGCTATCAATTTCTATCGGATCCATCTCTAATTCCACACGATGTGGTAAAATGGGGATGTTCTCCATGTTTTCTTGCGTGAATAACGAATAATTATATTCGTTATATCTTTTCATCGAGTTACCTCCCACTGCTATTACACGTTCCCTTCGGTACTGACAGCAAGGTATTTGGCATTTATATTGTTTCCTGTGACATTTTTGCAAGTTACACTCAATGCCAGTTGTGATCCAACGAGTTTTCAGCAATTGTTCACTAACTTTAAAAATTTCAGTCGACGGTACAGTACAATATACGCCTAACTTCAAGTGATACAGACGCCCCAAGATGTTATCTTAGTGAAATTATATAGTTTTAGTTACATCTTTATGGCTCGTCTCAGAACAAGGTGATTCGAAACGGGAAAGGGTAAAGAACAAAGCATGTGAAAACACGTGAAAGCGTCGCCTTTTGAAGGAGCCATTCCGGTATTTGTCTTGATTTATTTAGGAAAACAATTGAAAAACACATCGGTCAGCCTGAAATTCGTCGTTTCCTTAAATGGCTTTATAGATATTAAAAATCAGTGTTTTTTTTTACTCATGGCTTTACACCTCGTCGACGTCGAGGTCATTAGAGGCGGGATGGGATTGGGGACAAGGAACGGAAAGGAATTCGGCCATGGCTTTTTTTGAAGGAAGTATTGAGTGTTGCATCAAGTCTTTTCGCTACACCATTCTTGTTGTTGGATTAGTATAAGTGCACCATATTTGGTGAAATGTGAAGCTATATCAGAGACTAGCACGTTCTTTGAGTTCCAAACTGCCATCAGGTACAGAACGCGATGCCCTAGTTTGTTGCTGAAGACAGAAACACGTGGAACCGAAAGAAAAAGAGAAAACGACCTCGCTTTTCTTTCCGGCCAGAGATAACAGAAATAGGGAGCAATGATTTGCAGGGATGGAGTGAGAGGGTGGGTTCCCGTCTTGTTGCGGAGATCCTAGGGGAACGAGAAATCACGAACCGCTACTCGCTCGGCCAGTCGAACGCTCGCTCGGAAATGCGGCAAAAAGAAGATCAGGGGGGATAAAGAGAAAGGGAAAGTGGGCTGGGAAGGGGGTGTTGTTCCTACGGTCGTGATGTAGAGCGCCCAATTACAGGCCACCACAGCCAACTTTTCGTGGACCTAACAGCCGAATTGCTGTCCGCTCCTACTTCACTTCGTAGTTAGGTAGAAGCGGAAGATCATTTCACAGCTACTGGCAGTTTTAAGAGCCTTGTGTGTCTTCGGGAACTTCTAACTTTGTATTCAAAAAACATTCACCAACGCTCTTTTCTGAAAATTTCATCATCATCATCATTCTCCAGCTCCAGTTTCCTAGCTGATGGTCACGAGCACTCTCCACTTCTTTTTGTCCATAAGAAGTCTTCCAAATACAGCACTATGAATTTCATATACTTTTTCATTTGGTTTATACATTTATTTTTAGACTTTCCCACACGTCTTTTCCCTTGATGTCCATATTAAATAAGGTCTTTGCTTTTCTTTTTTCATCCATTCTTTGGACATGTCAATTCCATCTCATGCGAGGCCACTGTAAGGATTTTGCCACACTGATGTTTATACCGGCTTCTGCACTATCTATTTCATTCCTTACTTTGTCCCTTAGTGTCCCGGTGTCATGGTACGCACATACGTCATTTAAGAGGCTTGAACTCTAATATTGTCTCCTCTGGAAAGGATACATGTTTCAAGAGTATCAGTCACTATGGGGATGTAGTAGCTTTTGAATAGTGTATAGTTCTGTATCCTATTATATAAAACGCTAATCTGGAGTCTGGGTACGTCGTCTATAGCTACTACAGCTATTGTCTAGAGAACGGTCACGTGTTAGCCTTCACTCGCCAATCAACAACCACCATATTACATTCGTACCATCATCTTGCTTTTCGTTTATTTACAGCTAGACGCTGAAATTCATGTGAGGAGAAGGAGATTCAATATTTACGCTATTTTATCTGTATCAGTTATAAGGATTAGCTTAAACCAAAACCTAAGAATTTTTTGGCAGACGATAAGAAACAATGAAGTTTATTCAAAACTCGGAGAAACGTATGCGAAATGTATTAGTCAAATAAATAACAGTTATCCGTTTTCGAAATTATATTCTCCGTCATCTAAAGTGAAATGCATTTATTTATTTTAAAATCCTAACCAAATACTTTGATAATCTAACAAGAGTAACGTATTCGTATAACGAAAAATATCATTAAAGATGACTTATTCGTTTCTCCTTATAAGCTTTTCCATGATAAATTCCTACTACCATTATATATGATACTCTTAGTTTTTGATACAAGTGTTAGCTATTAAATGAGATTTAAGATAACTTTTTTATCAGATTTAAATCATCAAGGATATGAGTATTTACTGTATAAGCTATTGACGCAATTCAACAACGATATTATTGCCGCAAAATAGCAGTGAACAGTAATATTAGAAATACTGAGAGCAGAGAAGAAAAATTGATGCAAGTTAATTATATGTCACAAAGTTACAATTAGTACGTTCGTTTAAATTAACATATTGCTTTTTATTTATCTACGACAACCAGATGCAAAAATTCATGCAAGGAGAAGGGTATTCTATGTTTACATTATATTACCTGTATCAGTTATAAGTAGGTCTACTAGGTTAAAAAATAAGATAATAAGATAAGAAACAATGAAGTTTATTAAGAATTCAGAGAAAGTTTACCTGAAATGTAGGAATCGCGAAATAAATCATTCAAATAAATGACAGTTATCCGTTTTTGGTATAATACTTTCCATCATTTAAAGTAAAATAAAGTAAATAAATAGGGATTACTGGAGATAGCGATTACGCCAGGAATTGCCATGGTAAAACGCAAGAATCCTCTAGAAATATTTTCCAAAGTACATTTAACTGTATTATGCCGGTCCAGGATGTATTACAACATAATTTCTGCTTGAAAATAATGGTAGTCTACAGGCTTTATTACAACGGAATTACAGCTTGAAAATAATATGTGTTGCGATTGACTACAGCAGTATAATGACGTCATTGCTGAATGTTATTTTGGCGGAATAGCGATTGCCAGTAGACCCAATCGTTATTAAATTTCCCTTACAAGCTTTTCCAGAATAAATTAAGACTACCACCATAGGTGCTGCCTGTCGTTATTCATATGAGGTTTATAAAAGCTATGATTTTAGAATGCAATGTTAGTGGAGGTTGTGGCTAAGTTGACCAGAATCGCAACTGGCACATTTTGTTGCAGCATAATACACTCTGAAATGAGTTTTACAAACCAATTAAACTGCTTTCATAAGCGCCATGTTACTAAAGGTATTAAGGTGAAGGTGAAAGTAGTTCCATACGCATCGTGCTGAATTGTGCCTGGACCAAGAATAAAACTGAGATTACATGGATAGCAAAAGTTTTCGGGATACCTAATTTGTTTTTAATTTTATTGGTTCTATACTTCCGTCGTCATTAATTGAGTAGAAGTTACTACTGTATTGCTATGTGAACAGCAAATCAAATATGTAGAACATTACAAAATCATGGCCACTAGCATTATGTAATAACAATTTCGTATAATTAACCAGCTGAAAAAAATGAATTGCGTTCAAACCGTCATTTTTGACGGGCTCGAAGCTAGTTAGTTATAACAGACTGTTACATTATTGGTCCAGCTCGCAATCTAAAATTACTGATGATGTCTTTACTCAGAGTACTGCAACGATATTTCAGTAGGTCAACATTTTGGAGTTATTGATTGTTTAGGAAAATATTCACAATAGAATTCCCTGTACCTGTTGCTATGACCACCGTCTTACTCTGGTTGATTTTTAGTCCATTTTCCTCAAACAGCCTATTACAGGGATCTAGCTTCTCCTACAACTCTTACGTACTTTTACTCCAAATATCACATTAACAGCAAATACTGGGACTTATGTTTCTTTTACATACACTTCTTCGGATTTCTTTGAAGTTCTTTCAGTCCGAAAATTTACCGTTCTCTGTTACCGAGGAGCTGAAGATTGGACATGTAATTATGTGCTATATTCCATTTTCATAGAGTAGCCAAAAATGTATGCCAAATGTTCCGGAACAATAAGCGTTTATTCCAAGCCCAGATCTGGTGGTATTTAGTTATTATGGGGCTATTCCTGAAAAGAAACTTCGTGGGGAAATGTAACTGGTGTGATTTCCTGTTATCTTCCTTGTGAGAAACAGTTCGAAGCATTTGCTGCATGCGTGATTAATGTGATTGACTTATTTGCATCATGGACGAAAGATGGGAGAGGTCGAAGCTCCGTTTCGGCCCGTGCTGGTCTACTCTTCCGAAACACATCGTGGCGCCTGTCAAATTCTAAACTTTCAATCCTACGGATAAGACATCTTCCACAATGTCGCTTGCCATTTCTCTTTACTCTCTGCAGAGTGGTTGTGGGCTTAACCCATGTCTTGGTACCCTGTCGGGTGATTGCAAACATGGCACCACCACCACTCCTACTTTCCTAGTCAACTTACGAACCATTAACATTCCTTACACTAAAAAAATTCAGTTCAGCAAATTTTTTGATACTGATCTGACACCGTCATGATGCCTGAACGACTTCGGCCTACAAAGTAAGAAACCAGAAACTTATTTTCAGTTACTTTTGGAACAGAAAATGCATATTTCATAGCAGATTGGCACGCTGAAAGTACTGCTTAAAGTACTTAATATAGCGCAAAATACGCATATACAGCAGTACCACACACCTGATAGTGCTACTAAAGCCATGTTATCACATTCCAAATCACTTTTGCATTCACGCAGTCCAGTATCAAATACCACACTAATTACATTTTCAAATGATGATGTTGGTATGTCAATGCCATAACCTGGCTTTCGCCAAGCATATTGCAACATAGGTTTGTGCGTAGGTGCAGTGAATTGATTGTAAATCACAGAGTGATCTTTCATGAAACTTGAAGTAGAATGCAACGTTTTGTTTATGATCCCTTGTTATTCTAAGCATGTTTCCGTGTGATTCCGAGCGTTCGAGGTCAAAGGTGTCCTTAGTTAGTAATACAATCCTATTCTCCTCAGAGTACTGGGATAGTCCTAATATGCAATCTCTACCCATTAACATGAATAATTTTTCACGTAGCTTTAAATTCTTATAGTTAATATAGCATGTTGCGTTTCAACAGTAGTGAAATAAAAACAAAGCTTTCGGCCATCAGTATGGAAAGTGAACTTAGAAGAACAACTAATAACAATAAACGTTTTTAGATGACATTTACATTTTGTCTTCTCCGTGTTACTATTTAATGGTGAAACAAAAAAATTAAAACATTTCTGCACACAGCAAGGTCAGCGCGAGTGAGGCAATAATAATAATAATATAAATTACAAGCCTATAGAATCACATGGAACAGATGAAACAAAAAATCAATACCCCGAAATACATACGAAAGACACTATAACACTTTAAATAAAACAGAGACATTATACGCATCGGAAACTTTGATTATGGTTGTTGTTTCACTGATTAAAGATATAGAATAGCAAAAGAGGAAAATTTTAAGGAAAATCTTTGTTCCAGTTTGTGCAGGAGGAATTTGGATGAAAAGGGAATCATATGAAATATATCAGCATTCTGAAAAAAATCCAGACACATTCAGGAAAAGTCGAATGAAATTCCATGTCTATGTTATCAGAATGAATAACAACAGACTAACAAAAAGAATTCTCAACATGGCCATTTCAGTGAAAAACAATTGGCTACTTTAAACAGAAAACACCTCCAGAAAATCGGAATACAGATGGTGTCATAAAGGATATATACAGATTTAGCAGCATGGTCAATAACCATCAATTTTCTCACAAACCGTGTATTAGAAGAAGGAACACCTGGACGGAGGAACGTAGGAAAGAACTCAGTGAGAGGTTGAAGGTATTTTTGGAAAAAGAAGAAAAATACATCTGAAAAATAAGTGCAATCACGCTCCTCAGTTGTCCCTAACGATGCAAGAAGAAGGATAGTAATAATCATTAGATGTTGGCAGCAAACTTTCTTTTTATTGTATTTTCTTGACACTTGTCTTGTTGATCAGACAGGTACATTACAGTTAGTGTTGCTCCTTTATATATACACATACATGTACAGTACATACAAACAAGCCACTGTTAGTATTGCAAGTTCACTTCATAGTGATCGGATTATATAAAGAAAATAGTAATTTACTTATTATCATGAACATAAACATTATAAGAGTAATTTAACAGTAAAATTATTGCCGTCCAGTGGTCTGTGTACATAAAAAGTTAGTAATTCGAAAAACTTTTAAAAAAGTAGTAAGACAGAGATTTAACGTGTAATTATGATAATCCAGGAGATTGTACATATGGGGTACATTATAAATAATTACAATGAAATTTTGACAGTAAAGTTGTAATCGTGTAGTGTTCTGTAAATGATAAATGTTTACAGCATTGGGGAGCTTTTTATATCAGAGTAATAAGTAAAATTGTTATATTCCTACCTAGTTCCTTCTCACAAAACGCACCATTCTCTGGTATACAAAAGCATATCCTAGGGCAATCAAACGACCTACGTTAACTGCGTTGCTTATATACCAATTTTCCAGAGAGTATCTAACTCATCTTTGTATCTCTTACAACCGAAAAAGAGGTCGTTCGTATCACCTCAAACACAATTATATAGTGGGGAGTTAGCTAAGTGTATTTAGTGCAAGTGGCTTCTAAATCTAGCGTGATTGAATTTCAGCCTAAGTTGCATATTTTTTAAGATACCATTGTTTTGTTGATACTCTCGGATGTATCAGCCTATAGTGTCCTCACTTGTGTTGGCCAGTCGATTGCCAAATATCGTTCCAATCCTCAGTGGTTTTGTGGTGAATTTGTAGAATTATATCACTTCCTACTAAAAGCTCCCTGGGTTGCCAGTTCGTGTTGCTAATTTCGCTAGAAAATCCACTTTCTTATTATTTCTTTTTTATCTTGTGGTTTTATGCCTCGTCGACGTCGTGGCCATTAGAGGCGGCAAATGACTTAGGGCAAGGAATGGAAGGAATTCGGCCAAGGCCTTTTGAAGGAATTATCCCGGCATTCGCCTGGAGTGATTTGTGGAAACTAAGAAATTCCAAATCTGGATGGTCGAACGGGGATTCAAAAATGCGTTCTCCCAAATGTCCACTCTTTCGTTGCCAGGAAGCTCAATATGTTCCTTAACCCAGATAAAAGAGATGTTTATTCCTAGTTCATTTATAGAAGTGATCAATATGTTGAATAGAAGGGAATCTATCTTTGGTTTCACCGCCCAACGTTTGGAGGGCCGATTTACAATTTGTGGGAACCACAGTATTCGGCATGCGCGTATGTAATACAAATTCCAGTGCTTTAAGGATCGCTACCAGCTCAGCATTAGAAGAGGATGTTTGTGCTCGTAGTTTTAACAGCCTTTCCACTTCGTTAGCGCAATCCAAAAAGGCGCTCGCTTCCGGGTTGCCAGCGTTGGCCCCATCTGTGAAGCTATGTGTGACTCCTTCCATAATGCTGAGATAATTAGTTTTAGGTCTACTAAAGGCATTCTCTGTAGTCTCAGATCATAAGGGTATCTTAGTTACCATCATACCATAATCTTGTGAAAGAGAACACTTGTGACTGATATTCAATAGAGTCCGAGAAGCAAACTTTGTTGAAGTTAACGTACTGTACACACGTCTCTCCTAAGCCGATTATGTCACAGTGGGTACATCAACAGCGGAAACAAATTTTTCTAAGACAATACCACTCGTACGCTGGATCACCACAAAATTTTCGTGCATCGTGTTGACCGAAAAATGGATACTGGATATTTTTATCCTAAATTTCTCAGTTTTCCGACAACATGAAAATACAATATTTTACCGGACTGTGGGCTGAACCTAATTCGAAAGCTCATCAAAGTTCAACCAGCACTTATTGCATTAATCCATTTATCCAAATACAAAATACAGATTGTCGACGTAATGCAAGTTATTTCTCGCAGTCGAAATGCTATATTATCGTTAATAAGTCAAAGAAACAACAAGTATTGTGTTGATAAACGAATTGAATTGTCTTGAGTTGATCCAAATCATTTTGTTATGGTGTTAAAAATAAATTGTTGTATGTGCAGAAAGTGGCAGTTATCAATTTGTAACACACTCGTCAGCATTTCATATTTTAAGGTACAACGTAACCAAGCATTTGGTTTTTGAGAATAGCGAACATGTGAGAAAAAGAGAGAGGACGATTCATGTTGCTGTCGATGAATACGAGAAGGGATCATGGCGGACAGTTAAGGATGTTTTTCTTTATGTACATGGTACCGGCAAAACCCGATATTATGTCCGATATTTTTATCCTACGTAATCAGGATATACCAGTTTAGCCAAAGAAAATCTAGTTTGGCCTAAATACTTAATGCTTGACTAGTTTGGCCTAGGCGGAACTGATTTAAAGCCATAAACTTACGAGCGTAACCTATTATAAATATTTGCGAAAATTGAAATGAAATAATGAAAGTTAAAATTAAAAAGGCACTTATTAGGGTAAAGTATAAAATATTTAAACTTTTATTTACGTTTACAGGATGTACTATGATGGCATTTCGAATTACACAAAATCATTTATTTTTTTACTCTGTCACCTATGAATTGCACAGTTTTTGCGTAATGTGCACCTATTAAAACCTTATGCTGTCTCAGCGGATTCTTTTGCAGCTGCAGTCTTTAGTGAGATTTGAATATCTAGATTGACATCACTCTCTTGGAGAAATTTTTGGGAACAAAGGTCGAATTCAGTTCTATAACAAACAAACAAAGAAATCAAAAAATTTCAAAACCTCTTCTAATACAAAAACAACGTATCGAGCGAAATTAACCTGCAATAGATTGTCTCTAGTATTCCATGCTAAGTTCCAGTTTTGTACAGGCCATAGTTGTTTACTTCCATAATAACGACAGTAACATTTCTTAAGTTCTCCCTTTCTCTCACCACATCATGAATCGGCACTTTAGCTGACTACAGAAGCAGATTTCATTTTTTTATCCTATTGCTGAAGACTCTCAGCAGTTGTTTGTCTTTACTTTTGGCATATTTATGCCAAACTAGATAGTCCTGCCCTAAACCAACATATCCTGACACGCGTAGAATAAACCGGTTTGACCTAGAACAAACTAGTTTGGCCTGATGTCGTGTTGGCCGGTAACATATATAAGCCCCTTGCATCCTTTTGTTCGGTTCAGTTGTATGCGAATGGATTGGATTATGTACTGTGCTGTTTCTGCTCTGAAAAAGAAGAAAAAATAAAAGAAGGAGAAAGCATCGGGTGCTGCAATTTATCAGGCGGCTGTTAACAAGTCCCTGCGCGCCACGCAGCTCGTTTGTTTCTTGCTAGCAGCGTAAGCTCCGTGGTGGATTCGCCTTCCTCTGGGGACTTGCACTGGTGGAAGTGGATTAATGTAATATTATCAGTCTGATCACAGAATGAAATTAAATGCGCAATGCACTTGAAAAATTTAATATCCAATCATAAAAGAAGCTTTTGTTGTTAAAATGTATATCAGCAATTATTTGTAAGTGGTTAGGTCACCAGGTCAAATTCTGTGGTTATTCGACTTTCATCTGACAAAATTTTACTATGTCCACGCAACGTTTCGTGATACGGATTCCATGTTAAAGTGTAGGAATACTTTATAAGCGGAAACTTTGAATTTTGTTACCTTGTCTTAAGACTACATGCACTGTTGTGAGAGAAAAGTTCGAGGTAAAAATTGGTTGCAAAAACGATCCGGCAAATATAGAAATTTTCATAGCAGTTAACTCGAACATAATTACACTTTTTTCGGTATTAATTATAAATTCACTCATATTGTATGGAACAATTAGAGCTCATCCAGTTCATGATTTCGAATTATAACTAAACAAATCGCACCATTTTCTGAAATTTTGAAAAATGTTAATGAAAACCTGGAAACGGTGCTCGACATCAGATAGTGATGGTCGGTGGTATAAATGAAAGCAATGATAGTTAACATACATGTTTATTTCTGTTTTTAGGAATATTTCTGTACAATGTTGAAATCATTCTTAAAATTGTTTGCTACTACAATGTGAGTACTTGTTTGAATCTTTTTCTTCTATATCTATAAAACGAAAACCGGATATATTTGAAAACTCGGAAACTACAAAGCAGATTTCGATGGGATTTTTACCGTTTTAAAGATTAGAATCTCAATTGAAATGTTTGGTATGTCTTATGCACCAACGTAAAATGTCGCCGGAGTAAATGAAAATCTTAACGTACAGCCTGAAACAGAAAAACTAAATAAATACGGTGCTTACGTCACATATCCATCTTATCGCATGTAACGTTTACTTTCTTAAATTTTGGTTATTAGTCTTTAAACCCCATACATTGCTATATCCAATGCGAAGAGGAAACTACGTAAAGTGGAAAATATTTAAATTAATTTTAATTATACAATGAAATAAATCTTTCGATATCTTCTTTGTTTCTTGTTGTTACTATATTTGACCGCACTGCTACAATCTCTGATCTGAAGTTTTAATGGCTGTGTTTAGTAATGCATGTTTGATGGATTTGAACATGAAAGTGAACTGTTTAAAACCTTTAGTGAAGAACCTTCCAAGAAATTTGTTGCTTTTTGAAATTACGGTCTCTGGCCGCACAGCTATAATCTCTGACGTTTGGGTGCGAATTAAATTCTCGCTGTTAATAGTAAGTAATGCACAACTGATGGCTTTGAACATGAAATTGAACTGTTTAAAACATTTAGTGTTGACATAGTGTTACTTTTTTTTGTAATTTATTGATGAGCGATTCTGTCTTTACCACATTTCCTGAAAAAAACATTGTTTCTATTGCTGCACTAATCACTGTGGTTACCATGATAAAACTTAGTACACATGTTTCTGATATAATGGATAAAATATTGCAGGAATAAAACAACCTCATCTCTTTTCTGCTACACAGGGGGTTAGCCGTTTAAATACGTATAGAAAAATGGAGCGACTGACATGAAATTTAATTTAATTCACAAGTGCAAAAAACTGGCAGTTCTATCATTATCGTGGGGCCAACATCTGATAATGAATTCTTATAGAACTCGGCGAAAAAAAATCTAAAATAAAGAATAACATTTTTTGATATCTCACTTGGTTTTTGAGATTTGACATGTCAAAAATCAGTTATAGTTCCTTGTGCTTTTGGTGACGTTTCTCCTGATCCAGGCTGAATTTCAACCTAATAACAACCACTAGGAAGAAAATAAAACACCTATAGTGCATTTCCGCCTTGTAGATATATTGGTTTGGTGATGCAATATCTCGAGAACTAACCGAGATATCAAAAACATTTATACTTTATTTTCGATTTTGATTTGTCTCATCAAGTTACATACGAATTTATTATTAAATTTGGCTAAGGCGAAATTTTTCTTCAGGTTCAGGCTGCATTTCAACCTAACCACGTCAATTTTGAAATACGATATCTCGAGAACTGAGCTTCAATATTCAATGTGTGTGCAAATCAATCTAGATCATACCGGGCAACGCCGGGAACTCTGCTAGTATGTTAATAACTGTGCTTTGTTCAGATGTTGATTAAATCAGCTGTGTGACTTAAAATGATTCTTAAGCCGCGTATACACTTGAGCATTTGCCCCGAATGAGCATGCGGGTTGAGAGGAGGGGGGGCGCACGGCCACCCCCTACATAGCAGTGGGCCATTGTGTTCCAACCCCATGCGGCCCGAACAGGGAACCCAGTCTGTTTTGCGCAAGTGCTGAGTACACTGCAATGGTTAACCGGAAATTGACCGTCGCCAGTTATTGTTACATGTATTTGTTGCAGTCTTCGAACAAGAAATCGAGAAAGCGGTGGTGGAGAAGAAAACTGTTTCAAGAGAGGTGCAACGCTTTACTATTAAAAACAATAAGACACGAAACAAATGAAAACTTTAAAAATTTTACAAGAATGTCACCTGAGGATTTTCAGTTTATATTGAATAGTGTCAGGACTACAATTGAGAGGCAAGACACAACATTTGGAAAACCCATAACTGCCGAAGAACGCCTAGCTGTGACACTGCGATTTCTGGCTTCAGGAGACTCGTACTCGAGTTTGCAGTACCTCTTTAAAATTTCAAAACAAGCAATTGGCAGAATCATACCTGAAACTTGTCAAGCCATCGTGTCCTGCTTAAAGGATTGTGTGAAGGTAAGGAATTCAATTACATAAATCAATTAAATTAAGTAAATTTTATTATATAAAACAAACATTAAAAATGAAACTGCATTTAAGGATTAAAAATTAATACATGAAATCACAATTATAATATTAATTATTAATGTCTGAGAAATTTTGAAAATAAGGTTGGGCTGAATCGGAATCTGAATTTTGTGAAGACGGAGATGGATTTTGCAAATCTGTTAAAACTTTCGTGTTATTGGTTGCTTGGGTTGGAGAACACCGTTGAAAACTATGATTCAAGTATTGCTGACTTGTAGAACAGTAATTTACGGACGGAAGCTGGGAATCATTTTGATTTTGAAGGTTTTGGAACATGGGAGAGCTGCGTGTGGATCTTGCCAAATCAATGTCAAAAAATATATTAGATATTCGATGTTGTGCTACAGCACGTTCTTGTTCGTTGTATTTTTTTAGTTTAGTTGCCACATATGTTCCGAAAGATGTGCACTCGTCTTGTGGAGTATCTGCTTCAGCTGCTTTTTGTAAATAGCGAAAAGCTTCATCCATTCTATCCTCCTTTTTTCTTTTGCGAATTGGAGCACCTGTTGGTGGTGCCTTGAACGTTTTGGGTGTGCAAGCACTCGCAGCACTTTCTAACTCCTCTACTATTGTTTCTACTTCCTCAGAACCATGACTCTGTAAATTGAAAACGATAAATTTGTTTGAAACATTTTTCAATTTTCAATTACTGAAAAAATCTATTTTTAAAACCACTGAATTTAATTTAATTTTTTTTAGTTTTGGTTATTCTGAATAAGCGTAAACTAAATTCCAATATAATAAAATTTATATCTGGACGTTGTGGATCATTTTCCTCAGCTGCTGTTAATATTGCAAGAATTGCATGCTGACATCAACACTGTACATAAAAACATCAAATTCTCAACGGAAAAAGAAAAAAAATGGTAAATTAAATTTACTTGACATAACCATAACAAGACAAAAACAACACTAATTTCAGATATTCAGATACCCACGACAACAGACATGACAATAGGAACTGAATCAAACCATCCCCAAACTCATAAAGAAGCTGCAATAATGTACATGCTCCACAGACTGAACAAAATCCCACTAAATGAAGAAAACTAAACACAATCATCTATATAACCACCAAAAATCGACATAAAGAAAACAGATTACACCAACTAAACAACAAAATTATAAGACAAATAAAGAAAACACCACACATTACAACCCCATCATCACAGAAAACATCCAACCACAGTTAATAATAAAATTTATAATGTAGTCACTTAATTAATTGAATTTTTTTTTTTTTCAGTTGCCATCTACTATCGAGGAATGGTTTGAAGTTGCTGATGAATTCAACCGAGTGTGGAACTTCCCTCATTGCTTGGGAGCGCTTGATGGGAAACATGTAATTTTGCAAGCACCAATTAAAAGTGGAAGTGACTTTTACAACTACAAATCACAATTCAGCATCGTGTTGCTTGCTTTGGTGGATGCTGACTACAATTTTTTGTACGTCGATGTGGGTTGTCAAGGCAGAATTTCAGACGGTGGTGTTTTAAAAAATTGTGACTTTTATAAGAAAATTGAAAAAGGGGACCTGAATCTTCCAGAGCCATCGATATTTGAAGATTTAAATATGACTCTTCCTTACTTTTTCTTGGCAGATTCAGCTTTCTCTTTAAATGAAAATTTATTGAAGCCATTCCCCGGGATTCATCCAAAGGGATCAACACAGAGAATTTTTAATTTTAGATTAAGCAGAGCGCGCAGAGTAGTGGAGAATGCTTTTGGGATATTATCAAGCGTTTTCCGCGTTTTACGGAAACCTTTGCTAGTGGAACCTGAGAAGGCGCAGATCATTGTATTAGCGACAGTTTTTCTACATAATTTTTTAAGAAAAAGTGCTACTTCACAAAATTACTACACCCCCTCCACATGTTTTGATAGTGAAATAGAAGGAGAAATTCTGCCTGGAGATTGGAGAAATGATGTTACACACAAGGGTGGTTCACTTCTACCCATTAAAACTATCCCACGCAAAAGTAAAGCGAGCGCAGAAAATGTAAGACAGCATTTGGCAAAATATTTTACTTCAACTGGAAGGTTAAGCTGGCAAGAGAAATATGCCTAATTTTAATTTGATTAAAGTTTGTAATTCTCAATTACCATACGAATAACTGTGAATGTACTAATTAATTAAGCATGATTTACCATATTGTAAATAAATGACATAAAACACGTTTTTTTTTTTTAATTTCAGATAAACTTAAATAATTGTGAAGCGCAAATTAAGGATAAATTTGAAAACTTACGCTTACTGTTTCACGAGGCTTAGTTTTTTCATCGAGAAATACCATCGCATTAAATGCAAACCATTTTGATTTGTACGCTTCAGCTGTTCCTGAAACAAATGGCAATGAGCTCAAAAGGTCGGCTGATTTGTTTATATTTACTGTTCAATATAGTTTCAATAACCCAAACCAAAAAATAATAATACTTATTGATATATCCCCTCAAGTTACGATTTCTTTTAAAAATTGATTCTGTGAACTTACATTAACGCAAACAAAAATAATCATTAATTAAACAAGAACTTACCCGTTCCAGTGGTGTTTGTTTTTTTAATTCGTGCCTTCTCCCTTCGGTAGGAACCCTTGAGGCTTTCAATTTTCTTACGACATTCATCTTTAGAAATTTCCATAAGATCAGAAATTTCATTCCATGCATCTTCCTTTTTTAAATTATTATAATAAAAATCATCCTTGGGGTTCCACAGCACGGGATACTTTTGGTAATACCCGATAAGGGCAAGAGAAATATCCTGAGACATGTCCATGTTTATAAAAACAAAATAACAGTTTACACAAATTAGGCACGAGACAGGTGTGTCTATAGCAGAGGATTCACTGAAACTGGAGGGTGCAGTCGGCTCATATTGTTCGGTTCGACCGCATACACAAAGCGCGTACCCACTGAGCACGAACTGAGCACGTGCTCACTTTGAAGTACCGACAACCCTCGGATCGGGCTGAGGCATTCGGACCCATTCTGCTCGCCCCGTATACATCTGAGCAAAACGGGCCGAACGCATGCTCATTCGGGGCAAATGCTCAAGTGTATACGCGGCTTTATATGTGCCCATAACACTATATGCTCCCCCGCGTCATGCAGCAAACAATTTTACTTAATCAGTTCCTGTCCGCACGAGGCATATACCTCGAACCATGTTCCCACTAAAAGCTGTCTCCCAAATACACTGGTGTGCAAAACGTAAGAACGAGGTGGATTAAGTAACATAACATATTACTTACTCGGTGGAAATGAATGAAAGTGATTGAACATGTGTCTGGACCCGAAACACGAGGCAGTTAAAGTAACGGGACAAGGTAGGGCTTGCCTTCCAGAGAGCTATTGCGGTGGCATGTGAAGTAGTCCTTCATCAGAACATGGCCCGGATACAATGTTTGGATGACTTCACACGGGGAACAATCATCGGGAAAATGGAAAGTGTCATGAGTAAAGACTGGGTTATATGAAACACAGAAACCTAGAAATATGCATGAAAAATACTCAAAATATGCATGAAATGTGTGCAAACGTATCAAAATATGCAACATTATACAGTAAAAATATAGTGATTTTTAGATATTTTATTTTAAAATCAGCATGCAATTAGTAAGTAGTTGAATAAAATACACAATAGTAAGATTGTTTCTTTGATCTCTCAAAATATTTTTATAATTGGATATGTGCCGTTCCACATTCACTGATGTAACTGTGCCGTGTTAGCAGCCATTGTTTCTGGAAAAAGTTTGCTCGTGCCATTACTAAAACTATCAATTTGACACAAAGGTTCAAAACCTAGGTTATTGTTCTTAATATTTTCAGACTTCAATTTAAGTTTACACTAGAATACCTCTGGCAATGCGGATTTTATTTACTAACTAAATAGATTCAGTCAACGTCAGACCATGAGTTTCTAGCTTTTTAATACTCGCAGGTATGTGGAAAAAGCGAATGATAATCACGGAAAAACAAACCTATCAGAATTGTTAAATGCTTCCTTGACTGAAAAAATACAATAGACTCTCCACTATCAAAGTCGTTTACTACACCTTAAATGGCTTCGAAATGTTCATTGTAAAACAGTAAGTACAGCTTCAAGCCACGTCGCCCATCCACTGGTTCCGGAGGTAAAGGCACATTTCGTATTTTTTTTATAGGCATTAATAAGAGAACATGCCTTAACAAAAGCTTTCTTGGTTGACTAAATCAGCTCATTTACATTAACAAACGTGGGTCATAGTTCTTCAGCGAGTTGTTTTAGACTGAGAGCAGTGCTGATGGTAGGTTTTACTGGTGCAAAGTAAGATTTTATTTATTTACTAGGTTCGCTACGGAGAAAATTTTGAAAATATGCGTTATCACTACCTTTTAGGTAAAATGTGCAATAACCTGTGAAAATGCAAGCATGCAAATTAATATAATCCGGTCTCTAGTGATGAGTATAGCTCAGAAGTTTGGTATTGCTTACAGCTTTGTTTCACGTCCCTGGGGAGGATTCCGAATCACGGGCACTGGTGTCGGACGGAGAGGAGGGGGTTAACCATTGTCAACTACAGCAGCAGATTACAGCTATATTGTGCAACAGGCAACAAGGGACCCACATCAAACAGCGGGTGCAATTGTAACCACATTAACACAACTGCAAGTCACGCAATCTCACATTGGCATGGTGACTCGATGGGGTTGGTCTCTTTGCCCTAACGCCATTTGTTCTGCTCCGTTGACACTCGCACATCGATGACAAGGTTCACGACAGTGCCAAGTGCATCAGGACTGGACCGACGAGAAGTAGGATGTCTGCGCTTCTCAAATGAGAGCAGATTCAGTCTGAGTTGTGATTCTGACGTACCTTCATCTGCCGAGAGGTGGGAACACATAATACTCCCAGGAACATTGTCGAATACGATCGTTTTGGTGGTCAAAGTGTTATGGTTTGGGGAAGCATAATGTTGGATGGGCGTACTGACCTCCAAATCATTGAACGTGGATCACTCAGCTTCTAGTGTAATTGGGACACTGTACTCCTTCGCCTAGTGCCTCTTCTCAAGGATGCATTCAGCCCTGACTTAATTTTTTGTGCATGACAGTGCGCGAACACATCGAATAACACAGGGGAGAAGATCTTGAATGAGGGGATTCTCGAAAAATGGATTTACCTGCCCATTCCTGCAACTTAAATCCCATGGATCATGGGTGGGATGCAATGGGGAGACGGCTATAAGCACCAAAGATTATATAGTACTTATCAATTACGCTGGTGGAGGAATGGAAGGCCCTATCACAAAAATTCCTTGCCAAACTTGATTCCAGCATGGTAGCAAGTTGCAAAATATGCGTTGCTGTCTGTGGTGATCACACGTCCTTCTAAGAACCATGTCCCTCCGTTTTATGATATCTAAGAGACCATTAAGAGTCACAGTGACTTCACCGTAACTTTTTGTCTATGTGCAAAAGTATCATTTCTGTTCGTCTCATCATGTATATCCTCCAGTTGGCTATTTTTCTTTGCTGTAGAAGTACTTTCTATGTGTGGTTCAAGTTTCATCATATTATGCTACTTGGCAGTGACAACATGCAATAACTACTTTCGTCCTTACGTTTGCACACCAGTGTATTTTCACGAGAATATCTGCCTGCGGATATGGGTGACCTTGAAGCAATAGCACCTCACATGGATTAAGTTAGGATTATGGCAAATCGAAACATTTCCTACAGCAATTCTCACACCCGTGATCATGCATTAACCAAATGTTCAATTGAATAACTTGCTCATAGAATGGATTTTCTGTGAAACTGGCTACAATAACTGATAGTCCACTGTTGTATTATTAGCTAAATTGGTATGGATTTTTTCATGACAGTATGCAACACCTTGAAATTTATATGAAATGTCTTGAGAAAAATCTGACGTGTTTAATTTCTGCTCACTTAAAGTGTTATAGCTTATTCCGTGTAATAACTTTTCTGGTAATCACTGGTATATACACTAGTCCACTGTCCTAAAGGATACTGAGAAGAACTGACTGGTAACTGGTACGCCGTTGACATTCAATTTCTACTCTGTCGTTATTACTCCTTCAAATTTAAGAACGTGTTCTGCGTAATTACACCAAGTTCCCGTTACTGCCAGATGGTTGCTTAGTGATGTTAGATGAAACAAACAAGTATTTTTATTCTTATGTTGGAAATAAAATGTATGATCTTCTGACATTTCTGACTTCCTGTTATGGGTTTTCCTTGTTTCGCTGTGCGTCAGTATGGGTATTACATTTCGTTATCCTGAAGGAATGTTATTGAAGTTGAATTCATTTCAGTGGAAATATGGATTATCACACCAAATGCGGTGTTTCCACTATATATGTTTCCAAGAACATATTTTAATCATCTATATGAACAGTACTTTATGGATGTACTAATCAAGGTGGACTAATGTCATATGGTTTGTGACGCTACCTTTAATTTAATTTAATAGCGAAGGAGCTTTTACTGCAGTGGCAATTTAACTAAACACCCTTTTATCCCCTTTCAATTCCCCACCTACTGTTTCTCTCTTCTAATTCCAAACGAAATTATTTTAGCATTTTTGATAAATTATTAATCATTTCTCTTGGTAATTTATTCCAATCCATGACCCGCTTACATACGAAAGAAAATCTTCCCACACCTTTATGACTGAGAAGGGGTCAGTTTGTGGTCCTGGTTATCTTTTCTCTCCTATTCTTCAATCAATTTCTTTCCACTCCTTATCACCAATATACATCCTGCACATTCCCGTGACTCTCTTCACCCTCCTCTTGTCTTCCAATGAATCCCATTCCACCTCCTTTATCATATCACTTACTGATTGTGTTCTGCGGTAGTTTCCAGAGTTAATCTAGCAGCCCTTCCTTGCACCCTCTCAAAGTCCTGCATTTGTTATTCAAAATGTGGGTCCCCAGTGATGTTCCTTGCACCCATAGAATTCATCCACTTACCTTTCCTATCCAGATAAGTTTTTCACACAACTTTGAGCAATTTTATGTTACGATTATGTAATTCCATCAGAGCTGTTCATAAAGATTATCATTTATCTCTGAAGCAAATTATTTCATTTATGGCGTTTCCGCGTTATGCTGAGCAGAAACTACCTTGAACTTTCTGAGTGATATTAAAGAACGGGCATCACGAGCAATCGTTATGAAGTGAAAATGTTGCAAACAACATTCCAGTTAACTTAAAATGAATTACTGATCGAAATATTTACCTACATATCTGTTTAGTTAAACTTTTAATGATGGCTCTGTAAGTGAATAAACTGGTATTTTTTCGTCAACTGTTCATTTTCAATGACTGCATTGTTATCGTTGAGACAGAGCTTGGTGGGTAACCATTTCATGATCGGGCCTGACGTAAGGGAGGACGAGGGCTGGATGTTCGCTACGGCCATTCAAATTTGCATGGTTTCCTCAAATCAGCTGGAAGAGTTTTTGTGAAGGCTTTCCCTTCCTTGTAGTTACTTGCCGTAGTCTACATTACGCCTCAAACGACTGTGATGTCGACCAATCTGAAAGCTTTAAAAAATAATAAGCTCTCTCCTCGCATTCGGGAGGACGCCGGTTAGAATCCTAGTCCGGTTATCAAGATTTGGATTTTCCATGGTTTCTACGAATAATCCCAGGAGAATGCCGAGATGCTTCCTTCAAAAGACTATGGCCGAATTCCTTCCCATTGCTTGTACCCATTCCTATTCCGCCTCTAATTACCTCCACGTCGACGAGGCGTAAAGCCATAAGCAAAAAAAGGCGATGACTATTTTGAAATTATTAGTTTTTTGTCAGGATGAAATGAGAAATATGTCTGTTATTTTTACAATGGAATTCTATTAAGCGATTATCTGCAAAGAGCTGCAATGAAGAGCGGAATAACAAATTTCAGAATTAACTCTTTATTTACAATCTATCAAAGTGAAACATTTATTGTTTTAAAGCTTCGTAAATGGATTTCCTTATCAATGGTATTAATTCAGCGCCCATTAAGAGATTAAAGCACTAAATAAATACTCGTATATCTGTTCTATCACAAAATTATTTACGGCAAACAATGCTACTTTTTTTGTAATAAATCACTTCTTCAGTCACAAAGAAAAACGTTCTCGAATGGTTTAATTATATTAAATTCGTCGATTCCACCGCTTCTTTAAGGGAATTACTAATTCCTCAAATAGATTGAGTGAATACAATTTATCAGCAAATATTAGAATTGACTTGGTGCCTCGAGAAATTAAACATTTCTGATTTTCGATTCAATTTTTTGTTTTTCAGTTTACACAATACTTCTATTTTACAGAGACTAAATTACATGTAAAAAAGTGCTATTATCATATGTATAACTAGGAAAATCCACAATCTACATCTTTTCAAGAGGTATTATGTTCATATTCTCGATGATATGATAAACGGTTCCCAAATATTTAACAATTTTGAATTATTAATTAATGCAATTTTTCTCGGCGTTGTTTATTTATTAATGTTTCTGCGGAAACAAACCTAGTAATATTATTACTGATGCGCAATATTTCGGTGACATAAAACTCCGTTGCCATCTTCAGGTGCAGTTGTAAGCCTTGAAGCCTACCTTGAACATGTTGTTTTAAAATAAAATTGTAGTTTAAAAAACTAAAAACACGCTTTCGTAGTAATGTGAACTAAAAGGTTAAAAATAATCTTTAAATATAAAGATTTTGTTTAACAGTGATGGGAAGTCCCACAATACAGGATAAATTATTTTTTTTGAATAAGCTTAAAGACTAAAGTCACTGATTACAAAATTAACTTTAATGTAAAAAAATCATGGGGTGCTATATAAGTTGTCTTATATTTTTAATCGTTCGCTGTTTGTAAAGCTAGAGTCATTGTCAAAAGTTGTGTAGAGAGCACCCCACGCTTTTTTACATTAAAGTTAATTTTGTAATCAGTGACTTTATTCTTTAAGCTTATTCAAATAATTAATTTCCTGTATTGTGGGACTTCCCATCACTGTTAAACAAAATCTTTATATTTAAAGATTATTTTTAACCTTTTAGTTCACATTACTACGAAAGCGTGTTTTTAGTTTTTTAAACTACAATTTTATTTTTAACTTTTTAGTTCAGATAGTTTCAAAAGTATGTTTCCTACTGTTGGCTTTTCTTCGCCAATCTCTCTTTAACCTTTGTGTTGTAGTTTCATTTTTAATTATTACTTCCACGAGTTAAATACAATTAAATGGCAGCTCAGCCAGAGGTCCAATAGCAGGGTAAATGTGGAAGACTACTCTTCTATAATAGTACGAAGTAATGTTTCGAATACTCACTATTCAACATCACGTTAAGTGACTGCAGACAGAGAAACCTTTCTGGATAGGAGACAGTGGAAGACGATCGTCGTCAGCAACCAAGGCTCCTAAATCACACCCGGGAAACTGGAGATGGTCAAAGTAACGAGAATAGCAGGACGTTGCTAAGAGACTGCTGTATTGTTAACGGTTCTTAAAACGTGTGCAATTTTTTTCTGTTTTTACTGTCAAAGTAATGATAATATCAAGATATAGCAATAAAATTATTGTATTTTAATCAGTTATCAATACATCAGCAAAATTTCAAATAATTCGGACATCTGGAATTGGGTTAAAATTAAATTGCAAAATTTCATGGCATTCAACCATTTTTCTTTTGTTACTGTCAAAGTAATGAGAATCGCAGGATATAGCTATGAAATTCTTGTATTGTCACCGGTTCTTAATATGTGTGCCAAATTTCAACCAGCTCGGACATCTGGAAGTGGGTCAAAATGGAGTTGTAAAATTCCGTTACATTCATACATACATACATACATACATACATACATACAAGTCAAGCTAATATAAAGCGTGTAAAAACTGGCAAGTCAACGACAGACGTTGTTACGTTGCCTAGCAGCATCTCAGACGTCATTAGACGCCCGCGGAACACAAAAAGCAGAGCATTGGTGACGAGCAGCCTCAATAACAGGAATCCATGTATCACTTATCTGGAACCCACAATCCCTGTTAACCAAATCAGACGAGAGGCGAATTTCAAACGCTTCTTTAATGACGCTGTCCCAGAAGCCTCTCGCATGTGCCAGCACCTTGGTTGCTTCGAAATCGAAACCATGCCCTTCTGTCAAACTATGTTCCGCCACCGCGGATTTGTCTTTTTGCCCCAGGCGAACATGTCGGGCGTGTTCTAAACAACGTTTTTAACACACCTTAGTCTTTCCACATTCACACGGGATGCAATAAACTCCCGGTGCACGAAGCGCAAGGTCTTCGGGAATTGCACCACTTTCGGAACCTGCCAAAAACTGGTACTAACCTGTTGAAATTTACATCAGTCGCTTCGTCAACATGTCCTCTTCACGTAAATTTCAACTGGTTAGTACCAGTTTCTGGCAGGTTCCGAATGTGGTGCAGTTCCCAGGTCATCTTTTGGAGATCGCAAAATGTTTCTTAATTGTGGTGGTGGTAGGAAAATGGTCTTAATGCCATTTCTTGCCAGGACCCTTGATGTTGTGGCGCCAGAGTACGGCAAGAAGGCTAAGTTATCGTGTGGACCATTATCGTGGTTATTAGGCCTGCGTTTTATTTCCAGGAATGCCAACTGTATATGATGTTCACTGTACCCTTTCTTTCTGAAGGTATCACGTAGATGTTTTAACTGACTAGGAAGGCTGTCTTTATTACACATTTCCCGCGCTATGTGGACAAGAGCAGTGAGTACTGTCTTGCGCTGTGCCGGATGATAATGACTGTGCGCTTTTAGATACAGGTCCGTGTGCGTTGGATTTCTACACACCGTGTGTCCTAAAGTTTGATAGGCTTTCTTTTTAATAAGAATGTCCAAAAAGGGCAGGTGGCCATCTTTTTCAACTTCCATCGTGAACTGGACGTTTTTGTTGATACTGTTGAAGTGAATTAGAAAGTTATCTAGGTTGTCTCTACCATGGGGCCAAACAACAAATGTGTCATCCACGTATCATTTTCTGTTATATATATATATATATATATGGTTGCATAAATGTTACCATTAAGAAAAAAATACGTTATTTTCGCGAACGGACACTTCATTTTCACAAATTTCCGACTAATTTGAATTCTTTCAGACAAATATTACCACCACGAGCCAGCATAACAGCAGGATATAGATAGTGATTAGTCTATTTTATTTCAATGAAAACAAAGCTTAGCTCACGTACAGAAAACAGTGAAATCCACTATAAATCTATGAGTTTTGTAAAGTAGTAAATAATATCAACGTAATTTGGTTCATCAATTTGCATTGAATATTCAGCGAGATTTGTGAACAAGTAAGTGAAATATTTATTTATACACCGCAATATTACAGGCTCATAAAACTCAATAACTGCAAACGGCTCATATTGTTTATTCTCTTCCTAGTACCATGAACAGTACTTATTAATTATTGGTATGTATCCTATGTTTTCATTAGAAATTACATCAAAAGCGAATTTCTATAGTTTTCCTCACCTCTAAGACGAATTGCGGATTGGATTGCTTTTGTCTCATGCCTACAATTCATTCTCATTGTGATAGCTAGTTCAGTTAAAAGAGGCGGCTCTAGGTCAGTCTGTCCTCTACTACTCCGCTGCGAAGGGGAAACTTAGCAGCCATTTACATGGACACAGTGGTCACCTCGGAGAGAGAGGAATGGAGGGGCGAGGAGCGGGGCAAGGGGAACGTGACCTTAGGCCGCCAAATAGGAGTGAAGAGGGTAAAAACCAATTATTAAAAAGCAATGCAAATTTATTGATGTTGAGATTATAGAGAATTTCGGGTAGGGAACAAAAATTAAATCGGCCATATTACATTCAATGACGTTTTTAACTTTCATCTAAAATGATTTCAGGAAATCGATGAAAAACCGAAATGTATGGTAGGGCTAGACGAAGAGAATAAAAATCCCGTACTTCAAAATACCACACAGCCTCGGTTACTGAATTATTACTTTCCATATCATGCAATTTCTCTATGTAAAACTTGGCAGATGAAAGTAACGAAATATAATAATAATAAAAAAACATAATCTCAAGTGAAAATAGTTTTAATTATTAATTATGTTTATAAATAAGCTTCCACTGTTAGAAGAATATTAGCAACATAGGTACAATATTCTCAATAACACTGTCCTTGGTACATGTCACAATTTAATTTCTGAATAAATGAGAATAGCGTTTAGAATTCGTAAAGGTATAAAATTAGGAACACATATAATCATTTGAGGCTACGAATTTATCAGCTAATCACACTTTGGTGTTTTAAAAAGAGGCACTTATACGGTTAAGGAATCACAAATTCAGCGTTTCAGACTTGTTTTAAGAGTTGGTGCATTGGCATGTAAATTTCTTGTGGAGTATCCTTTGTGTGATTCTCGAGATAAGTTCGGCAACACTGGTGAGGAAGTCTGTAAAGGAATTACAAAACTGGGTCGCTTTTCTTTTCCCGCCCGCCCTCCAGCTCTTCTCCAGGAGTCCTCTGGAACGGAACAATGGCGGCTGGAGCTTCTTTGTTTCCTCCTGATTGTCGGGCGCCTGCAAGTGACACTTTTTCTGCTCTTAAAACCGGTGGCGAATTAAACATTCTGCCAGTGCGGATGTGACTGAAGTCAAGATGGGCTGCATGATGATACATCGACTAGATCGAATACCACCCTAGAATTTAAAGAATGCTTTTGAAGTTAGGTATTAACAAAACCATCCACAATTACACAGAATTAAGGGTTTGAGAAAATTTATTGAGGAAACAACTTGGTTGAAGACTTCGATACTATTACCTTTGCTGGTCAACATACTTCGTAATCTTTAACTACATACTCGTAATACAGTATGTCACGTCTGTCGTGTCTTTGAATCGGTATCACAGAAAAACTGCTGAATATTTTTGGATGGAGATTTCACAGTTAAAAGATGGTGGTCGAGCTTAAAATTTGTGGCATATCTTATAACTGTATGTGACCGGAAGACAGAGCAGGAAGAACAAAGTGCAACGGGGTGTCAAATGTAAGAGATACAAAGATGAATTAGACCCTACTTGAAAAACTCAAACAATGTTATATTAGCTACCCATTTAATGTAGCTCATAACCCATTTTAATTCTTTCTTTGATATATCTAGTAACAAGCACCTCAATAATGGAAAAATATGTCGTTCACAAAACACCTATTATTTTATTTATTTTTAACTGGTACATGTATACAATCTACCGAATTATCATAACTGTACTGTTAAATCTCTGTCTTAATACTTTTGTTGTATATAAAGGAATGACACTAAGTGTAACGTACCCTGTATGGCCAACAAGAATAAATTAAAATAAAACCTGAACAAACATGCGCAAAGATTCTTTATAAAATCCTTGCCGGAGCAGTTCGCACCGTTAAAAATCAGATATTTTCAATACGCCAAGAAAAATTTTAGGATTTGACTTAAAATATGCTCAGAAAGTTTCGGACATGAATATTAATTTATTATGCGCAATTTTTACTATCACAACTTCTCGAACTTCCAACTTTTCTGGCCACAGATATTCGTCAAAGATATCGTGTTTTTTATCATTACTTTTTTTTACGTTGCTTGAAACAAGAAAACGTTTCGTTACACCATCTATAATGAGATCTAATCTAAATTTATAAACAAAAAATCAAACTATTTAATCTGCCATTGTTGTTTTTGCCATTAAAAAAAATGTTTGTGACTTCATGGAATTGTGATTTTTCTATTGCCTTTGTGAATTGTGTATACGACGTCAGGAATTTGTGTAATATGGAACTGAAGAATTTACAGTAGTAAATTACGTATTTATTATTTTTCATTTAGTAAAAACTGTTCGTAATTCGTGGAATTTCGATGGAATTTTAACTGTTTAAATATTTCAGTTCCGATTTAAATTATTTTCCTGTAATTTCTTACTTTCATATTTATCCGCCTCTGTTAATATAAAATGTTCTCTTCACGCGGATGAAGATACAGGCAAATGCTAGCGAAGAACATATGTAAACTTTTGACCTGTTTCAAATCAGTAGATTATAGAAAAACATAAAAAAATGAAGGGGTGGAATTTGTATGCTATGTTTTACATTGAAGATCATTATAGTGTTCTCTCAACATACGAATAATTGAATTTTCACAGTTGCTTGATTCCACCAAGAATACAAACACAGGATTGACATAACACTTACTTGAAAACCACATATGATCCTGGCCGTACTCGAACTGGGAACACCTGCAACTAGAGGCCACCTTATTATCCCCCACACTGCCAGAGTCGATTATTCCTCCCACCCTCACACCCCCCTTATTCGATGTATTGCTAGTACCAGCAAACTGAATAAGATGGAACGTAGAAGAAGGACTTGATTGGAAAGAATACTTTCATCCTTATAAGCCTACTTTCTTGAATTAACGTTGTAACGTCTAGCACGTTTCTTTGGCATCGGCGAGAGCCAGGTGACTCATACCTGCGCTGAAAGACCGAACGATTTATGGCAGGCCGTAAAGTTAAAAGCTTTACGCATTCAATGAAATTCAAAGGACAGAATAGGGACTGTGCCGAAATGAGGATTTCCTGGTACAGTTGAAACTAGAGAAACGATGGTTCGGAGAAAAAGTTAGGTTGCGGAACACCTCTGTTGGGAACCAGCGAATGAAACTGTGTTGCGAACTTTTAGAAACCATAAGTTTTTTATGTTGCATGAGGTAGCGCCAATGGAGATGGTGGATGACCCGCCAAACGCTGCGACTCGCTGAAATTTCCCGCCTCTGCTAAAACTGGGGAGCCTGCAAGTTTTCAACGGAGCGAACACGCGGGAGTGACGACATTCTGTTTCTGGCCAGCAAACGATCCACACCGGCGCACCACGGGAGATTGCCGGAGAGGTGCGGGGACTACCTGCGGTGAGCTAGCTCGCCAAGTGACCTTGCACCCAGCTGATCAACGGTAAAGAACGCCGACGATGTATAGACACTCATGCGTCATTCGACCCTAGGCAACGCTCTGAGATGAGAATCATGCTCTAAATTGTTCAAAAGAAACTTTTAATGTTTACTTCTGTTCAATAAACCGATCAATTTTATATTCAAAGAAAATAATAGGTGTTGTAAACCCTGCTTTCAATAACTTCCTTTCAAATGTACCAGTATATCATTTGATTAGATGAAGATTTGTGTTTTTTAATAGTATTTTAAAATTACAATTGCTTTGATTAAAAGTATTTCAGAATTGGAATGTCGCTTCTCTCGGATAGAGAACACTTCCATTCTTGGTGCCTACCCGGGATTAATTTTGCAAATTAACTTATTAATTAATGCATCTCATTATTTTATTCTAATTTTAATAACGTCATAAACCAGACGTTACAACGTATTATTTCTCATCTTTGTACGTCATTTAGAGTAACGTCTCTGAGCTAAAATTTTGTGGTCAGATTTCTGATATGCATTTTCTTTAGTGAGTTTAGTTACTAAAGCGATTTAAAATAAATAATTGTGAATATACGTTAGTTCGATTTCCGGAACGGCTATCTACATTTCGCTATATTGTGGTCCCAAAATGGTGCAAACCAATGGTAGAATTGTTAGTTTTGTGCCTACTTCCTGTCCTCCATCTCTTCTCGCCTATAATGATCTCGTTATAGACTGGCTGTAAACTCCTAACCATTTTTTTTAATATACTAAGTGACAAAATTATTTCTAATAGACAATGAGAAAATTGTTATGACTATTGATATCTAACATTTTTTTCCAATATCAGTAATGTAAGATTTTAGGTATAGCAGTCTCTAATTAAACCATGTCGTGAGTGAAACTTGAGTTGAAGATGACATACTTAAATTTTACGAACCCAAAAGTAAATACATGTCGGCATGTTTGCTCCAAATGGGGATCCTGGATAACCTTTCATCTTTCTAACAACCAGGTTAAATTACTACACAAAATAAATACATAGTCGGATGTCGCTGGTTATAGGTTGATAACAATTAATAACAATATTTTGTAAAAGGAAAACTGGAATAACAATTAACCGGCATACCTGAAAGTTCATAAAGTTACTTCCCTAACTATTAAAGTGCTTATGTTTTTATTCTATATTTTTTGGTTTATACGTAATATCTTCGTGGCGGAAGCCGCTAAAACGTCATTACGATGTAAGTGTTCAACAACGGCACACCTTGTTCCTCCGGTGCCAAAAGAAATTTTTGTAGTTTCTGAGTTGGCCAGAAATGTAGAAGTGGTAACAGTATGCTACAGTCCTGGATTAAATCACTGAGCAGAAGATATCGTTAAAACCAGAAAAATTTCTAGTTTACATAGTTCGTATAGGTTAGATATCTTGAAGACTCTAACATAACGTAACTAAACAGCACATTGGCAGGTGTTACGAATTCCATGTTTTGAGATAAAACATGTGCTGTAATGGATTAACATGAATAATAAGAGTCAATTCTTGTAAATTCATCTCGCTTTTCAAACAAAATTCTCCATCTTTTGCCATGTCAACACATTATAAATAAATGAGTCCGATTGATTTTTACATTTCACGCCTCGCTTTCCTGTTCTGTTCCCAGAGACGACAATCCAAATAAAAGCATCGTTGAAAGGACTTACAAATTACGTTCCACAACGGACTGCTTAGAATTCCAATGGAATTGGGTGCCTGTTTGAAAACATCTCACACGGAAGAAATACTTTTCTCGAATTTATATTAAAATTTTACAAACTCTGATCCCCGTGAAAGTAATTTCACTCTTCAATCCCGGGAATGGAACTCGAAAATTTGAGTAAAGAGAGAAATAATGTAATAACATTTTTTAAATAACTTTTCCCCGAGCTGAGAGGTAGAGAGACACGCCACTGAGATTAAATTGAGAGAGTAATGACGCGTATAATGCGCCGACGGAAAGGTGTCTGTTAATAATTTTTCTCGTTTGTATACGAAATGGTGTACAGTGTGAAGGTGGATGACGGTAAAGGAAATATAACACAATATTTATTTCAATCACCTTTAATTTAAAATAGATTCCTAATAAGTTAATACAACACTGGACGCCATAGTCAAAAAATTCAAGATATTAAAATATTAAGTTTTTTCCTTCCCTATTATTAACTTACACCCTGTTCTACTTCTTGGTCCCTGAGACTAATACGTTTAAAAAATCCTAAAAATAAGAAATTACACTTGAATTTTTATTTTTTGAAACTTTTCTGGAATAGAGCAAATTAAATCACTGTAATAAATTAAAAGTAAATTTCTTAATTTATTACAACTGCAAATCAATCACCAATTACAAGCGAGAAAGTATTCGTTACATTTCTCTGGTTTCATTTTTCAGAAAACGGTTTTTGTTTCTTAATGTATTCCATTTCCTCCTTCCTCTATATGCTTCTCCCTTACTGCATCGTATTCGATAATCTCAATTAATTCTTCAGCAAAACTTATCGGCTGAATTGCCTTCGGTGATCCTCTTTTATTCACGTCATCTTGCCTGCTATCGTCTCACACATTTCCATGCTTGTCAGCTAAAAGATTTTCGGTGGTACGTAGCTACGTTACTCTAGGCGTGTTTTCATTTACCGTCACGCACTTAGTTAATGTGTATCAAACCTGGTTGATGAGCTGAAATGCTCGAGTCTCACATTCGTGAGGACAGGGGTTCAAATTCCCCCCGGCCATCTAGGTTTCAGTTTTCCATGGTTTCCATAAATCACTCCAGGTAAAAGCTGGAATGCATCTATCATAAGGTCATGACGGAAATTCTCCACGTTCCTTGTCCCCAGTCTAAAGATCTCTACATTGATGAAGCGGAAAGCCACAAGGAAAAACAAAATTGATTCGTATAATACAAATGGCAAAGAAATTTATGATAAGGCATATACAATAGGAAATATGCGAGGTATATTCCCTGCCTCTTATTATTCATATGACCTTGGTGGGTACATGAATTTGAAATCACAGAATTATCTCAATCAACGAACTGCGAAGTAGCAGCAATTTATTTTTTTTTATAAAAACTTTCACCGGGAACGGTTAACGTTCTGGCCTCGCATTCGGGAATACGCGCGTTCGAATCCCCGTCCGAGCATCCTGATTTGGGTTTCCATGGTTTCCTCAAATCACTCCAGGCCATAGCCGGGTGCTTCCTTCAAAAAGACCGAATTCCTTCCCGTTACTTGTCCCCCGACCCATCCTGCCTCTAACGACCTTAGCCGTTGACGAGGCGTAAAGCGACAAGTAAAAAAAAAAAAAACAACAAAAAAACAAAAACAAAAACTTTCGTATTATTAATTTTCATGTCCAGGACTAGATAATGACGTGGCGAGGGTCAAACATTGTTACAGTGTTTTGGAAACCTTTACTACGTGCGGTACTATATAATGCCAAGCATACAAAGAGTAGAAGGTTACCCTCAAAATACATACGATGTATGAAGAGCAGCAGCATCATTAACTAACAGTATGCGTGGGATGTATTTCTGGTGTGGCGGGGTGTGTTTCTACTATGAAAATGTAATGAGATACGAGAATTAGAACCATATTACTTTCAGCAGTTTTCTGGAAGTAACGTACTTTGAGAATTAGTACATTGTAAACATTAAAACGGTTATCTTGTGTGTGTGTGTTTTTTTTTTTAATTTTTAAAATTTAGTTGACCATAAAAATGTTTTTCTTCTTCTTCAAAGTCATTTCTGCTTCTTCCTTATATTGTGTCATACTTTCAAAATAATCGTACCATATTATTTTCCTTCCTCTTTTTCTTTTTCTCTTTGTGCCTTCTGTTCAGTTGGCACCGAGCAGGGCGGTGTAACGGTTAGCGTTCTCGCCTCGCATTCGGGAGGACGGCGGTTCGAATCCCCGTCCGGGCATCCAGATTTGGGTGTTCCATGGTTTTCCCAAATCACTCCAGGCAAATACCGGGATGCTTCCTTCAAAAGGCCATGGCCGAATTCCTTCCCATTCCTTGCCCCCATCCTTGCCCCCCATCCTTTCCCGTCTCTAAAGACCTCGATGTTAAAAAGAGACGTAAAGCAATAAAAAAAAAAAAAAAAAAATGTTCAGTTGGTGCTGTATAAAATCTGAAGTGCAATTCGCAACAGATGGTTTTCATGAATTTGAGATCTAATTTCTAAATATCCCTAAGAGTTGGAACATGTTGGTTAAAATATTATATCATAAAAAAAATAGAAACTAGTGCGTCTAAAGGTATACACATGCAAGAAGTGAAATTTATATGCATTTTTAAAGTTTTTTTATCTTTCTTAACGATACTATAACCAGTTTGGAAATTAAACAGGAAGTTTGTCCAAGTTATTATCATAAAAATAAAAAATGTTAAAACGTTGAAACACACTTCACTAGATTACCATTAGACTGTATTTTGTGTTTAGATCTTTTTTATTGAAGAAAACCTTGAGAACATTATCTGATAATTGTTGGTACAGTCAAGTTAATAACTAGCTTTCAAACCCTTAGAAAAACCTCGTTGAACGCAATTTCTGGCTCATTATTTAAATAATTTTTAAAAGCTGCAATGACTTTTTCCCTCTCCTGTAAAGACGAATGCTAATATTTCTGCATAAAAATGAAAGCTTTTATCGCTTCATCGAACAACCATAAACAAAATATTAAAAAAAAAGCTTCTAAAGATGCTAGTGCATGTAGCAATGTGTAATAATACCGACACCTTCGGTTGTAAATATACGTATGACGTCGTCACATGAATTTCAGTGAATATTAAAGCAATTTAATCTTTAATATTTTAAGTGCGCATGGGCTGAACATTGCGGCGCAACACGCGTTAACTCATCCAAAAAGTTTCATTTCAATAATATGACCTGAAATACTGGAAATTAGTTGTAAATGCTTCAAAACGTTGTTTGTGACGCATTGTACGTTGATCTTGCCACGGGTTTGTTCAGGCTGATAATTATCAACGATTTCTGCTGACGATGTTGTAAACTCCGGGACGGCGCTGAGCCAGTTGCCGCGGGCCCTACCCAAGTTGGACCTTGTGTGCCTACAGACAGCAAGTAGAGGGGGGTCGCCCACACTGCTGCCAACTGCCAAACTTCAGCCACAACCACTGTCAGCAGGAAGTCCAAGCGTGTCGTGTCGGATGTTGGAGTTCGATCGTGGAACCATTTTAGCAATGAGTGATGACTTGATTAAAATTAAACTAACAAGCAAATTATGCCCAGTAATTAGGATTTGCAGGTTTTAATAATTACATCCCAAAAACAGGCTCAGAAACTAACTGGTATCTAATTTAAGATTAATACTTGTTTGTGTGAATACTGGTCAAAGAAAGCCACTCCTGAAGGTGAAACTAATCGTAGCAGCACAAAAGTTTCATGTTTCATTTTTTTAACTTACGTGTAAAAGATTAAAAGGTTTCGATAAAATTCGCAATGGTCATGGAATTTGTGTTGAAAATCTTAATATATGTTAAAAACTACCAACACCGTACTGTGAAAGTGAATCACAAAACCAGGCTGTTTTCTATATCTTGCGGGAGCTTCAGAGCCTACCATGTTGAGCCCAAGGACTTCTTCTGTGGTTCGAGAGCTTAAGCTACAATCTTCTGCTGACGCGTTTAATGTATGTTTCACTGTGTTTTGTAAACTGTTTCATGTGTCTCGAATGTTAAATAAGTAAATATTAATAATTATAGCAAAAAGCTGTAAGTTGTGGAAAAAATCACTGAGATATATGGCTAAAGGAAAAAGTACTCAAGAGGTTTTGACAGTAATGTCAAATGAAGGAAGTTCACTTTGTCGTAGAATTCCCTGAAGGACTACAGTAGTTCTATGCTTGCCACTCAGTTCGAGCACGAGTAGGGGAAATTTTGTCGTCATTCTGTTCTCGGTTATTAAGCCAAGTGAGAAGTTTGCTTGCAATTTCTAATCACCAGGGAAGTCCTTAAAAATCAGTGCCGTTTAAATGGCAATATATTTAAGTACTTTTTCGAGGCATTACCACTCTAACTGGTTTCGAAGATATAATTGAATTTTATTTATTTTTTAAATCCGTGTATGTGACCAAATGTAAACTTTCGGAAAGCTAACAAAAATAGAAACATTCCAAAAGCCTTACTAGAAATTTTATTTTACTGTTTATGGTATTTTCAATTGAAATATGTTACCGTAAAACCACTACACCTGTTCGTAATTGGAACCTCAATGGAAAAAAACGCCTGAAAATACAAATGTGAAAAAATGTCGATTACGCCCTTCAAAAAACTCCGATTCTGTTGGGGGAAACAGTGCACAAAAACAATATTTTCGTTTCTCTGTTAATTGTTGCGATAAAAAAACTGCGGTTCAAGAAGTTACAATGAAGAAATACGTGAATATCACACCCTCGAAAAATGTTTAAATATTAGTCTTCTACTTTCTTGCACATTACCTTAGCCTCTTTTAGGCTAACATCATCTACAAAATCTTAAAAGATTGTTTTATATGCACTGGATGTGTACCGCAGTTGTTATAACCCATACATAGAATGTGTCGTAGGAGAACACACATAGACTAAACGATGATATAATTGTAACTCTCCCCTTATCAGTACTAATAAACTTCTTCATAACAAAATGATTTAAAACTCTACTATTAGTAGTAGATAAAAATCTAGCCGTCAATATTTTAAAAGTGGGTGTCATTCATAATTTTTACTTTTGTCTTGGTGGCCTTAAACTATTTTAACTTACAAAGTCTGATGTTACAAGAAAAGCCTTCATTACTGCATTTCCTGACAAGTATGTCTGTAAGAATAACTTCCGTCGTAGGCAAAGCTAATTCTAAACTACGATTTATAGGTCGCATTTTGAGAAGTTGTAATGCTCATACAAAGGAAATAGCGTACAAAACACTAGTGCGTCCGCATTTGGAATACTGTTGTGCAATTTGGGATCCGTATCGCAAGGGATTGATTGACAAGTTAGAGAAAGTACAGAGGAGAGCCGCTCGATTCGTGACTGCTAGTTACAGTCCTTACGTAAGTGTTACAGAGCTGATACGTGGGTTGGGCTGGGATTGTTTGGCGGACAGGCGACGTCGTTTTCGTTTGAATTTGTTGGAGAATATGCGAAAATCTTTAATTTACAAGTGCAACGAAATACTTCTTCCGCCAACCAATTTAGGTCGCAATGACAGGAGGGATAACATTCGAGAAATAAGATGCCATACTGATACATTTATGTCTTCGTTCTTTCCTCGTACTGTTCGGGATTGGAATGCTTTGAATTAGGATTGGTGCTTAGCACCCTCTGCCATCCACAGTATTTGTGAATTGCAGACTATAGATGTAGATGTAGATGTAGAAGAATACCACACGACATACTCTCTAAAATTCACTATTGAAACAGTGAGAGAAGTATGAACACTATGTTCTAAGTTTACTATTTGCATTTAGAAACTTTATGTAAGATTCCTCAGTCATATACATATCATTAACAATCGATATATGTGTATATATATATGCAGAAACAGACATAGTGGATGTTATGTCTCATTTGTAAATAACATCTCTGGACGATTCGACACTACTAGGCGCCTATTTCTCATCTAAGACGCCCGGTTTTTCCTCTTATTCGGGCGCAACCAGCTGTAGCTTTCTGGCCGATCAATATTTAATTGCATCGCTTGGGAAATCAGAGTCTGCCATTGCGTGCCTCAACTGCTTCCACGCCGACGATTCTCCGAGGCCAGGAATTGTGCCGTCTCAGGTTGGTAGGAAGTGATTGGGAAACGAGGTATGTCAAACCGTCCCAGAGTCGCGTAATGAAGAAATTGTGCCTGTCATGATTTTCGTCCTAATGAAAGAAAGTTTATATACTCGCTACACATTTAATAGAATTTGAGCACCACTTGAATTGTTACATTTAATGCCCCTTGAAATTTGAGTGTGATTGGTTACTACGAGGAAAAATATCGCTTATATTCACTATTGATAATCGCTGCAGCGGGATGTGTGGGGAAGGTATCATCGAATAAAATTTGGCTTTAAATGAATTTAAAACACCAAAATTCGACCATTCGCCTTCAACTACCGTCACTTTACGGTTCATTTAATTCTGGAGCACTATATGTTTACGGAAGCGGGAAAGAAAATTTTGCATACTGTTTTTTACAGTCTGAGGAACTCGACTTTAACCAAAGTTCTTTAACTGAACTGTCTCTACGTAGCTACTCGTACATTAATAGTTAGAATCTCCGATACCTCTACCATGAAAAGTGTCAGATTATAATTTAGTCTCTGCTTTTTCCAAGCACAGCACTCCATTCAAATTATCCAATACAGGGGATGCTGATGAAAACCTGATCAATGCTATACATCTTTATTATTCGGATGGAGGATTCTTATAAAAAATAAGTAATTAAATAAGCAATAGTAATTACCTCATAAATCAAAGAAAAATGAGTTCCAAAATATAGTTTCAAAAACAAATATTGCATTTGCATCATTGGTGTGTGTGTGTGTGTGTGTGTGTGTGTAGAAGTCCTTCACAATTAACATTATTATTACTATTATTACAATTAATAATACATTTTATCTAATTAATTTTAACCGATTAATTTGTCAGTTCAATCTTAGATGGTTTTAGGAAATTACATAAACTTATATCATCAATTTATTGTTTTTCAAGCTGTTTTGTTTTTTGCGTCTTGTCAAACTCCCTGTCATTAGAGACGGGAAAAAACTCGGGGCAAGGATTTCTGAAAGAACCATCCCAGAATTTGCATAGTGTGATTTGAGGAAACTATAGAAAATCCAAATCTGGATGGCCGGACGTGGATTCAAACCCGCGTCCTCCAGCATGTGGGGCTAGAGTGATACCGCTCACCACCACGTTCAGTTTAAGCATTATTCTTTTAATATATATTGTATCTGTTCGGAGGGAACGGCAGAACTGGACGAAAATTCCTCATTCAGTGTACTGGATATAATGACTGAGATCTATTTTTTGGTATTGGAGGTTGTTTCAGAACTTTAGCTTCTTATAGACTTTCGTTTTCCTACCATCTTGATATTTTCTGGAATCTACTATGATAGTTTAATAATTCAATCTAGGAGAAGCAAGGCTTGAGATTCAATGATACAGGGAAATAAGCGCTCCTAATTTAAATAAGATTTAAGCCAATTGCTCGTCGTGCTGTAAACTGTAATGAGAAAGTGAATACGCTAGCTACAAAAACAAAACACTGTGAAACAGACCAAACATAATCTATCTCACACAGCAGCTTTCATCAAAATTTCAAGTTCAATAGATTGAAATATTTAGAGCGTCATATCAAATAGAATGTTATAGTTATGGTCAAGTAAGTAGTCTCAAGAGTTTCTTCTTAGCGTAATGGCTAATGTCTTTTAATGCCGGTACACTTTGTCACCGCAATAGTTCGCTTAAGATTCAATGATTGATGCTACAGGAAACAGCTAAATGGACAATCTTCATTCAACGCAAATTTGCTGATTTAGAACGTTGTGGATATTCGGGAGGACGCAGCTTCTAATCCCCATCCGTCCCTGTAGATGTCGGAATGGTTCCTTCCATTTCCTAGTTCCCAGTTCTTTCTTGCATCTTGTGACCTCGACAACGTCTAGGCGAAAATCCATAGGCAAAAAAGTTAACCCAGAAGACACTTTTCGAATTTATCACTAAATAACAGATCTTCTGAAGACTCCCAAAACAAGTTGGTGATTCACCACACAGATTTACAGGGTGTTACTAAAAGGTACGGCCAAACTTTCAGGAAACATTCCTCACACACAAACAAAGAAAGTATGTTATGTGGACATGTGTCAGGAAACGCTTACTTTCCATGTTAGAGCTCATTTTATTACTTCTCTTCAAATCACATTAAACATGGAATGGAAACACACAGCAACAGAACGTACCAGCGTGACTTCAAACACTTTGTTACAGGAAATGTTCAGAATGTCCTCCGTTAGCGAGGATACATGCATCCACCCTCCGTCGCATGGAATGCCTGATGCGCTGATGCAGCCCTGGAGAATGGCGTATTGTATCACAGCCGTCCACAATACGAGCACGAAGAGTCTCTACATTTGGTACCGGGTTTGCGTAGACAAGGGCTTTCAAATGCTCCCATAAATGGAAGTCAAGAGGGCGGTGAATCGAGGAAGTACAGTACATACTAACGAAACTAAAATGAGCTCTAACATGGAAAGTAAGCGTTACCGGACACATGTCCAGATAACATATTTTCTTTGTTTGTGTGTGAGGAATGTTTCCTGAAAGTTTGGCCGTACCTTTTTGTAACACCCTGTATATGTATAAAAAATGTTATAATGGGCCCTTTCTAACTGCACATAATTTAAACCATAGTTTGCCACCGAGCATGCTGGTGGCACTGTGGAGGATCGATTCCTGGGTTACCACCCAGTTAAGTATTCCATGGCTATCTGAAATCACTTCAGGAGAAAGCCTGAATGTTCCTTTAAAAGGCTAAGACCAGTTCCCTTTCATGTCTTTAGCTACTTCCTTATTTTGTTCTACTGATATTTTCACCGATGAAGCGTTGAGCCCTACTCTGCTCTTTCTTCTCTTTGAACTCTTCAAGCCACTGGCGAATCAAGTTCGGATTGGCATTCAACGAGAGAAACAAACTCGGACTTGTCTGCGCCGTGTCGGAAGGCAGGCGTCGTGCTGGTTGCGAGTATCGACAGGCGCTGCTCCGCCCCTGGGATTACTGCTGCCGGCGAAGCGCAGAGACACGCGGCGGGCAATACGCGGAACGGCCCTGATTTCCAATATACGGCCAGCGGCGTGCGGGAGACTGGGAATTCGGTCCGACAAGCTGGGAACCAACAGAGCAGGTCCCGCAAAAATAACGCTCCCGGCGCGAACGCGGCGTCTCTCAAACTCACTCTCTACATGTGCCCCGTGGCTGTGACAAACATCACGAAACATTGTTAAGCCCCATTCACACTATCGGTCAGCTCAGCTCAGGACAAATAATAATAATCCACACAATCCAATTGGAACATTCAAACTACGCGGTCCGCTCAGGTCAGGGCAAGGCAGGTCAAACTGAAGACCACGCCGCCACCCATCAACAAAGGACAAGACCTGTTGTGAGCTGAGGTGAGCTGACCGCTAAAGACCCATTCACACTAGCGGTCAGCTCAGCTCAGGTCAAAAATCGCTATACACGTAATCCAGTGGGAGCATTCACACTACGCGGTCCGCTCAGGTCAGGGCAAGGTAGGTCAAACTGAAGACCGCGCCGCCACCGATCAACAACGGACAAGACCTGAACTGAGTTGAGGTGAGCTGACCGCTAAAGACCCATTCACACTAGCGGTCAGCTCGGCTCAGGACAAATAATAATAATCCACACAATCCAATTGGAGCATTCACACTACGCGGTCCGCTCAGGTCAGTGCAAGGCAGGTCAAACCGAAGATCGCGCCGCCACCCATCAACAACGGACAAGACCTGAGCTGAGCTGAGGTAAGCTGGCCGCTAAAGAACCATTCACATTAGCGGTCAGCTCAGCTCAGCTCAAAAATCGCTATACACGTAATCCAATGGGAGCATTCACACTACGCGGTTCGCTCAGGTCAGGGCAAGGCAGGTCAAACAAAAGATCGCGCCGCCACCGATCAGCAACGGTCAAGACCTGAGCTGAGCTGACCGCTAGTGTGAACAAGCAACGGTCAGGTCAGGTCAGATCAAATGGGCGGCGTACGTCTGAAAACTATGCTCGTAAGCAATAAATAAAGAGTAATAAATAAAAAATAAATGTTTTAACGGTATATTATTTCTGTTTATTACAAAGTCGGCAAACTTTAATATTTATTCAAATATTATTAGACATTTTAGTACAATCAAGATACAGATCCTGTTTCCGATTTTTTTTTAAAAAATATTGTGAATATATTTTTTGAGTCCAATGCTTCTGTACCAGCGTTAGCACACAAACAAATAATATGTGTATAGTAGGGTTTCTCTCTCATCCTGAAATTCACTTTCTACATGGCATGAAATTTTATCATTCCGTAAATAATTGTGCAAAATACATGTTGCTAAAATTAATCCTGGAGCAGAATTAATTTTTCTAAAATAAATTTGAAATCTTTGAGCCCTAAAATATCAAAAGCATTTAGCACAACCCGTCTCTCACAGCATAACCGGTAGTTAGCATTCTCCTTTCTCTTTATCTGTTTGCGCTTGAAACTCTGGATATACTCAGAACCATCCTCTTTTTGATCTTGACATATTTTTAGGCTCTTGATCCAAAATCATTGCGATATAATTGACGTTGGGGTAGAAAACGGCATTGTTCACTATGAACAACTGAAATGAAAAAGCCTCGTCTACGACTTGATCTGGCCTGACCTGAGCTGAGCTGACCGCTAGTGTGAATCCTACCCAGGATTGTGAGCTGAGCTTACCTGAGCTGACCTGACCGCTAGTGTGAATGGGACTTATTGTGAACTAGCAACGGTCAGGTCAGGTCAGATCAAATGGGCGGCGAACGTCTGAAAACTATGTTCGTAAGCAATAAATAAGAGAAATAAATCAAAATTAAATATTTTAACGGTATGTTATTTCTGTTTATTATAAAGTCGGCAAACTTTAATATAAATTCAAATATTATTACCCATTTTAGTACTGCCAAGGTACAGATCCTGTTTCCGATTTTTTTAAAAAATGATAATTTATTTCTTGAATCAAGGGCTTCTGTACCAGCGTTAGTACCCAACCAAAGAATATTTGTAAACTAGGGTTTCACTCGTTCATCTTGAAATTTACTTTCTTGTTCCGTAAATAATTGTGCAAAATACATGTTGGTTAAATTATGTTATCAATTAGTCCTGGATCAGAATTAATTTTTCTAAAATAAATCTGAAACCTTTGAGCCATAAAATATCAAAAGCATTTCCCACCACTCGTCTCGCACGGCATAGCAGCATTCTTTTTTCTCTTGATCTGTTTGCGCTTGAATCTCTGGATGCACCCAGAACCATCCTCTTTTAGATCTTGAGGTTTTTTTAGAATCTTGGCCCCAAATCATTGCGATTTAATTGACGTTGGGGTAGAAAACGGCATTATTCACTATGAGCAACTGGAATGAAATGACCTCGTTTACGACTTGATCTGACCCTAGTGGGAATGCTAGACTGGATCGTGAGCTCAGCTGAGCTGAGCTGACCGCTAGTGTGAATGGGCTTTTAATACTGTGGTCTTAGGGCCAATGTAGTCTAGAGGTGATTTTTATTATTATTTTACTCAAAACTACAATATTGAAGCAATATTAGTATCTAGTTAGATGTTTGATGTTTTTTGTTTTGTTCTTTTCTTTGTTTTTTTGTTTCTATTTCAATTTTTTTTCTTGTAGCTAAATTAACTTTTTCTGCAGCTATTACTATTATTATTACTACGCGATCCACTAAACGTTGATGGTGAAGTTACACATATCCCAATGTGTAATCATTTACGCATCAGAAAGGATATGGCAGGAGGCACCCAAGGACTATTTTGAGGAACCATACCGGCATTAACCTGGAGAGATTTGGAAAAACCAGATGAGAATGGCCGCAGCATTTCTTGAAGTTCTACTCTTGTCAGATTATACGTTTTCTCGCTCATTAAATCCTTCATATTTCGTTCCCTAATCGCTCGTAGAAAAAATGAGCATAGAAAGGAATCAGTTCCAGCCCAGATTTATTTTATCCATTTTTCTCGGTCATTTCTAGAAATTAATGTTGCTGGCAGTAAAATGTGTTTGCTGTCACCCTAAAATACGTTAGTCATGACCTTTCAATTAGCTTCTGACGAGAGCGACGCCTACGATATTCCAGATCTTTCCAATCCAACTCTTTCAGCATCGTACTTACGCTTTCCCTCCACCAAAATATACCCGTTACGAATCGGGAAGCTCTTCTTTGGACTTTCTCCATTTCTTGTTTTGATGGAGGCTCCTTACAAAAGAACTGGTATTTTTCATGCAATCAATTTAACTTGTGGTGCACACTGTTTTAAACTACGACCTAGAAATCAGAGCATATGGTTTGATTTATGTGATCGACCTTGTTAAGAAAGGTGATCTGATGGAGAGGACAATGATAACGATTTTTTTCCGCTATTCTGTTTATGAAACGTAATTATTTTAGGTGTAAATAACAATCAACTAATGCATGCAGCAGTAAAAAGGTTTCTCTCTCAGTCTTGGGCATAAAATTCATGTCCTTCTCGGAATCATTTCGAGGAGTGGTTGACGCAATGTTAAAGTCACTCAGTTCCATCATCTTCACGTACACAATACTGAACTACTCTCTACACTTAATTACAATTATCAGTCATCTAAAAAGGTACATTAGTAATAAAAAAATATACGGACGAAAGGAACTGTCCAGCCTACCTCTTTTTTCCTTAGTGTTTTACGTCTCGCTTACGGTAAGATCCTAAGATGTGGCCTAAGAACGGAAAGGAAATCGTCGGGAGTGATTCTGAAAATTATGAAAACCTAAATCGGAAAAGTGAAAACTTAGTTTTTAGATATATAACGCCCGTTAAATATTGTATAAAAATAATTTTCACTGTATCACTGCACTAACAAATATTCATTTGATTTTCTCCAGTTCACATAAATTTTGAAGGCTGAGCTTACGATTTTAATCGCAAAATTTAGAAAGTACGATTTCATGTTCTTGCCTAGGGATTTCTGAAGGTTTGGGTTGGCAGCATTCGGTTTGAAAGTTGGCTGTAGCTAATTAAAGTTCATGCTGTGCCACTAAGCAGTTTGCAGCGCAGACTGAGTCGACTCAGCTTAACACGCACCAGAGAGAAGAGCGTAAACTGAAACAGTCGAGGCAATTTAATTATGCAAGTTCACACTAAGAGCTTCTGAGAATCACATGCTAACTCGCAGTTAGTTAGTTTCCAGACTCAACAAAAAACAGGATGGATAAAATTCGCCTCAATAAATTCGCCTCAAACGGAACGTAATATAAATTTACTACATACGCCCTGAAACAACGGAAAAAAACAATAAAAGGTGTTATGAAAACGTATATTTCAGCTCTGTTCGTCAATCGTTTGATCTTTCAATATTAGAAGGATAAACAGGTATACGGGAATTTACTAGATGCGTCTACGCAATGACTGAGTCAATGTGTAAAAGGTCCTTATCAAAAATCGTTTATAAAACAGAGTCAGGCATTAAACAAACAAAACTATCACAATGTTTCCAACGTAATGTACATATTCCGGTACTAGGGTCAGGACAGCTTATTCAAACAAACACTGAAACATTCGCTACATACGCATTACTTGTTTCGTCTGGTCATCTGATGATATTACAGAGGGTTCTCGAAGAATTTTCAGTCAATACAAGAACATTGAAACAATGTAATTTTTTGAATGGTTAAATTACCGTTTCAAAAGCTGCTAACGATTTTTCAAAAGTTGCAAGAAAGTGTCAAATCTATTGGTATAGGATTTATGAGTTTCGACTTATCCTTTCACTCATAAATCGACTGCGTTACAGAATCGATGTTGCTCCATCATAAAATCGGCACAGAAAATTTGACTTCTTATTATTTAGTACCGTAAAGTAACGTCCTCTCACCAGCTGCAGTTATTAAGGACTGTCAATGCTAAAGGAGGAAATCAAGTTTCCATGTGTATGGGAACACATCAGCCGTTCGTATTCAGTATTCCCGCAAATCACCTGAAAGCAGCAACTAGATAAAATCCCATTTGAGTTTTTTTTTTTTTTTTTTTTTTTTTTTTTTTTTTTTTTTTTTTTTAGTTTAGCAGTGTAGGAATAATGTAACTAAAGTAATAATATAAAAAATTAACCAACTAAATTTGCTCTTAGCCATTCGCGTTTTCAAAATTTTAGCTAAAATATTAGACAGTTGTAAATCAGTTATGAACCAAAGATTGTTAATAGCTAGTAGGAATATTTCACCATGATTGCTGAATAGACACAAATCATTCCTCGATTTTATTGATGATACTCTTATTTGCATGTGCGAACGAAGTAATACACAACTTCATTGTTGAATGTGTATATCATAATATACAGATACGCGACAAAACATAACTACTTTCACTCAATTTCATTTATATGGACATGAAATTGGGCAATATGCTTCTTGCAGAAAAACTTCATACATCTTCATAGTACACTAGGACTATAAATTCTCACGGAATCATTACACTTAAATTAAATGAAAAACCTAAAGTAGACGGAAAATGCAAATATAAAGTAAAGGAGATATAGAACAATCGTTTTATAATGATGCATGATATTTTATTTCCTATAAGTTATGATTATTTTTGTGTTTGAAGTCAGGTGACGCATTTCAATCCCGTCGATTATTGTTTAAAATGCATCGATTTTAATGGTTTCAATTCTGCGGCACTTAATTCCGTCATAAAAATGTTATAAACTAAAAAAATATGTTCTTAGTATAAGGATTTGCAATGAAAGTTAAAATCAATGTAGAGAAAGCCAATATCGTAACAGATCTAAAACATTTTTTTTTTTCATAACCCCATTATCTCCCTTCATACCTAACCGAAATCGAAAAATGAGGTATCATTTTAGAGGTTAAGGTATCCCTCTGGTCACATTATAGGTATAATAAGAAAGGTTTTTTTTTACTTCAATAATGTATTTTTTATCACGAGCAATTTATCTCCCTTTATATTTAACCGAAATATATAACGGTTCGAATCCCCGTCCGGGCATCCAGATTTGGGTTTTCCATGGTTTCCCCAAATCACTCCAGGTGAATGCCGGGATGCTTCCTTCAAAAGGCCATGGCCGAATTCCTTCCCATTCCTTGCCCCCATCCTTTCCCGTCTCTAAAGACCACGTTGTTAAAAAGGGACGTTAAACTGTAAAAAAAAAAAAAAAAACAAAAAAAAAAAATATATATATATAAATGAGGTATAATTTTAAAGACTAAGGTATCGACTTTGGTCACATCATATCTTAAGAAATGAATTTTTTGGAAATTGACCCTTATAGGTCAAAAGTATCATCATTTCCCTAAAGTTTCATAACGTGTTTTTGTTACCAGTCACTCTCTTGATACCAAACTGAAATCGATAAATCAGATATCATAAGGTCTACAGTTTGGCAAAATTATAATTTAAGAAGTATATTTTTCGGAATTTGACCTTTGAAATACAAAAGTAATATCTCTGAAAGTCGCGCGTATGAGACAGTTCAGAGCCAAGCAACTAGAGAGCAGTAGCACATATCACAGAGATATTAATAAACTGCTTCGCTGGCGTCGACTTCTGTTACGTACCCATTACACTAAACAAATAAACAATTGCTACAAATTGGATGGTTCTTATTTCATCCTTTTGCAAACCACCAGGCTTACTATTTTTCAAAATCGCGAAATTTTCGGAGGGGTCGTCTAGTAACTATTAATGAATTTCCGCGGAATCAAAAAAATCAGTTATCTCATTCTAAAGGCTTAAAGAATTTCTAGAATGTGTAATTCTGCTGATAGTTTATAATAGAAATTTCACAATATTGCAATAATTCTGTATACGAACAATGTAGGAACCAAATTGCCTGTTGTAAACTAAAGGCAATGTAACCTTTTCATACTAGTCAACAGAAGTCTCTTCAAGAAAGCAACATCACCAGAAAACCTGTATGACTTTAGACTATGTCGACTCCGTTTCTGCTATACCAGTGCACAAAGCTAACGTCACTCAATACGTTCGTCTGCACTCTAGCAGCGCGCTGACAGGGCCCTCCGTGGTAACACACAACGTCACTCCTGGATGTACCGGCAGGTGCGGCAGCTCTTCGCCGACAATGGACCAGCAGCATTGTCCTCAGAGAGCCTGGGTGAGGCGGCCGGACGAGCGAGGAAGGAAGGTGCGCCACGTGAATATGCATTGTGCCTCGAAAGAGCGGCTTCGGCGGCCGTCTACTGTGGCAAGTCGACAAGATAGCCGCTTCAATGCGATTGTGTAGACACAATGAGATGCTAGTGGCGGAGGTTGCAGAAGGAAGTAAGTTCCAACGTACTAACAAAACACGTTCATTAACAGATCACCTGCAATGCTACTTTATTTCAAATTAACTGTTGAGCGGAGTTTTAAATTTTAATTTCAGTTTCATCCAGACACTGTTTGCTTTTTATTGTAGGCTATACCAGAAGAAGTTTTTAACTAACCTCTACTTATAATTATTGTGCGATTTGATAATTCATTTTAGCAGCCACTGCTGTCTGAGACGTGTGAATGCTACAGACATCTGGTAGTCCATTCCACTGTTGAAACCAACGGAACTAGACGAATCTGAAGAAATTTACCAACAACAATTTTTTTGTTTGTAATTTTTTTTAGTGTTATACCAGTTCATTATTAAACACCCACTACAGTAATCTTATATCTTTAAACGAGCAATTCTTGTGGAAACGGCTATGACGATTTGGATGAAATTTGATATTTAGATAATGTTTTGACTTTTAAGATTACCTAAATAGTTGTCTTCCGTACAAAAAAGCGAGTTTGCAAAATACAAACAATTTTTTCACTTGATATCTCGAAAACGGCACTAGCGCCATCTCGTAGACAATTCAGGTACCAGAAAGCCTACAAATAGATTCTCTCTGATTTCAAAGAATATTTAAGCGAACAGTTCTTGTATACTGGCTGAGGCGTGGAAATAGTAACATTGCAAGTTTAATTGTAAAACATTTAAAAAGGAAGATAATTAAAAATTTATGATTGGTTTTGTCAGAGGTGATAAACTTCTTTGAAAATAACATTACCGGTACCAGTTATAAACTAATCACCGTTTACTTTTTGACCGTAAAAAGTGGTTGTTAGTTTGTCATTAAATACTACCACGCGAGGTATGAGCATAGTTTTAGCGGAGTGAATTTATTTAGCACTGATGATGTTCTATCATTACCGTGACGTCACAATCTGATGATGAATTCTTATAGAACGCGACGAAACATCTTATATCTTTAAACGAGCAATTCTTGTATATATATATATATTTCGGATCTCGGAAACGGCTATGACGATTTGGATGAAATTTGATATTTAGATAATGTTTTGACTTTTAAGATTACCTAAATAGTTGTCTTCCGTACAAAAAAGCGAGTTTGCAAAATACAAACAATTTTTTCACTTGATATCTCGAAAACGGCACTAGCGCCATCTCGTAGACAATTCAGGTACCAGAAAGCCTACAAATAGATTCTCTCTGATTTCAAAGAATATTTAAGCGAACAGTTCTTGTATACTGGCTGAGGCGTGGAAATAGTAACATTTCAAGTTTAATTGTAAAACATTTAAAAAGGAAGATAATTAAAAATTTATGATTGGTTTTGTCAGAGGTGATAAACTTCTTTGAAAATTATATTACCGGTACCAGTTATAAACTAATCACCGTTTACTTTTTGACCGTAAAAAGTGGTTGTTAGTTTGTCATTAAATACTACCACGCGAGGTATGAGCATAGTTTTAGCGGAGTGAATTTATTTAGCACTGATGATGTTCTATCATTACCGTGACGTCACAATCTGATGATGAATTCTTATAGAACGCGACGAAACATATCGAAAATAAAGAATAAATGTTCTTGATATCTCGCTTGGTTTACGAGATATAGCATGTCAAAAATCAGTTATAGGTATAGTTCCTTGTGCTTTTGGCGACGTTTCTTCTGGTCCATGCTGTATTTCAACCTAACAACAACCATTTGGAACAAAATAAAACATTAAAAGTACATTTCCACCGTATCGACATAGTGCTTTTGGTGGATTCTTTTTCTGGTCCAGGTCGGATCTAATCCTAACCTCTTCACTTGAGGTATCAGAAAAATAAATTCTTTATTTTCGATTTTTCTCGACGAGTTTCATCTGAATTCATCATCAAACTTGGCTGTGACGAAATTTATCTTTTGGTCCAGGTCGCATTCAACCAACCACGTCAATTTTGCGATATGATATCTCGAGAACTAAGCGAGATATATAAATTTAAAAATATTTTGTACTTTAAATTTTTCTCGTCGAGGTACATAAGAATCCATCATCAAGGGTTTTCGTAGAATGCCCTGAATTAACACAAATCTCGCAGCGTTAATCAATCCCTGACTGGCATTAAGATTTCTGTTTAACATAATAATAGCATTTTTCTTTGAAAGCAATTTATGAGGCGGTCTCGCAAATGGATCTAACGATTTGGATGAAATTTCATATATAGATAACGTTTTGCTATTCAAGTTTTTAACACGATTAAAAAAAAAAAAATATTGCAATTTTTGTATTTGGTTTCTCGAAAACGGCTCTAACCTCATTACGTAGAAGGTTCAGGTACCAGTAAGCCTAATGATGTTAGTGAAGTTTCTCTTTGGTTAACTGTGCACCTCAAAACGCCTAGGAAGTCTTCAAGCCTTTTACTTTAATCAAACTTTACTCGAAATCTTGGATATTAAATAGAAATCGAAAGATGCCGAGCGAAGATCGGTCACCCAGGTACTGAGTATTTACGTTAACATAATTTTGTGATGTAACCGCATGAGCGTAATCAGATAAAATCATGATTTTGGTGATAGTTTATATTGTATTGTAATTATTAAAATATTTAAAGACTAGTGTAAGCTCAAGACTTTTTTTTTTTTTTGGCATGTTGTCACTGATCTAGAATAGTCCCCGTTTTTATGATCAAAGATTATGACAGGTTGACCTGATCTGACCAAATACGAAATAGACCTGCGACCCTAGGGTACGAAGAACTCAGACGTATTTTTTTTTTTTTTTGCTTAGGCTTTACGCCTCGTCGACAGCGAGGTCATTAGAGGCGGGATGGGATTGGGGCAAGGAACGGGAAGGAATACGGCCATCGCATTTTTGAATGAAGCATCCCGGCATTCACCTGGAGTGATTTGGGGAAACCATGGAAAACCCAAATCAGGATGCCCGGATGGGGATTCGAACCCGCGTCCTCGACAATGCGAGGCCAGAACCGTTCACCCACCACGCTCGGTTCAGAAGTTTTAATAGACGTAGGTCTTAAACACGGACAGCGACATATTTGGTCTGATGCCCACCTTGAACATTCTAATAAGTCAGGTACAGCGAACATGAACAAAGACCATTAACGAAAGTGCTCAGTAAAATACGTAAAAAATAAAGAAACAATAATGTAAAAAACTTGGTCAAGCAGCAACTTTAGTGAAAGTTTTAATTAAATTGAAATTTGGCTTAGGCCGGAATGACAATTGGGATTCGTGGTTACAGCAGAGATCATGAGTAATTTAAATTATGTTGCTTCCTTGTTGCAACATGAAACTGAAAAGCAGTTCAATGTTTTTACAGCCGTATATATATTAACTATTAAATGCTACAAAACGCAAACTTAATGAATGTATTGTGACAGTTAATTTGGTAGAAGTTGCTTAGCTATTAAATTGTGGACATACCCTCGAATTTTTTCTAATGATATCTCTGGTGGTTGTTAATTTGAGAGCAAGGCGTGACACAATTCTCCAGCCAATAGCTATCGAGGTGAATGGGTGAGTGATCGTAGGAAATTATGTAGTAGATTGTACTACGAAAGTTATATGTGCATGAAAACGTGACAATCACCAAATTTTGTTATTTAATTATCTAAACAAAATGTGAGATAAGTGTTCTGAAACAAAATTTACGTAAAGTGTAAATTATGTATTTTAAACACCTGGTATGATGTAATTAAGTACTTGACAGTGTTTATCTTGCCAGGTTAAATAAATCTTCAAATAAATAAATAAATAGTTTCCCGAGAACTAATAGCAATAGTTTTGATTATGTTTTGTTCTGTAAAGTAATCGTAGGCTGTTTTATTTTTATTTGGCTTTTAATTAGCAAGATTCTTGATGTGGCCACTTTAAGGAATATCATCACTGTATTCTTTCCAACATTTAAAGTATAGTATTCTTCAATGTTGCCTTCTTTTCTCAGTTTTTCTAATTTATGAAGAGGAGAGTGGATTGAAAACATGTACTGTAATTCATTTAGAGGAAGATAAAAAATAATTTGCTGAGGCATTCAACCAGAAGAAATGTCGTGGTTGTAGGAAGGAAAAGAAGCAGGACTGCATCAAAGCAGTCAAGATACTTATGACAAAAAAGTACTATCTTCTACTTGAACTAAATTTTTCTTGGCGACTGTCAATTATAAATTACTCATGATTGCGGCATAATTTCTCGTGGAATGCTATAGCCAATTTCTCTTCTTCTCGATTATATTATTCAATTCATATTTTTTGTCGTTCCCTGTATGTGGTACTGAATCTCAGTTTATTTTGTCCGCCACCTCTCAAAACTTCAATAGTTTTTATCATATGTTTGCAATATCAATATTTTGGTACCATGAAATGCGATATTACACATTATAAACGTCACTTTCCTTTTCCTTAGTTGCTTATCGAAGGATCCAGAATAAAACACATCATCTAATAAACGCATCTTCTGAAAGAGATACTATTATTTTTTTTTCGCTACCAGATTATTGCTTAAATCATCGCTTATTTTACAAGTACCGGGAATAATCTACTTTGCCACAATGTCAAATCAGATTTTTACATTTATCTTGCTTCATCACTCTGTAAAAAACAATTCACTTCGTCCTTCTCTCATTTATTTGCATCGCTTGGCGCTAAAAACTTATATTTAGTTTAGTAGATACACTATTTATTGTCTTCAGTTAACAGTTATTGATGTCCATACATTTATCTTGTTCGTATTGTCAGACACCTACTACATACAGTTTTTAGTAACTTCCACAATTATTTGACAAACATGTCAAATAACAGACAGCAATTTCCTTCTTTCAAATTTTAACTTCTACACACAACATTTCTTCTGTCATTGCATGTATTAATTGTTTCATATGTAACTGACTATTAGCTTTCTTTGCAATATATTTTTAATAAAAATTTTCACCCCTGTGAAAGATAAATTCTTTAGTTTTTTAGATTTGTTCCAGCTTGCTCGTATTTTATTGTATATCGAATTTGACGTGCAATCATCACAATGTGGTGGCTAGAGAGCCCGTAGGTTTTAAATTTAATATTGTTGATTGTGTGTGTGGTCAAGATGAATCTTTGTTAGCGTTCCCGAGGTTGCAGTGTAATCTACACAGATTGGCTCAAACACTAGACAACGTTCGAAAAGTTCGTTACATGCTGTCCTATGAATTCTCAGTGGGACTGAGATAACGGAGAGCGTATTGGCCACAGGAACGAAGTAAGCGTACTGTGTTGTTGCTAGAACCACTCAGCGATGAAACGAGATCTGTGTCATGGCAGTGTTTCCTGTTAGATATGCTTGTTGCTCTCCAAAAAAGGATGCTGGAAGAAGAGGTGTACCTTGTCACCATATCGTGTTTGGAGTGGCTCAAATAAGAAAACAGCGCGGTTCGTCTCAGAAAAGTTGGCCTGCTTTAACGTCGGGAAGAACGATGATTCTTATTTCATAGTTCTTTAAAAAGTGACTATAAAGTATTTTCGAAATGAAATTTGAGAGGAAATAAAATTAACGGGTTTATTGTAACTTCATAGGACCTGAGATAATGGAAAATTTATGGAGCTTCATGGAAAACTGTTAATAAATCTGTGATTTCTTCACGTGGCACCGTGATCTTTTCGATTATTTTCTTGTCGGTCTGTGAATTGCAATTGTTAAAGTACTTAGTTCTTCGTGAGCTACTATTATTCACTAACTCGGCTACTTTGTTACACTACGGTAATCTATGGGGTTTGAAGACCGAATACCAAATAGCTTCTCATATATTTCTATCTGATTGTCTTTTATAAGATTAGAGTTTACTACTCCACCCTCAGTTACAGTAGCTTGTTGAACAATCTCAGCTTTTAATCTCAACTCTAGAGATGGAGCTATGAAAACACTGTAATCGTAGGCTTACGAGGCCAGAGTCAGTTGTCAGTTGATTCTTGGCTGTTTGGGTGGCGTCTTCCAGGGCAGAAATTACACGACGCCTGGCTCTCGCTACTGCGGACAGATCAGGTCACGTGACACCTCCCACCAGAACGCCCCGCGCCCCACCAGGCCAACGGAACACGTGACGGTTTTGAACTTCAGATTGGCCGAGTAAATCGAACCCTATAGACGGGTCACGGGGCTCGGCTATTAAACAACACCGCAAACTGATCGATGACGCAGTTCTGCCATGGAAGAAGACCACAGAATGAGGGTCGAAACGTCGGCTGCAAGAAATATTACGCGGCGCCACCCGGACAGTCAAGAATCATGAAAACCATGTCAATATCAAATGAGTAGTTTTCAAGCTATTCCAGAAAACAGGCATAAACTTTCTATATTTTGAACAGATTTTCATATCTTGCGAAGGCATCATATGATTCGATGATCTTGTGTCGCGTGGGGGGGGGGGGGAGGGGGTTCATTAGTGAAAATCAATGTGTTGTGTGCAAGCTCTATTCTTATCGATAGTTTTCTCTATCTCTCAGCAACCGATACTTTGAAGGACTCGCTACATGGTGTTAGTCATATTTTACGAGAGAGAGAACATCTTTCATCTCAACACAACATCGAAATTCCCATTAATTTCTTCTTGTGATAAAATGGAGGTCTTTGAAACGGTGAATATCTTAACAGTCACCCGGATTATAATTTTATAATTGTCTATTATCGTATCAGGAAAGAAGGTTAGTGTGATCTTAATGAACTGGTGGTAGCGTTTTTATTGGTTGCACATTGCGCCCATATCGTAACCGTCTTAATATAATCCAGTAATCCTACCGGGTACAGGAGACCCTAAGTTTAACGTGGAAGCAGAATCACGGAAGCGTTCTGGCGTACTTCATATTATTTAGAAGATTGCCAGAGATGAAGATTGGGTTAAGGGCCTTTCGAAATTCCCGTCGAGACAGGGATTTGAACCGAGGACTTTTCAATCTCCACTCAGCTATCAGACCACTCCTTATAGCATCAAAATTTCTTATAAAAAAATTAAACATACGCTACAACTATCACACAAACCTATATATATTTGCTTATGGTTTCATGTCTCGTCAAGAAGTGGGAAAGGACTGGGAGCAAGTAACAGCAAGGAATTTAGACATAGTATTTTGTAGGCACCATCCGATTATTCGTATGGAGTGATTTATAGAAACGGTTAAAAACAGAAATTTGGAAGACCGGATGGGGATTCGCACCCCGCGTATGCGAGGTCAGGGTGGTATCACGTGTATATCGTATGTATCAAGACAAATCAGAAATGTTAGCCACGTTTATTTATAGTTGCCAAAGATCTGAGACAGTGAGACGAACCAGTAAACAACCCTAAGGAAACGAGATCATGCCACTTCCAAGAAACAGTGACTCATCATGACTTAATGGTACAATTGAACTCACTGTACCTGTTAGCCTGACTATAACACCTTTTTAGGCAGTATTAAGATATTTCTGAATTACCTTGTCTTTCATATTGTTCTCATGTAAAATGTTGTTTACATGGGCTTGGATGCAGTTTCAGGTATTAAAACAGCAAAGGAATAATTCGGATTAGCTATTGGAGATGCTGTAATTCTAATTAGTTGTCAGTTTTGTAGCTGAAACGGATCTTCTACCCCACAAAATTATGGGTCCTCCCATCCAGTCTGACCAGAAATATTCTTTCAGAGTGTAGTTTTTTCCAGATTGTTTGATTTGCGTTAATGCTAAAGTATATGTTAGACGTGACTAATAGTTTTAAACGTTCATTGAAATAATTTCAAAGCGATAAATTAATTAATATTGTAGCTTCAGTTTAATATCACTAACAAAGTGTAAAAAGTTTTCGTCTGACGTTATGTAAGAATATTTTGGTAGATACAATGATCTGAATGAAGTTTGTTTGACACTTGTTACATAGCCATTTCAACTTGAAATCAACTGGCTTTTTTTTTTTTACTTTTGGCTTTACGCCTCGTCGACGGCTATGTTCATTAGAGGAGGGATGGGGCTTTGGACAAGGAACGGGAAGGAATTTGGCCACGGCATTTTTGAAGGAAGCATCCCGGCATTCGGCTGGTGTGATTTGGGGGAACCATGGAAAACCCAAATCTGGATGCCCGGAAGGGGATTCGAACACGCGTCCTCCCGAATGCGAGGCCAGAACGTTAACCGTTCACCAACCACGCTCGGTCGAATTCAATTGAATTTGTATCGAAAATCAGTACGCGCAAGCAGCGAATCCCTATCTCTATGATTGCAGTGCATGCCGTTTGTGTATTTTTCTTATTTGTGTGTTTGGTCGCATACCTGCTGCGTGCACCTACAGACGCATTGTTCCTAAGCGACAGCCGGGCTGATAGAGTTTGTCATTTTAAGCCGAGACACAGCGGAGTAGTTTGGACAGCCCTCGCTGTGTTTGCCGGTCAGTAATCGGATGTCGCTGCTGTTGACACGGACGGCTCGGCGGACTCGGGCGGACTCGGCTCAGCTCGGCCGCACTCGGCTTTCCTCAAGATTGAATCCGAAGCCCGAAGATCCCGCCGGCTCTGGGACTAGCTCATGCATATGGAGGGGCCCGCTGTTTCTGAGTATTCAGATTCGTCCGTTCTCGGAAGTTAAACCAACCGTGATACATAAACAAACAGCTACAAATTGCGGCAGAACCGGAAGCTCTGCTATAACGTGAAATATTATCGAATAAACTTAGGGCTAGAGAATACTGTGGAACACAATTTTGAGCTGGACTAGTTTTCTAGCAGGAATTCCCGATCCATTATTAGTTATTTGATAGATTGTTCATTTTAGTTTTGTATTCCTTAAGTGATTGCATAACTAATCACACTGGTAAATTATAAGAAAAAATTGTTTCTATATTTCTGTTAAGAGAGCGTCCATAAACCACGAAGCTCCATTTTGGCCTCCTGTGAACCCCCTGTAAGATTGTTGGTGGTTTAATTAATATGATAAATAATCAGTCCACCATACACTTTAAACTTGTTTATTTTCTTTAACACATCGTCAACGATACTGTTTACATGAATACATTCAATCCAGCGATTGTATACAACACGTCTTACACAGACAATACAGTTCATGGCCGTCGTAAAATTTAGTCGGTGAATACTTTGCCGAGAAACTAACTCTCTATCTCTGATGTTTGCTTTATATAAGTTACATCGAAATTTCTAGAACACTTCAAAAGATTCCGACAGATAATTCTCGAACATTTACAATACTTAAACAGTTGAAACATATTAAAAACATTCAGAATTAACACATAATCACTTAAAATCAATACAAAATGGTCAGAAATGGAAATTAAAGATACTTAAACACAAAATTATTCACAGAAATCATTTTGAACTGTAGCAAATTGTCCTTTAAATATCGTAACTTGCATTAATACTTAGAATTACAAATATTTAAGCAATTCTCTTGCACAATTCTGTTCTTAAACATATTAAATGGCCTCTAAATAATTTCTTTTCATAAAACAAAGTCTATATACACTGATTTACAGGAAATTGCAAAACAAACCTACCAGATAATATTCAACCAAAATTTAGCTTACTACAAATGCTTCAATAAAATACAATTTCATTTAATTTAGGTTTGAGGGCGGTTACACCCCACCCCCCCCCCCCCCAAGTAGCCCGACGTGGCTTTTTCCTATACCCCCCTCCTTACGTAGCACGTAGCTTTCTTTCACTATTGATTCCAAAAGACATTTAGAATTTTATCTTGTCAGAGTATCGCAAATTACAGACGGAGATAATTAAATGATCGAAATCAATATTCACATGATGATGTGTGTTCTGTACCTCATTTTAACTGTGACATATAATATGAATGAAAATTTACGTTGCCTGGCTCAGAACCCCCCTCCCCACGTAGCCCAGCGTAGCTTTCCAGCCAACTCCTCCTGCACCTAGACCGAGCCACGTAGTTTTTGGACGCTCCCTAATGATAGTGGTCGATCCATCTTTCCCAGAAGAAAATTTGGAATATGAAACGGTGCTTGGTACCAGAATTCTCTCTCGATGCTGGATATTAATGTCGTATTATCGAATAACTGATCGAGTGAACACGATAACGACCAGTGTAAGACGTAAACGTTTAATGGGGGGGGGGGTGTTTAGGGGTGTTTAGGGGAAACCATAAACAGTTCAGTCTTAACTCCAACCATGTGCTGTTGCCGTTGGATATACAGTTCGTGTTTTACTGAAACTCGGTCGCCACATAAATTGATCTAACCCCAACTTAGGAAAGGTAGTTAGTCATTGTAAGTCACAATTACTATTGATACTGTTAAACAATATGTTCCAAAAAATTATAAATTAACATACTTACGGCATTGTAAATGGTTACCAAATAAATGTAACTGCAGGAACGGTTAACACATGCGATACTGACCAACCTCACGACCCCTAACTGAATTTACAGTCACATGAGGTATGTTATTTCGCCACACGCTAGCCACAAAGTTCAACATGCCACCCCGGGCATCTACATCCGCCTCTGCTCGCAACGAGATCAAATACCGGGGGGATACTACGGCTGGTATTTATAGAGGTGCGTGGGAAATCAGTCCCACCTTCTTATCAAGTGTAGTCCTACGCGCTCTTGGATTTCCTCATTGTCCATAAGTAAATTCCTACCTACCTGAAATTTTGACAGTAGTTTGACGGGCTTATAAATGGTAAAATGAATCCTAATAAAAAAAAAGTGTAACTTTAATGGTTTGGCCGCAAAAAAATTTATTTTCTGTGCAATTCTATAAATGTTCATAACTTCCACAGTTTTAAGGCTACGAAGCTGAAATAACTTTTAACTTTCTTATAATTTTCTACTCTTTCGTTTGGTACTCAGATCACCTTGCTTATAATTTTCTAACAGGTTGAAGCAAAATTTTTATAATCCCGAAATTGATATCTTTTAAAATATTTAAGTTACAGCTGTGAAACATGTTTTAAATGATTTTACGTCCAGTTTTCAATAAGAAATCATCTTTAACTGTAAGTGTTAGGGCACTAATAACCCCGATGTTGACGCGCCCTTAAGCACAAACAACAACAACAACATTAACTGTAAGAATAGCTCTTGAATAGTATTATTATTATTTCACTAAATCGGAAAATTTTCTTCTACATTCAAATTCACACGTTATAGTTACCGGAAGAGGCAATATTAATTCGTTTATCCATAATTTTATATTTTGGATATTGCACCAATTCAAAATGCAATTGTAGTATCATTCCTAGAAAAAATTCTTTTTTAATCTAAAAATAACGTCTCCTTTGGATTAATCTCCATCTAGTTTTGACTAATGTTCCATTTTGGCGTAACTTTCCTGCTGATTCCAAATTTCGAAGCCTCATACCTCTTCAGGGAAACCTTCTACCTATAATATTACTAATTTCATTCTACTAGTTATAGTAAAAAATAGCTCAGAAAATTAATGTAATATTTTCTTTTATGAAATATCCAGAATCCAAATATCAGATGTGCTAATACTACGTTCTGCCTTTCTATAACTGGTTAATCTGATTTATGACTTTAATTATGTAAAGAAATGGCTTTAAAACCGATCTGTAGCGCTGTTTAATTGCACTCGTTGTTCTATTAACAAATTTTGTTACGAAGTTACCAAATTTAAGTTTACCTTATTGGATAACTGATCGAGTAAACACGATATTGACCAGGTTCGGAAGACTGGAGCTTCAAAGCGTGCGTTGTTCAGACATGGCAACGGGCGGGTGTTGGGGTAATAGTGACCGCATATCCGTGTTCTTCAGCGTGGAGTACAGAACTCGGAACGCTCATCCTCAGAAATTGGTTTCACAGAGTTGGTAACTATGGTTAAGTCTGACAATATTTGAAGCGAGGCAAATTTTAATCGCTTGCGTGACAAAAATATCAATAATGTTTTGGCACAGATCACAATCTTGGAAGATTAAAAATCGATGCCATATCCTAGTTCATGGCTACGATCTTCCACTGCAGATTTCTGCTTCTATCCTATACGAACAGGTTAGTTTCCTCCATTCATACACTACTACCTCATTGTTACAAAAGATTGTGCACGCCAATTGTGCGGTATGTACCTATCAAAGAAATATACGCAAATTTAATAGTAGTGTCTGTGACATTAAAATAAGAACTAATTTTTGTGCGTCATTTATCAACCAGAAGAAATCTTAGCTAGATTTAAACTCAAACATAGGAAAATGCATGCATTATTATCAAATTTGGTGCACTATTATGTGAAACCCAACCAACATTTATGAATGAATGAGAAAAAATTTGACGAGAGACGTTGCTAGATATAAATTATTATAAATCAAATAAACATTTCCACGATCGTGTCGAAAATGGGTAATCGTCTCCATGTACGAAATCAATGAAAGGCAAGACGAACACGTATACTGCTTGAAAGTTGTCACCAGACACCGTATTTTTCTCCAGTTATTTCTTGTATCAGAGGCCATGCAAATTTAATATCATGCAATTTATATAATGTAACACCTCAATCAACCATCCTAAAGGCAAACTGAAAAATAGAGATACCTCAAAAAATCCTTTTGGTCCATCGCTTCCCTAAAATACTTCACTAAATTTATTTGTAGAATGCTATGACTATATGGGGAACAAATTTGTATTATGTTTGTTGCCAATATTTATTTCGGAATAAGCCTAAATTTTCAGTTTAAATCCGAACGTCCAAGGTCTATTCCACTATTCCAGTAAGAAATAACACAGCTGTAAATCGCCTAGTTTCTAACAATAATCTTTGATAAGCTGGAACCACGATATCCGATTATATTCGAAAAAATAAATTTAGTGAAGTATTTTAGGGAATCGATGGCCCAAAAGCATTAATACGAAGAATTTTGTCAGGTATCTCTATTTTTCTGTCCACATTTAAGAGGGTGGTTGAGGTTGAAATAATATAGATTGCATAATATTAAATTTGCATGGCCTGTGATACCAGAAATAACTGGAGAAAAATCCGGTGTTTGAAAATGCATAATTATTAATTGTTATTTTTAGATGGTTTCATTGATAGGAAAAATATTCATCATATTTTCAGTCATACTACTAGTATGTTTACTTTGTTTAATAATAATTTCATAATTTCTAAAAATTATTTGCCAGTTACAACGAATAAATGAAGGTAAGTTTCTAAATGTATGGTAACTTTAGATACTAAGCAAAGTTGTCGGTTTATTAATTGCATAATTTTTTGTTGTTCATTATTGATTTATATCAATAGCGTAGCCTTGTCATCTTACGAACACAATAAATCATCGCCCATGAACTGAACCATATCAATTTTCATTCAGGCACGAATGAGTTTTTTTTTTTTATCACGGCTTTACACCTCGTCGACGTCGAGATCAATAGATGCGGGAAAGGACTTGGGACAAGGAACGGGAAGCAATTCGGTCATTGCCTTTAAAGGAAGCATGCTGGCATTCGCCTGCAGTGATTTGGGAAAACCGTGGAAAACCCAAATCAGCATGCCTGAACAGGGATTCGAACCCCGCATTCACGATGCTTACTTCAAAATGCCATAGCCGAATTCCTTCCTGTTCCTTGTCCCCAGTCCCATCTCGCCTCTTATGATCCCGACGTCGACGAGGCGTAACGCCATAGGTAAAAAAAAGAAGGTTCGAACTAGCGTCCTCCCGAATGCGATGTGGCAAGAATGTATTTATGGTTGAAATGTATTTTTCGTATCTGAATTCACCACCTCATGCCTTCACTTCTTCTTGAAAGTGACTCCGTAGTTGTTATCTGAAAAGAACATGGTGCCTTAGACGATACGACGATGGAGTGAATGATCTTAACAAGCAGGGCTTCTCGCTGTATGGTAACTTCTTTTAGAGTTAGTTTCTTGCTTGTGACGGTTTTCAATAATTTCTCCAAATAACAACATTTATATCAGAAACAGATCTTGACCTAATGGAGATAACTAAAAAAAATTGAAAAGATACACATGTGGCGAAATTTGTTTGGTTACTACTAAGTGGCATGGTAAAAAAAAAATTAATAATTCAATCGTGTTCATTGCGTTTTGTATCACAATCTTAAATATATCTTACAGACAAATAATTTTTTTTTTTTTTAAAAAAAGGACAGGGAAACGATATATTGTATCCCGTCCAAACAGTTTTTCCAAAGGCGAATGTCACCTTAAAAATTTCATTTCATCATTGGTTCAGGATTTTTTTTTTTTTTTTTTTTTTTTTTTTTTTTTTTTTTTTTTTTTTTTTTTTTTTTTTTTAAAAGAAGAAAAATAGTATGAGGACTAACAACGAGTACCATACAATCACTCACTGGCACGTAGCTAGTTTTATTTTATTATTTAGACGACATTCACGTGGCTATTTCTCCGCGGCAATATTATTTGTGCAGGCTTTATACCTTAATCTAATTGTAACAATATTCGACACACAGTAGTTTCCCCAAACTAAATTCGTTAGTACAAGCTTGTATATCGATAACAAGGTTTTTAATTTGAATTTCAAATTTCTAGCGTGCGTGTAGTTGTCTTGATTGGAACCTGAACGTGCCGCAGTTTTTGAAGCGATGCGACTACTGTTCGAATCAACTTGATTTATTGCCTACATTTCTTGTTTTTCATTTGTAAAATTAGTCAAGTAAACAATTTGCTCTGGTGACGACTGTATTACTGTTTTGTAAACCATTTTCAACATTTTTGCATGTCTAACAACTGACTATCTGAGTTTTTTTTTGAACCTACCAAGTCGATTTTTAAGTTTTATTTACTAAATGAACCTTTGGTACTTAACCATGTTGCTGAATAGAAACTTCAATACGGGCGTTTAGAAACTAAAATCGAAAGACAAACCACAAATCAGCAGTAATGCTTCGTTGGGAGAACACGGTTTCGAATCCCCGTCATCTCATCCAGATTTCAGTTCTCCATTGTTTCTCGAAATCACTTTAAGCAAATTCAGGGATGTTTCCTGCAGAAGGATATAGTATTTCCGCTGCTAATGACCTCAAAGTCGACTAACCTAAAGTCCTAAAAAAAATAGTAACTACAATTATGATACATGAATACTGACCTGCTTGGACTATATATTATGTATTTTGCGGAAATAAATGTAAAGACGAAAAGTTTGGCTAAGTAGAAAAAAGGCATGAGAATAATGGTGAATTTTTTATTGAACTTGAAGAAATCATATCTGTCTGTTATGCGTTTGAATAGAAGGAAAATTTCATGGTAAAATAAAATACGGAATTAACAAAACTTGGAAATAACTATTGAGGAACGGAGTTAGTAGAAAAATCACAACGAAGGAAGGGACTGGATGGCTTCTAGTGTAGGTGGATGAATGGAAAACTGGCGAAGATGATAAAGATTAGAATTTATGATGCATATAATGTACGACGTACTTTATAACTGGTGCTCTGTGATCAAAAGAGAAAATAAACATAGAAATAATTCTAGGATAGCATAAAACAAATCGTGAGACAAATATAACAAAAAGTATACAGAATGTAGTAACAAACATATGCTCGTTTGGAGATTCAGATTAGAATCTAACTGTTGTTAAAATTCAAGTTTCTTATTCCATCAATAGCCTCCATATATACTGCCGATGGCGAGATCTTTTCAGAGCGTCCATATTTAATGATACATCTTAACATTTCCCTTACTCACTTCTTGATGTAAGAAAAGTTTAAAAATATTTCTCAACAATTACTCCCGACAAACGAAAAGCTTTTAGGTCTTTCAACAAAACCAAGTTTTCATTATATTACAACAATCCAAGTTTTTCTAACACCCTCAGTTCGGGGATAGTACTCTGTCTTCTGGTAATTAGCCATAACGTTTACTTAATATTACCGTTTGATGCATTATGTGCGTCTTGTTGTGAACCATTTTGGTGGAGGTAATGACACATATCAATGGTGCAACATTACTGGAAGAAAACAATACCTGGTATAAAACATAAGATACTAGTGTCAAATAGGAAAGCGAAAAAATTAACCTATATTTCACCATCAATAATAGAAATATCATAATTACAGTGAAAACTAAGATTTGAAATAAAGATATTAATGTTGAACTCACAAGTGTGCCTTGGGATCGAAGATTAATCGAGATGGGAAATGTGGGGCAGAAATCAAGTGCGTAGTGCGTAATAGTGCATGTGGAACTACCCACTCGTTCAAGGCATTGTTTGTCCTATTATTTTTTTAAGGCTGCAGCAGATATTTTCCAGTATTTCTTTAAGGCTTAGACAGATACTACGGATCACAAACCACGACATACTTCGGGCACGTGATACGCTGAAGCACACAGAAGAAAACAGCGATGATTGGAATGGTTTGTGGAACAAAAATGTTACTTCTCAAAGAACGAGATGATACTGGAAAATGCTGAAGAACTAAAGGGAAAGTCCAAATTAAGAATTGTGAAGGGCGATAACTCTTGGATTTGTAAACAGTCGGAGAAAGCAGATTTAGAGCACGTCGGTCGACAGGTATCACTGGAGCAATAGGATACCTCACGATGCCATTCAAATTGTAATAATAATTTATGATTTGTTTAACTTCAATGGAGCGCACTTTCCGGTCACAATTTCCCCACAGATATGTTTTTCTCATCTGGAGTACCCGTTTACTTTTGCCGTCTACGAATGTTCATTTCAAATTCTTTCGGCGTTTTTGGTAAATTATTCATCATTTCTCTTGGTAATTTATTCCAGTCCCTAGCCCCATTACCTACGAAAGAAAATTTTTCCACACCCTTATGCCCGAAATCGAGTGCCATCTTTTGGCCATGGTTGTCTTTTCCCTTCCATGCATATCTCCTAATTCTTTTATCAATATCTTTGAACGCTTTATCACCAATATACGGCCTGTATACTCCCACCACTCTCTTCACTCTCCTCCTGTCTTCCAATGAATCCAACTGATATCATATCAGTTACTGACTATGTTCTGCAGTAATTTCCAGAAACAAATCTAGCAACCCTACTTTGCAATCCTTGCAACTCTTGTGTTGAAAACCGAAATATGGGTCCCATACTACACCATGGACTTTAGGAATACCGGAAAGAAGGAAAATTGAAGCATTTGAAATGTGGTGCTACAGAAGAATGCTGACAATTAAGTGGACAGACAATGTAAGAAATGAACGAGTTTTGGAACTGAAGGGTAAGGAAAGAAGTTTGTGGAAGAAGCTTACAGAAAGAAGAGACAGGCTGGTAGGTCATATTTTGAGACATGCTGGATTAGTTAATTTGATGGTGGATGAAACAGTCGAAAGTAAGAACTGTAGAGGAAGACGGAGATTAGAATATATGAAACAGATAATTGAGGACGTGGGTTGAAGGGGATATGTAGAGATGAAGAGGTTAGTTCAAGACAGGAAGGGTTGGAGGATTGCATCAAACCAGTCGAAAGACTGATGACAGCAAAAAATATATATACCACCATTTCGAGGAATGGTCTGACCAAAGTTTTATTACACAATTTCCACACTCTGATACGTCACCTCATCACAATATATAAAATATTTTTTAATCATTTCCAACCATCTGTGAAATGTGTCCAGCCCAGTTGAATTTATTTTCAAATGATATGCTAAAGTATTCACATTTCAAGTCTTCAACAAGCAACTACTTCTCCACCTTATAATCATAATCAACCTTATAGTCACATGATGCTGTCAAGTTCCATTGAGACATATAATTCGGAATAATGTGCTGGTGAATCACATGTTAGTTTGATCCAACCGAAGATGGCTTCAGCGTAGAGTTGCGTGAACCGGAAAATTAATGAGTCAAACAATGCCATGTGGCTTGAACACAGGTGTGAGTAGTTGTAATGTCTACACTGCCAAATGAATTTTTTTAAGTCCTGTTTGTTCCACAAACAGTCGTTTACGCCGTCACGAGTGTGGCGCGAAGAGCTCAGCTGTAGACTAGCAGCACATCTGCCCCCGAGATAAACGAGGTCTGCTAATCCCCGGCAGCGCTCACGCGGAAGAACTGAATATGCATGGAGCTCCAGAACCATGCCGCAGCTGTTAACGCCACTTGTCCGCCTGGGCTAACAGCGGCGGAACTCCCGGCGTGCTGTTCGGCAGTGACGCCCCGTCAACACCTCCGCAGCAGTGCGTCCATGCTGTGCGTCCATGCTTTAACTTCCGTCATGAGACGCAGCAGGTAATTTGTGGTTTCGTGGTCACGTACTCTGAAAGATGAACATGTGAAAGTGCGATACGAATGAATAGTCCAATGATAATCTATTTATAGGTTACACCATTTTATAGATTAGGCTCAAACTTAAATTTTGTGGTATGTCTTATGTCTCATCGCTATATGACGCAGAAGCAGTAAATGAAAATCTGAACGTGAGAAACACCAATACAATACCAACTAGTTGCTGCATGCGTCATACTTCGTAAAAATAATACGCCCCCTTCCGGTTCGTTGCTTAAATTTCGGATATTCATTATTTAAACCCCATAGATGGCTGTACTGAATCCGAAGATGAAACTACGTAAAGAGGTAACGACGTAAATTAACAATTTCGAGAAACCGCCAGAGAACGTAGTTGACTTCGAAGTTATCTTAGGAAACTATGAAAGTAACCTACGCATATCTACTACTTTTTACGTCAAAGTAAGCATTCTGTGTTATCAATAAAAGCAATTTTTATGGAAAAACTCTCAACTGTAAAGGTGCGGAACAGATTATAAATTTGAGCTTCAGTGCTAGGAGAATATAATACAACGGCTGCGAAGTTCAAAGGGGGGGGGGGAGCTGGCCACGGCAGCGTAGGGGCTAGAGTACTGGCCCCACGTACCGAAGGTCGCCGGTTCGAGTCCGGCCGAGGGCCGAGGGCATGGGTGTTTAAGTGTTGTTTGTTAGTGTGCTTGTCGTGTCCGTCCTGTGGTGTGTCTAGAATTACTTGAAAGATATATATACACGTAGAGAAACTGAAAAACACTGGATGAAATAAACACATACTTGAGCTGGCTGTATGGCCTAAGGAAGCCAAATGCCATTTTAAAAAAAAAAAAAAAAAAAAAAAAAAAAAAAAAAAAAAAAAAAAAAAAAATCAAACAGAAGGATTAATGATTCACACTGGTTGTGTAGTGTACTATTGTTTTAGCTTCGTGGAAGGAAGGCACGTTTCTATGCCAGGGTGGCAGAAAGGAAAATTAAGTCACTTTTTGTAAATAATATAAATAGAATAGGACAACAAAGGAAGAAATAGAATAACAATACTGACAGTGTATATATGATATTTTAACTGTTTAATAAGCTGAACGACAAATTATACAAAGTATAGTTCTAAAATAGGGGTTTGTAACTTTAAAGTCCATTCATATGGCAATATTGTGTAATTGGTATTAGTGTTCTGGAACGCTAATTGCTATACTATTGTTTCCACAATAATTTCTTTGGTTATTATCACGATATTTATGTGTCAATTGCTCAACAACTAGTACATGAAGATGTTACACCAACACAAATTCTGTGCAGATTGATAAACACTTCGGATGTGATATACTATAAAAAACTCAAGTCCAGAAGTGCCACAAGTTCTCCTTTGAACTTCGCAAAGTAGTTTGTAACCTAACTAATGTCTTTCCTTAGAGAAGGAACTACACACCACAAACAACGTTGAAAATTCAGGTTATCTAAGATATACCTGATCGACGAACTTCAGGTTCTACATACTGTTGTGATCTCTCTGGCGAGATTACAGACGCCTATAATTTTAAAAGTGCAACATTTGGATCTGCAACATTTTATACTGCTGTAACACACGTCTATGCACTATTACTTCTACGGAAGAACCACGTACGCTAGACAGCTTTGGACGAATGAGTCCAAATTTGTTACTAGTTCCCGATCATTTGCTTGGGACCGATTTTGGTAACTGAGTGAGTGGCCTGGCATTGGGAAGGATGTGGGCCGCAGATCCTGTCCGGGCATCCAGATTTCGGTTTTGCGTCATTTTTCGAAATTACTACAGGTGAATTCAGGTATAGTTCTTCCCAAAGGTCGATGCCGAATTCCTTTCCGTTCCTTAACATCCATCCTCTTCCGCCTCTAATTACCTAGTCGTCGACGAGGCAAAAATCAAAAAAATGTTTTAATGGAAAGAAATTTTCAACGAAGTATGAAACAACTTGAATAATTTGCTGCGTGCACGTCTAAAAATGTTTGAAATACTGCCAGTTAGGTAGAAAAAAATTGTAAATATTAGTAAACCTACTATATAGAAGGTTCAGTTTACAGATACAGCCCAAGGTCAAAATCTCTATCCCAACTCTGCTGTCCTTATCTCTACATACAAATGGTAAATATTACAGTCAAATACCTGGACACAGCGGTCAACTCACAACTCAGAGCTGTAGGGAGGAATGGGGCGAAGTGTGGAGCGGGTACAGGGGAACATTACTTTACGCCGACAGTTCGGAGTGAACAGGGTATAGCAAAGTATTTTTGTGTTATTTTTTTATATACTAACCCAATTAAGAGTATTAAGAGTTTCTCTATCATTTTCAAACAGTCATTATATGGGAACCTTCGAGAGAATGCAGAAAAAAATCATCCGGCGTCACTGAGTTTTCGGTTGAATTAAAAAATATGAAACGGCATATTTGCTACAGTGTGTGATGCCACAAGGCAGATATACGAGACAAATGTAATAACAACTGTAAGTAGAAACTCTAAGTGATAGTGTTAAATAGAATATATGGAATAGGATTAAGAATTTTAAATTGTAGTTGGGAGAGTGAGTCAGGAATTGTATGTAAATATTTAAGAATTTTAGGAGATGGCTCCATCTGCCATTATTGCACCAAGTTAAAGCCGAAAGGTCAGTCATCCTGGCACGTAGAGCAGCCCACTGTGGCACAAAAGGTCATCTCTGGGTTGGGGTAGTATCTGTAGAACCCTGTGATTTCTTCCATATGGCAGAGATATCACTCGGCAACTTAAACTTAGAAAGTCAATGCTGGTAGTGCTGCCCCCCAGAAGGACGTCAGCCCAACCCGTAGTACAGATAGTCGGGGAGTACTTGAGGCCCCCAAGGATACAATATCGTTCTCAGTTTTGTTCAGTTTTTTCTCAGTTTCGCTCCGTGTGGTTGCACAAGGTGATGGCCTGCATGATGTAAGTCCATGTTATATAATTCTCTCTCTCTCTGTGTCTGTGCCATAGGACTTACTTTCGCTACGGTTATGTAGTAAAGTAAATTAATGCCATTAAGATGAAGTGTATAGCTGCATTTAAGTTACTATTAAGGTCTGAGGAAGTGCTTATCGAAAACTGTTATAAACTTGTTGAATTGAATAGGTATTTAAATTTTGAATGTGATACTTTATAGACAAACTGCTAATTGACCAGGATTTAACTTTATTTGTGTGGTACATCATCTACTCACTTATATTATTCTTTGTAATTGTTCCTGCCAAATGCTAACTTTCCATTGAGAAATAGTTTATGAAGCTTTAAATTCCGTCAATCTTCGGCAAAGAAAAAAGTCCTATTTAATCAATGAATAAATAAAATAGCCGACAAGTATTAAAGGTAGGGGATCGGACACGTTACAAGTGGTAGCGTAAAATTTCACTGGTACCATGTGCAGAAAAAGCCGAAATAAACCATTGTACCGTGAAACGAATATTTAATACTTAGATTGCAACTAACCGAGAATCAAATGAGAAATGCTGGATATATTTTCTCGAAACAGAAATATTTTTCATATCATTCCTAAGTTATTCTTGCCGGCCTCGGTAGCGTAGGGGCTAGAGTGCTAGCTCCGCGTGCCGAAGGCCGCCGGTTCGAATCCGGCCGCGGGCATGGATGTTAAGTGTTGTGTGTCTGTGTGAATGTCCTGTCCGTCCTGTGGCGTCCATACATTGGAAAATATACACATTGAGCTGGCTGTATGGCCTCCGTTGCCGAATGCCATTAAAAAAAAAAAAAAAAAAAAAAAAAAAAAAAAATAAGTTATTCTTTTCAGAAACACTCCGCTGTCACTGAATAATGCGCTTCGGCAGCCCCATTGGTTACCATGTTGTTAGTTTCCTGGAGGACTTTGCTGTTTTCCTTTAACCTTTCAGCCACGCCGTGACCCAAGCTTCAACGTTGGGTTGGGTGAGAATCCCGGTCCATTTATGCAGATTTCGATTATTCAGACTTTTCTGCCGGCATTTTATCTGAATCATTCTATACAAAACCCAGGATGTTTACTAACTATAGGTCAACAGTGCATTTCCTCCCTTATCATTGTTCACTGATAACCAGAATAATCTCCATTTTCTAGTATTTGGCAAATCTTTCATGGTAGAAAATGTTGAGTACTGACGGTCACATGAATGGGAAGCGGGCTGGTCTTGAGTCCTAGTATGGAATATACACTCATCTTCCCACCAACCATTATTGTACTCATAACGAAAATTAAAAACCGAATTAGCAGACAATTGGTCGAGAGTGTAACATAATTGTGAGATGTCGAACTGGGTGACAATACTAAAAACTGCTAATTCTATACGTCGAACTCAGATTAGCTGACCATCTTCTCCAACAACGGCTGAACTAAAACATTTTAGCCAAAAGTTAAAAAAATCTATATCTTGGGCTGAATCTGTGGAATGAGTGATACACGTGCAGATAGCATGAGACACTGCAACTTTTGGATGTCTAACAGTGGGAGCAGCAAAACCAACTTCTAACTCGATTACGTAGTTTCCATGTGTCTTCAATGTGCTGAAACATTCATATTGTGTTTATTTGGCCTGCTGCCACGTTAATTTGCTGTATGAAAGCTTGCACTAATTAGGGAAAGTTTGGAGTCCAGGTAATGAGGAAGCTGCTATCATTCCGACATTCTTCAGACCATTCATCCAAGTTTCTTCCTAAGAATGAAGCGATGATTGATAACTTACCACGATGCACTTCAAATTAAGCGAATTTTAATTACAAAATTCGTCATACTTTTCTTAAATCGTTTATATTAGCCAGACGAATTTATAAATCAAATATATAATTTTTTTCAATGTATTTCCTCTTTACTGGTTGCTCATCAAGCAAAACCGTTGCGTAGTGAAATTTTTATTATGGTTTCGCAGTGTTATTAAATAGCACTGCTAATAACGCATCCAAAACACCAAGCCTGGTGAGTGATAATCCGTTTAAAGCAGCTAAGCGCTGAAACAATATTTGCTGGGACGCAGAAATAGCAAACAGGATTCCTGTCCCCTATCGTTAAGAACATTGTTATGGTTTTATTTGAACTAATATGCCTGTTTACGGATTACTAGATTGAAACCACAACGGAAGTAACGTGAAAGATTATTTTCCATTTAAATGCAGGTTCTAACGTGACAAAATCCACTCCAGCAGTCAATGGAGTTATATATATATATATGTACAGTGAGGGCAGCGCAAGACGAACACAGCACTTAATTAAAACCACCCATGTCCGAGGCCGGACTCGAACCGACGGCCCTTGGAATGAGAGGCCAGCGTGCTAGCCCCTAAACTGCCAGGGATGGCCGTAGTTTTAATTGCCACAAGTAAAACTTGTTCGTACAACAGGCTGTGACTGGTGAATCAGTCGGTGGAAAATGGAACTACTCTACAAATTCCGTGTTTCGTATGTTATAATAATAAACATTGATCACAATGAAGACGTTTACATTTTTTATATTTTTTTTTATAAATGGTAAATATTGAAACTTTTGTACTTTAGCAATGCGTGCATATAAATTTAGCAGTTGGACACTAAACCATTTAAGCTACGGAATTAAAAGAAAAAATTGAAGGTTTAAATTAAAAGTGGGAAAATACTACAGCAAAAATGAGACGTAGTCATATTATCGTACCACTACACTGTGTCTAAATTACACTATACTAATGACAACAAAAAACCTATGAAATGCGGGTGCTTTAATCTGCCATCTAATTTCCGTCAAAAACGTTGTACCTCAGGTTGTTAAAACTAACTGCACTTTGTTATTGTTGTGTGGCATCACAGTATAAAACACACAAATCGTTACCTGTTAACACTCTATAAATGATAATCACAAAGACACCTCTTAATACTATTTCAGTTATTAAGTAAGGTGGATAATTTTGGTTTCTTTGAAATGAAACATAGGAATTCACATTCAATAACAAACTGCACAAATATTACCTTTATTTGCTGAATTCAAATAAAATGGAACCAATGAAATATTGTAAAGTGAAGGCCAAATGTAATTGTTAATTGTGTTAAGATGGCTGCAGAGCATATGAGATATGTGTAAGGCTGGTTCTTAGGTTTATTGCATCCTAACTTTGTGGCTCAAAGTTTCTGCAGCGAGATATCGATGGTGTTCGATTGAATAGAGTGCTGATGAGACGAAGCGCGATTTTAGCGTTAATGAAATTTAGATACTGCAAGAATGTTGTCTTCGGCGGTGATGAATCATCTCTTCCTGCTATCGAAGCTTCATTAGTGGACTGAACGCCATGTTGGGAATTGCTGCGGTTTGCAATGTGAGATCCCAACATGGATGTAAGGTCGCTTTGTTGTTCTGCGTTGCACGCATAGCTGGAAATCAGTGACGCTTGAAATCAACTGGAAGTGCCTGAAATCAACTGGTAGTGCCGGCCGATCCTGCTATTCTAAGCCCCACGGCACACCTCAAACAGAGAATTAGCTTGGTATTTCGACAGTTCTCTAAACTGCACATGGTAATATCCCTCGGAATTTACATTGAATGCAGTCAGTCATTGCTGGTCACTACAGTTATTAATTAGTCAGATATCTCGCAATATCGAATCTAAATAAATGCCTGCTATAGTTCCTATGACATAGTGACTGAAGAATTTATTATTGGTGGAATGACGTAGCCATATCTATCTGTTTTGTATGCTTAAAATTATCTATCTACCAAAACCTACACATTGTTTATGTTATCATCCCTGTAGCTGAGGTTTATTTGCTCATTTCAAGCGTTGAAAACTGATCCGTTTAATGAAATTTCTTTTCGTACGTTAATATTATTCTGGAATACCCACACGTAAGAGACAACCCACAAAAAAAATATATATATATATATATATATATATATATATATATATAAAAAATGTAAAAATACATCTCGAAGTTATTTGTACGGGAAGTTATGATATCTTCTTCTGAGTCACTTCAGTTTTTGTTTCTCTAGGTGTTATAGATGGTTTAATTTTTAGAAATCAGCCTCTATCCAGTGCCCTCCGAGGTCAAATAGACGATCAGCACTTTGCCAGCGGAATTCTAACTTTGATGCTTCATCACGTATGCTGTACCATAAATATGCTCCGTTTGTCATCCACCTTAATAGACTGCTTGGATGTCTGTGTATTTGTATTTGTAACACAACTAAATAATGGTTTGATATTATTCAAACATTAATAAAGTCATATTGCGTTAGACATTTATTGTGATCACTCTGTCGGTTTTTAATCAATCAGCGTTGCCATTTATTCTAATTGCGTACGGAGATTTTATTAAGAGACATTACACCATAATCACCAACCACCAAAAACGTCTATTTGAATACCTTTTGCCATATTTCCCTTATAGTTTAGAAAGAGAAGTGTTAAACGCTATTACACTCTATTTGAATTTGCAATAAAAACCAATTTAAAAATCATAGAACTTCATCAGTTAATTTAGAAGTTCTTGGCCCTTGTGATAAAAAAGGTATCGTTATTGCACTTGTTTCATTGTGACTGCAATCACTTAGTGTTGTGATTCATTACTTTAACCCATTAAACGATGCACCAAATATTCTAAGAAGAAATAAGCTCGTTGCAATATTACACCTCAACAATCATATTATTTAAACAATTAACTATACGTATTTATGAAATACTAATTCACGTATTCTCAATTTTTGTAAGGCAAGATTCCACAGTCAGTATTGTATTTGGTCTTTAGGGTAACATAGATTGGTATCAGTAAGTAGTAGAAAATTTTTTGGTTGTGGAGAGAAGAGCATTTTGCACTGAATGTAGTAAAGTACGAACGTGTGAGTTAAAGGCCTCTGTATTATGGTGGTGTCAGAAGTATTGTATCTGTAATGATTGTGAAGACCGCAATCGAACCGCAATCTGTTAATACTAATGTCTGTTATCAACTAATTATATCAAGTGAAGTAAAGTTAATCTAATTCTGATGGTTAACGCAGTTTTACGGAATAAAGTGAATGTTTCGGAAGAGGGTTTTTTAATTAATTGGTAACAATAAGTACTTCATTTGAGCTGACACCTTGACTGACTATGTTTTATGTATGTATTTAATTGAGGAGCAGCCAATATGTTTTCTTGACGTAGCCGGCCATAATCCCTGGCAGTGATTTCTCGTGAGCTTATATTCTAAGTGAACACACTGTTAATTGCCACTAACAATATGAAGAAACCTTTACTTTTGACAGCCTTGCCTGGAAAATCAGTTAAAATCCCCTAACATTTTGGAAAGAGTTTTCACCGAGCGTGGTGGTGTAACGGATAGCGTTCTGGCCTCGCATTCGGGAGGACGGCGGTTCGAATCCCCGTCCGGGCATCCAGATTTGGGTTTTCCATGGTTTCCCCAAATCACTCCAGGTGAATGCCGGGATGCTTCCTTCAAAAGGCCATGGCCGAATTCCTTCCCATTCCTTGCCCCCATCCTTTCCCGTCTCTAAAGACCACGTTGTTAAAAAGGGACGTTAAACTGTAAAAAAAAAAGAAAGAAAAAAAAGAAAGCAGTTTTCGATACACTGTTCAATATTAAAACCCTTAATCGTCATCTCACAAAGTTTGTATGTAAAATAAAAGTGTCCACAACATCATCCTTGTAGTTTAAGTGACCGATGCCCAAGGCTTTTGCATTTTATGACTGCGACGCTACCTATTATTAGATTTCTCGTGGTTTTAATTACATATAATAAATAACTAGTCTACGATCCAGTTTCAAATTTTAACTTCTTTTATTGCTAGTGGCATCGGACTTGAAAATACAGTTCACATATAAACACAACACTCCACCGATTACAGTCGATATTTCTTCCAAAGATAATACTACCAAAACTGTTCGTTCAACATTGTCCTTGGCCGACGTAAACCAATGCCAAGACACTGCCACTGTAAAAACTCTGTCGAAAAACTGTCTCTTAGCCTCTGCTGATCGCATTATATACCCTTAAGTTCTATCGCAATTCCTAGAACACTACAAAGGTTTCCGACATATATTTCTCGAAAATTAACAATACTTAAAAAATTGAAAACATATTAAAAACAATAAGAATTAATACATTATCATTTACAATCATTAAAAAATTCTTAGAAATGAAAATTAAAGATACTTAAACACAAAATTATCCACGTAAATCATTTTTAACTGTAGTAAATCATCCTTTAAACATCGTAGTTCACATTAATATTTGCAATTACAAAAATTTAAGCAATTTTCTTGCATAGTTCTGTTCTTAAACATATTAAATGATATTTACATAATTTCTTTTCACAAAACAAAATCCATTTACACTGATTTACAATAAAATACAAGACAAATATACAAAACCATTTTCAATCACATTCTAGCTTGCTATAAATCCTTCATAAAATTCAATTCCAGTTAAAGTTTAGGTTTGAGGGCTGTTACACTGTTGTACTGAAGTGACCTGCTGACAGCCTCAGGCAAGTACCGCCGGATCTGGTGGAAGGAAAGCCGATCCCAGATATCCCTCGGAACACCGGCTATGAATATGTATGTGACCAACCAGACACTATGCGCTACACGGAATATTCTTGCCACGTTGCGTCGATGCGCTCGACAAGTGCTTCGGTGAATTGCAAATTGTTGATGAGCTTCCCACTACCAACATTATTCTCCTGAACTGGATCTACAGCTAGTAACACCGTGCAAGGACCACCTTGGGGAAAATTTGAAGCCAAGAAAACTGTGGAATAATGATTTCACCGTGTTTACGATATGTATATGTATGTTTGTATTTTAATATACTCGTGTATTGTTAATCTTAATTAGGTGAACGGTGTGAAAATTTCGCGAATGATATACGACGAATCGCTAAGTTGGTGGTGAGCGTTAAGATGAGAGAAAAACCGAATAATTTGTAACAGTTCTTTATTTGCAATGAGGTCTTAACGGGTGTACCGCCAGATTGTGTTGTGAGAACACGATATTTCGACGATTAGCTCCACCGTCTTTTTCAGGTGTGGAGACATCTGCCCTGGTCGGCTGACCCACAGATACTGAGATGGATCGGGTGCCGCACTTCCTTATATACATGTCTGCGTCCCGCGGCTGGTCAAGACACTAAATCTTCTAGGGAAACATCTCTCCCAGAGTGAGGGGAAGTTCTTACAACGTTGGTCGTATCTCCTTCCAGATCAATGTTTGGTTGTCCTGAATGTGTTTGGCATCTTCGGGTGTGTCGTTCCCGGGTTGACTGTATTTGCTAAGACTTGCGTCATTAGCAAGGATTGCTGTTGTAGCAGCTGGATGATGTCATGGTGGTTGCAGTCCGCCTGGTGACGCAGATGGTGGGAAGCGGACTGCTTCTTTACCACCGCGTGTCGCTTAGATCCGGTTACAGCTGGATGTTGGTGGGTGGATCTGTGGTAAATGAAGGCACCAACTCGTTCGTGTTGGCGCGCAAGTTCTTCTTAATGGGGCAGCCGCTGTAGCATGCTGGGTGGGGGCCGGAACAGTTGGAGCAGGTGGGCACCCCATCTCGTATGAAACTGCTATTGGTGACTCTGTGAGGTTCGGCACACCTGACACAGCGCTCCTCAGCGGTGCAGTCGCGGGCCATGTGCCCATGGCCCTGGCAGCGGAAACACTGTGCCGGGGTTAGAGGAGGTCTCTTCTTGAGTTCAAGGTGGACCTTCCGTCCGAGCATAGTTCTTGTACGTTGCTCCAGCGGCACGCGATCCACAGGCTGGAACGTATATATCGATAAGCGCTCATCGGTTCCTGGGCGGCGCATTTGAAGAACTGCAGAGGCGACGATGCCGCCGCTTGAGAGCTCGGCAGCTACCACCTCCTCCGGAACATCTACAGGCAGGCTCCGAACGACCATCTTCGTCCTCTTCCTGTATTCCATCGACGTAAGAGTCGATGGCCGTCTCTTCAGGAGGGGGCGAGATATTCTTGCCCCCAACTGGAGAGTCAGGTACTGCTGACAACGGAGGCTGAGACGTTACTGGAGAGTCTTGCGACATCTCTTCATCTTATCTGCTGGCTGCCAGTGGCGTGGCTATAGTTCTCGTTGCGGCCCGACCTAATATGGAGCCCCCTACGGCGGCAGCTGGACAGAGGTACAACGTTCTCTGTAGATTCTTGCCACGGCTGGTTTCCATGCCTCACTAAGACAATTAGTGTAGCTAGCAGCGCGTGGAAGTTACAGTTGTATCTCCATTCACTCAATAAGCCTAATCGGTACGTTAATTAACAGGTTAGACTCTGTACCTTATAGAATGAAACGTTGATGAAGAGCACAAATTACTTTAGCTGTTGTATGCATGCAATTCATACATTGTCGTCTCAAACGAAATGTAGGAACTTTGCTACGATATCTAGTTGGGTTGGTAAACATGGGATGAAGATAAATGCAAAGAAGAGTCAGCTTATTAGATACACAAATAAAATACAAAACATTAATTATGAATATAAAGTTGGGAAAGAACTGCTTGCTTGAAAAGTAAATATCTTGGCATTACATTTGATAACAAGTTTAACTGGGCAGGACACATTGGACAGGTGGCAGGAAAAGGTTTCAAAACTCTGCACTTATTGGAGAGAGTGATGAGGGGATGTACGAGAGAAGTAAAGGAAATGGATTACAAAACTTTGGTCAGACCATGCTCTAATATGGTATGGGACCCACATCTTGCGTATCAAATACGGGAGTTGGCGAGGGTGCAAAAATGGGCTGCTAGATTTGTTTCTGGAAATTATCGCAGAATGCAATCAGTAACAAATTTGATAAAGGAGCTGGAATGAGTTTCGTTACAAGACAGGAGGAGGCTGAAGAGGGTCATGGGAGTGTATATGGCGTATACTGATGATGAGGCATGAAAGATATTGGTGTAGATATGAAATGTAGTGCATGGAAGGGAAAAGATGACCATGACCACAAGCTGGCACTCGATTTCAGGCACAAGGGTGTGGGAAGATTTTCTATTTTTATGTAAGGGTGTCAGGGATTGGATTAAGTTACCAGGGGAAATGATGAATAATTTATCGAAAACGTTGAAAGAATTAAAAGTTAAAATTTGTAGAGGGCAAATGTAGGTGGTTGCAGGATAGGGGGGAGATGGGTGTGTAGGGAAATTGCCGCCGGAGCGTGTGCTCCATTGCAATTAAATTAAATTAAAAACTTTAAATGAGGCGTGATTTTAATTCAAAATTCTGACTTTCTTGGTATGTAAGCAATATTAGTGCGTTTAAATATGCTGGACTTAACAAGAGAAATGAAAACCAGAAAATGGCATGAAAAACTCCAAATTCATTTATGGTGAACAAATTACTCATAGTCTCAAGATTATGTAATTTAAATAAACTATTGCAGTATCACCTGACATTGACGAAAATGAAGTCCACGAGCATCAGAACTTCGTTATTTTGTTGTAAATGTTGATTATCTGATAATCTATTTTTGTTGTCTTTAATTGAGTTTTAGTTTACAACACTCTTCGGTTACTTTCAGGAATTATAGTGTAATAAAACAAAAGTAAGAGCAGAGAAATTTTTCGCTATAAGCCTTGAGGTCGATCATTTCTGATTTTCCAGATATTAGATAAGATATTTTTTTAACTTTTACTAGCGTTGTGACGATATTTGTATAAGAGAAACATTTTTGGTGCTTTGGGAATTCTGTATCATGGAGACTTCATGACGTACGAAGAGATCATTGTGTGTTCTTAAGACGTTGTGCGCCATGCAGATGTGATTATTCACCAGCAAGATTTCAGCGCAAAATAAACAGTTTGAACGTTTTTCCGCTAACGATATTTGGAGTGGCGAAAGTACGGCCCTCGCTTTAATCCTTCTGTCATTTCCCTGCCCCCACCAGCATTTCTCTCGGAATTATTCTTATATTATGTTCAGGTCCCCAGTGCCCCTTCTGTCTCTAAAGCCTGCAGAATTTTTTTCTCGAGAATTATTTGTTTTCCCATCTTTCCTTCTCAGGCAAAGAGAGTGCTCTCACATTATGATAAAAGACTCATTTTTCTTCTCAGCTCTGGAGAGAACAGAGTCGTTGCGAGGAATAAAAGCTTCAGACGAAAGCTGGAGCGTAAAGCTGGCCGTATTAGAAATGACAGCAATCTCTCGGAATATAGGTGCGAAAATTCTCACCCGGATGTTGCTTCAACCTGATGTAAGGGGCAGGAACCTTTACCTCAGTTTTTGTACGCTGCCGGTGATAAGATTCTGTGAGACTAGGCAGCAAGAGGAAAAAGAATAATTCTGCCACACAATGTGGTGAGAAGACTGAGCGTTCACGTTTTACAACACCAACTCCGTTTTGGGAACGACTTTATCATTTGTCTTCATGCATGAGAAATAAAGCATCCTTAGGTTGAGGGCTAACGTTACCGCCCCGCCTGAAACAAATGACTGGTCATTTCTGAAGAGGGAAAACAAACTAGAAAAACAGTAACGGGTATACTCCTCTGACAGTTCAACTCATTTAGCAATTCCAGAAATGATGACTTGTTACGAACTGAGAATTCATTATTGGAATTGGATGTTGCTCATTTGGGCGCTGGAAAATTTAAAATTTTCTACTTGATGTGGCACGGATGAAACAAAACACGCTGTGGTCGCGGAAAAATGTTAACGCGTTTATGATTAACATCGGAGTCCGATATTGCGTGGTTAGTTTTTCGGCTGTTGTTAGCAGTTCGTACGGGGTATACGACCAAAACAAATGTTCGCTCACTTATTAATGGGAAAGGAGCGTTTCGGCCCGTAGTGGTCCAATTAATTATTGAATGCGTCGTTCCTCTTGCCTGGTGGAAAGTATGAAAAACATTTTTCACGTTAATCGTAAGACTGATGACGGGGTCTATGAGTGTAGCGAACGCGAATCCCTGCGGCACATGCATTAACGGTTTTCTCATTAAGGTGACTGATATTAATGCTTACGGGAGGTAAATGAACAAAAGCCAGAGATTTGAATTCAGCTATTTAGTCACGTCGCAGCACATATTATGAATGTATTATTCACCGCATGATTTGGACCTCATATAAACCTTCTCCTGAGCCTTATTGAAGTTGACTATTATTTAATTTTTTAATTAATAAACTCTCATTGTGTTCTAGGTGAAAGCAAATGCTGTTCATCTTTACGTAAATAACCGATCATAGCTGAGCATATTTATAGTTGCTTACTTATCTGATTTATCTATGCAACAAAGATATTTTATATTCGAACATGCTACACATAATGAAGTCAGTATAGGAATGCTATTTGTAAACACTTTAAACAACACGGAGATAGTGGCAAAAAAAAAAAAAAAAAAAAAAAAAAAAAAAAAAAAAAAAATAATAATAATAATAATAATAATAAATTTAATTTGGATTTCGTAAATTCACAAATGCTTTAATATACGTGTATTCCATAAAAGAATATTATATTAGTGCCGGTTTTCATAGTAGAAATATCTGCGTAAATAATTAATGAAATGTTAGATCGATTCTTCTTAAACGTTCGGAAGCCCCAAAGCAACACCTACTCTGAAACTGCACTGCCAATTTGATTGTGTGATGGTTCGAATAAGCCTGATCTATTCCTACACGTACTGCACATACTGCAGGTTGAATTAAATAATCGATACCAATTCTAACTGCCATCGACTATTGTTTCTCGCGGGTCGCTTGTATCTAATGATCTGACAAATGTTCAGTGGTATGCTAAACAAAATCCAATAGCTCACTTGCCAAGAAGAGTCGACTTCCTGTTTTTCAAAATCTCAAAATCTTGATGATACTTCATGAGGGATATTTCAGACAAGTCCATCACTTGAATTTCAGTCTTAGTATTCGGAACATTAAAATCGGTGATTCATCATCAATATTTAGTGCTAACCCTTCCAAACTGATACTAACACGTTCTAGAAACCACATTAAATGTCGATTCATACAAGTATTGTGCAGGAGATAATTAATACTTAAGGTTTCCTCTAGGTTATGCCTATTTAGTTGTTCCAGTTACAGCTTTTTTTCTTGGTAGTTCTTTCTCCGGACGTATTAGATTTGTTTTACTATGTCCATTACTGAAGGCACAAACAATTAGATTAATTAATGTGTTACATGAAATTTCTTATTTGACAGATTCATACCGCGGTCAGTTCGGTGGCCACTAAATTTTGATTGTTGTATCATTCAGGCAACTCCAGGTCATATTGTTAACTATTGAATCAGGCATTGCATGTGTAATTGTGGACAGCACAAAATGGACACAACACCGAATTACACTGACTGTGTAACCCAATTTTGAAATTATCGTTTTTTGTTTTAGAAAATTACTTTGCAGTATCAAAATACAGGGCTATTACAAATGATTGAAGCGATTTCATAAATTCACTGTAGCTCCATTCATTGACATATGGTTGGAACAGCTCATGGAAGAGGATGCGTTCTGTGCGAAACTTGTTTTCAGTGATGAAGCAACATTTTTTCTTAATGGTGAATTGAACAGACACAATGTGCGAATCTGGGCGGTAGAGAATCCTCACGCATTCGTGCAGCAAATTCGCAATTCACCAAAAGTTAACGTGTTTTGTGCAATCTCACGGTTTAAAGTTTACGGCCCCTTTTTCTTCTGCGAAAAAAACGTTGCAGGACACGTGTATCTGGACATGCTGGAAAATTGGCTCATGCCACAACTGGAGACCGACAGCGCCGACTTCATCTTTCAGCAGGATGGTGCTCCACCGCACTTCCATCATGATGTTCGGCAGTTCTTAAACAGGTGATTGAAAAACCGATGGATCGGTCGTGGTGGAGATCATGATAAGCAATTCAAGTCATGGCCTCCAGGCTCTCCCGACTTAACCCCATGCGATTTCTTTCTATGGGGTTATGTGAAAGATTCAGTGTTTAAACCTCCTCTACCAAGAAACGTGCCAGAACTGCGAGCTCGCATCAACGATGCTTTCGAACTCATTGATAGGGACATGCTGCGCCGAGTGTGGGAGGAACTTGATTATCGGCTTGAAGTCTGCCGAATCACTCAAGGGGCACATATCGAACATTTGTAAATGCCTAAAAAAAACTTTTTGAGTTTTTGTATGTGTGTGCAAAGCATTGTGAAAATATCTCAAATAATAAAGTTATTGTAGAGCTGTGAAATCGCTTCAATCATTTGTAATAACCCTGTATAAATCGGTTACAAGGATTCTTGGACAAATAACCAAAAAAAACAGTATTTCAAATTTAAACAATTGTTGTATTTATTTTTATTTCATATTAACTTTAACATGAACTTCATAATAAACAAACATTGGTTGCCGTTTATGCTTATTATGACTCCTTAGCGACATCGAGAAATCACATTTAACGGCACCAGACCTGGTATCCAATACAGATTCTTTACCGTATACGGTGAGAAACATACCGAGAGATATGTGTGATCTGATGTGTAAAAACCAGTTTAACAGTACGAAATTTCATTTAACCTTACATGATGATAATTTATTGCATTAGGGCCAAGTGAAAGAGATTATAACGACTTTATAAATGTTTCTGTAATGTTTGCTTTTGGGAGTTGCATTTCAGACATGAATTTAATCAACTTTTACAGGAGCTGCAGTAACTTCATTGTTCATTGCCTATCCACCTCACCAATCAGCTTTATCCAGTGAACTTTATCTTTCCATTCTGGCTTGTTGCAATCCTAATACCTTTCTTGAGTCTCTCTCGGTCTTAACTCTAGTCACATCCTTTCAAACCACATTCCTACACCATTCATGCTGAGATCATCAAGTTACCATTTACCGAAGTTTTCATCCTTCTGCTATATCGACTTTATCAAAAAACCAGTAAAACTTTTTCAGTTCTTCATTTTTTATTTTTATCCACTCCACATCCTTTCAATGATAGCAAATAATCATCTAAAAATCCCATAATAATTGAAAAACTTAATGTAGTATTAAAAAAAATAATAAGCAGTAAGCAGTGTACTATGGCCAAGGAACAATTTGTCTTCATATAGGATAGGATATAAAACTAAAACAGTATGATAGCTCTCTTTTTAGCTAAATAATGGTTGATCTATGCAGAGAGATGATCGATAGAAATTTGACAGTCCCCTTTTGCTGTCAGTAACATTTGCACAATGCATCAACACTGCAAAATGCTTTCGTAGTAAATTTAAACATATTTGTTATATTTAATCTAAATTTTTTAACATTTATACGCCTTTAAATTTAATACATCCTCTGCTGGATGCTTTTTGTGTGTGTGTGTGACAGAAACTGAGGGGAAGATTAGAATTATACTTTTCAACGTAGCTAACGTCGTGCACTCACTGAATTAGAGCACAGGTTTTATTCATGTCCGAAACTTTTTTTACGAACAAGCAAAACATTTTTCGATCGATTTGTGGCTTGAGTTGAATACAGGACGAATGTTCAGCTTACCACAAGCAGTTTCTGCAGTTACTGATGCTACCAGTATTATGTGATAATGTGGTTAGGATCAAACCATGAACCAATAAATGCTGGAGTGCCCTATGTGCCCATCATCTTTCAACAGATGTTCAGTTTCGAGCAACTTATGGTTGAAAAGTACTGAGCGAAATGGGTTTGAATTTGTTAATTTACACAAAGTTTTAACTGTGTATTTGATTTTTATGATTCGAGAACAATAATAAGTCAATAAAACGAGAATGTGTGAGTATTCTGAAGGAAATAAATATCTGACATTTTAAGTAATCAGCCCGCTAAAGTATTATGTGTTTTCGTAAAACTGTGGCCTGGAAAAATCCATCTATGATTCCATAGCCAAGTTGCCTACTTAATTTTGTTGACTTAATTTCTGCTATATAACAATTGAATGAATCTGAAACATGTTCCCCCACTTCCCTCACATCTCCTGCCACGTTAAAATATATATTATCACCCTTAAACCGTCTGTTTCTCTCAATGTGTCCACAACTTAATTTATTTTCCAACAGTTAAATGACGGTCTCTCTGATTTAGACGACAGAATTCCCTCTGGTTCAACTGGAAAAGAGAGGTCAACAGAGATGGAGCTGGGATTGGGTTGGCCTTTCCTCTAGTTGGCTTTCAGCCACTCATGTTTATTCAGTAACCTTCATTAACTTTCAGCGACTCCTTTTCACAATTTCTCGTGCGGAAACGTTTTAGATTCGCTGACCACATCGAAATCTTATGTACGTGTGGCTTCATCGCTTCAAACGTACTTTTTTGTGAAAGGTATCCAGTTCCAACTTGCTTCTTGCACTGTGTTAACATCAAATACTTTATTCAACCGCTCTAGAAGTTTTACACTTGTCACGAGTGCTCTTTCGAGAGCAAGTCTACAGTGGGAATGTTTTGAAACGTTTGGGGTTGTTGACAAAATTTCATGAATTCGTTATTTGAGGAATTTCTAATTAAATTTTCGCTACTGCTTCCTACGGATAAAATGTTCTAAGACCATAGCGGGTACGTGTGTTGAAGTTTGGTTTTAAATTACCTTTGATGATAGAGAAGGTTAAAGGTGCTCTTCAAGCATAGCTCAGACCTCTGTTCTTCATTATGCAAGATACTTAAATCCAGAAACGCATTTTTCTGTCTCAAGTGCCTAAGTCAAGTACGACATCCAGTACTCCTTGTGTAGGACAGAAAGCAACACACACTGTTCTAATTGAATAAAAACTAATGAAACACTGGTTTGACCTCATTTTGATCTACCAGTTCAGTTCGTCCTCAGTTTAATTTTTTTAAACTGCGTTACGTCTCTCAACAGGGAGGTCTTTAGAGACGGGAAAGGATGGGGGCAAGGAATGGGAAGGAATTCGGCCATGGCCTTCTTAAGGAAGCATCCCGGCATTTGCCTGGAGTGATTTGGGAAACCATGGAAAACCAAAATCTAGATGCCCGGACGGGGATTCGAACCGCCGTCCTCCTCCTCAGTTTAAGCAAGTAAGTGATAAGAGCTTATTTTACAGGAAGAAAAACTATGAAAAATATTCACTAATTTTTTTTATACCCTGGGGTTTATAATTTTCGTTCAAATTTCATCCATTCCACTAAAAGGCTGCTGATTTAAAGTTTTTAATTTTCTTATTGAAATTTTTTTCAGAACTGCTATTAAAAGAAGTTGCGTAGTGAAGATTGGTAATAATACGGTAAATCATTTACCAGAATTTTTTTTCATTCAGCTATCTGAAAAATAACTTCTGATGGAAGCAAACATCTGCCTCAAATAATGTAGTCACTTTTGTTCTTTATGAACTTTTACAGTGTCTATCTAATGTTACCATCCATTTTAGTTAATTAACATTTAAAATGTACTTGCCTTTATTGTTTAATGTCCTGGCATTGTTTCCATAAAGTACTGTGCGCCAATGGATATTGGTTAAGAAAATTACTCTAATCCAGTGTCAATTTTCATAATTAAAGAACCTGCTTTCCGAAGTAGCCGTTTTTCACTAATAGCTTTTTTGGTTTATATCGTCTTTATCCCACACATTTTTTCTTATCTATATTTCTTACCCCAATGTAAACGGATCTGTATGGTTGCTCTGCTGTCTGTAACATGATTCTGGGTCCTAGACGTAATAAGGTACAGACTTCAAATTTCGTTGATCTAAAGCCGAATATCACATTAAAAATTATATAAAATTATATTCTAAGGTGACCAAATACGAGTAAAGGAGATAGTAAACAAATAACATACTCCAGAATTTGGTTTAGAACTCGTAATGTAAAGAACTAAGTTATATTTCCATTTTTCTTTTGCATTCGGCAATAAACACTGGAACAGTCTTTAATTTTATACGATTGTAGCCTTTTTGTTCTTGTGGCTTTGTAACTCCTTGACCTCATGGTCATTAGAGGTAGGAGAGGGCTGGAGGTAAGGAACGGAATGAAAATCGGCTATGTGCTTTTGAATGATCCATTCCGGCATTCCCATAGATTGATTTAGAAAACCGTGGAAAACCGAAACATCGATGGTTTGACGGAAATTTATGCCATAAACGTTTCTTTCTAGGCACTTCAAATTTGTATCCAATGCCAATGATACTTGTATTCATACAACATTTAAAACAGTTTGTAAGTTGCCAGCAAGAGCAGAATTAGTTTCTATTTCCTGGCTTCGACTTTAGTAAAAGTGTTATTCGTCCAGAGTAGGAAGCATCTTAACGGATGGGATAGGTGATTCCTGAATAAATTTGATTTAAATTTAAAGATAACACTAGTAAGCAAGCGCTTTAAACACTGAGCTATCTGACCGCTACGCGGAAAAACTGTACAGAGATCTACATATCCAACGTGTCTGTCTATCGCCGTTCAGTAATTTTTCGAAATTATAAGACAACATGTATTATTTACACAGATAATTTTTCAACCAAATGTAGACAGTATTTTTCTCCTTGTTTCAAAGGATAAGTGTGCAAAGGTTCATCGAGATCGGATGAAAACTGTGGATTTGTATGAAGAACAAACAAACAAACAAACATAAATACATTCATCTTTATGTATATAGATAGATTACTGCATGTCACACACAAACTGACTGTGAATCGCCCCCCGACGGATAAATATAAAGTAAAAAGTGTAACCTGCAGCATTGCAAGACTACCTACGATTTGCCTCGCATTGCACCCATAACTTTGTGATATCTACAGTTTAACATTCAATCCGAATAACCGACGGCCCAGGTGTGACTCTTACGATCAAAAACAATTTTTAAAATTTTTAGCCTCCACGGGGATTTGAACCGTAGACTACGACCCAAATATTAGTAAGCAAGAGCTATAATCACTGAACTACCTGAACGATACACTCAAAAACAGTACAGATATCTCTATATCCAACGCGTATGTCTGTCGCCGTTCAGTAATTTTTCGGAATTATAAGACAACATGTATTATTTACACAGATAATTTTTCAACCAAATGTAGACAGTATTTTTCTTATTGTTTCAAAGGATATGTGTGCAAAGTTGCATCGAGATCGGATGGAAACTGTGGATTTGTACAAACGAACAAACAAATATACATACATTCAGCTTTATATATACAGATTTGCATCGAAAATAAACTAAGAATTTTTTTTTTTTTTTTTTTTTTTTTTTTTTTTTTTAAGAATTTGGAGAATCTGAAAAATTCTGCAATAACACCGAATAATTATGTAAAAGTTTTCAGCAATTCTAGTTCTTATAATTTTTGCAATAATTTTATTCCATGAAAAGACACCATTACGATTGGGAGAAGTATGTTTATTTTTCTAAACTACATGTTTACGTATAGTGGTTTGGACTAAAGTAGTACGAAAAACTATAGGCTAGAAAACTAAACCCCGTGTTTCTGGAAATAGCGTAATGGTGCATTGGGGTTCGTTGTGAATTACATCAAACGGAAAAGATTTTAGAATTTGTTAAAACAGACAGTTCTTATATCATTACGTCGTTAAATACGGGTTACTGCAGTCCAGATTAACCCCGCTCCAACCAATCTTCAACTAAAAGTCGTAATTCGTAGTCAATTTACCCTGAGTGACATTACCAAGATCTTATTATTCAGCAAATACGACCAAATTCAATTCTTCGCCTTATTTTATACTTAAAAAAGGCAGACACTGATGTAAATAGTTTTTGAGAGGGAGAAAGACAAAATATTATAGCTTATAATTGGAATTCTCAGACGACAACTTCTTTCAACCATTGAACGGTCTTCCAGTAAAATGTGCAATAGACAGAAAGCGATCCACCTCCGGCAACTATCGTGGAAGGAAGTAATGTCATTGGTAAGCTGCTGGAAATAGTTTAGTGCCTCCAGTAGTATAATAAAAGCAGTGCAAAAAAGGGCCCTTCTGCCCCCGCCTAACGGGCTCGTAAAGAGCACGCAGCCCTTAACGAGCCCTGCAGGGCTGCCCGTTAACTGGGCGAGTTCTGCACAGACGTTGCCCCGAAACGTCTTACAGCGATGTCCGCAGAGATGAAACAGGGTATTCCAGGGCAGATTAAATCTCTGTTCACACACTTATCTACCCTAAGAGAAGTAATTGCTTGTAATAAAAGGTGATATTCCACTGACCACTAAGACACACACCAGAAACCGTATATATCTAATTAATGCCCTACATTATTAAGAACAGATCAATGTATTCTACGAGATGAGAAATGTTGGCACTTCTAACACAGATTCAAATTTTGTGTTTGCATACTAGTAATCTTCTGCATTCTGAATACTGGTTACACATCAAACTATAAATGTACATGACATAATGAAGTGTACCATCCGTTGCAAATCATTCAAAAAATATTTCATTTCTCTATTTTCCCGTGTGGAGTTACTGGTGTCCACGTGGGCAATATTTGAGAGTTGAGAAAATTAATTACTTCAAACGAACTAAATGTACTACGGTTACATTGAAGCTAGGAAATTTTGAACATTTCATAAGAAGGGGGAAATAAATTAGAACTACAATCAAGGATCATGGCCGAAGATAGAACTAGAATGGCAGTTCACGTACAATAGCAATGCTTGTGGTCCCTGAAAATTACTCAAAAGCATTTTGCTTTATGCCTATGACTGACTGTCGCCTATAAAATTTAATTTAAATAGAAAATAGCACAAGTGAGGAGAAAAATTCTTCGTGATATTTATGGTCTCAAAAGTCGTGAAGAAACTGGAGAATGAAGTAGGTTATATAAATATATTGACTAAAAAACCTTTCCCAACAATATAGGTAGGACAAGTAATAAATGGACTGACAGAGTATCAGAAGACCTAATATGTTTACAAGTTTAGAACTACCATGAACTCATCAACTATTGATCGGATAGGAGTGGGGAATTGTGAAACGCTCGATTTTTCAAATCCTGGTCACAGCAACATCCTTTTGCGAGTATCTGCATGCAAGAGATATCCATTTCATAATAATAAAGCGAAGCTTCGTTACAACCCCAAGTCTGGATGCGCCCTTCTGTTATTGGAGTTAGAATGGCCAGTTTCTTTCATCCTTACATCGCCTTACCTAACTCGTTAATTCTACCAAGTAATTGGAACCTAAGTTTATTGTGGAGTCCGCACCACTGAAGCGTTCTTGCGTACTTCTCATTACACAGCAAGCTGTACCAGAGCTGAAGATCGGGTAAGGGCCAATGAAAATACTCGTCTAGACAGGGATTCCAACTATGGACGTTTCGATCTCCAGTCAGACACCGAGCGTGGTGGTGTAACGGATGGCGGTCTGGCCTCTCATTCGGGAGGACGGCGGTTCAAATCCCCGTCCGGGCATCCAGATTTGGGTTTTCCATGGTTTCCCAAATCACTCCAGGCAAATGCCGGGATGCTTCCTTAAAAAGGCCATTGCCGAATTCCTTCCCATTCCTTGCCCCCATTCCTTGCCCCCCCCCCCATCCTTTCCCGTCTCTAAAGACCTCGCTGTTGAGAGACGTTAAAAAAAAAAAAAAAAAAAAAAAAATCCAGTCAGACACCTCAACTACTGATCCACCATACCGTTATTGACAATAATACAGCTAACTAAAGCAGATTCTAATTAGATTCGGTCATATTCTACACCAGATACGAATACCAGATCGTTGGAAGCGTAACCGCATATTACACTTGGCACTGCTCGTCGATTTTAATACGACCCACGGCGCGGATCAAGACGCCACTTGCTCCCTGGCGCAGACGGCACGCAAAGTGTAGCCACCTGACCCTCCCCGCATGCTGAATAATTCATCAGCGCAAGTTTGGCCGCCGCGGCGAGCTAGTTACGCCAAACATGGCACCGGCTTGGCTTCCCGGCGTCATTCCGCCGTCGTCACCGCCATTCCTCACGAAAAATGGGCAAAGTTTTTAACCGCAACAGGAGCCGCCTCGACCGCGCATAAAGCGAGTCGGCGAAAAATCCGAGGCCCGCAGCCAGCCAACTTTCCCCGCGCAATTAAGACAACCGCCCAAAGGGGAAAAATGGGTTGTTTGGACGCATTAGAAACTGCTGGGTGGTTATTACGACAGGTAATTTAAATGTTTTCTCAAAATAAATTCTTTAGTACACCTACACATGCTAAGGGGAGATATTAAATACGTGACGTAGGTTATGGAAATGTGTGGGTGCGACCTCAACTGTGTTTAAGAGTAAAGTGTATGCTGGCTGTCTGGGCCAGAGTATTAAAGTGGTTGATAAGATGCGTGCGGCTGCATTATCGCCCTTGGCTGATACCAGGAGCTGGACTACTGAACTGCTACACCCTGGTATCGTACTTTTGGATGTTATCGCGACCACTGTAATCTCGTGTGCTCCACTCAGAAAACGCCCTGTGCCGATTAACGTCGGACATTGTAGAAAGAACCCGCTTGACTATTAATCGCGGTGCCGCTTGCGAGAGTGTTCATGCTCACTGACTATTTTAAGTTAGCTAGTGGAGGCTCACAGCTACTGAGAACAATAACTTTATTACAATAATTGCATTCTACCTTTTAATCTAGCACCGGTTATGTTATTTTATTGGTTGTTGTGCTAGCAAATACTGGTCAAGGCGCCCATGTAATCTTTGCAGACAACGGAAAAATTTGTGTAACTAAATATTGCAGAGTGTAGTTGTCTGTGATTGTCTGATTAAGGATAGGAACCCTCCTATCCCAAATATAAGTTATGACCTGGTATCTTTCTAATACAATTTTGTCGATAAATAAGTTGTTATTGCTTTTGAATTTCCGTTTCGCGAGTTGAAACATTACAAGATAGTAAGTAAAACTACCTTGGCGAACGCTGAAATCCGTCTTAGCAAAAAGAGACGGCAGAAAACGTATTTACTTCCTAGTGGGAAGTCTTAAGGAGCACGACAAGGTAAATTTACTTATAATTATTGTGGAATGATCTGAGTGGGGATTTGAATGTTATTAATTGATATAAGAGAGCTAAATAGTATAAGTGCATGTAGAAGATTCCCATATGCCAGGAAAACACCGAAGGGTAGGTTATAAGTGTTAACGTTCTGAACTGCCATTCGGGAGTACGCGGGTTCAAATCCCCGTCCGGCAATATAGATTTTGGTTTTCCATGGATTACCGCAAACACTACAGCCGAAAGCGTGGATGATCTTTCGGAAAAAGGGTCATGGTCCCCATCGTATCCCAACACTAATGACGTCAGACGTCAACGAACCGGGAACCATATGGCACTAGGCAATGAAATAAAAAATTGCTTTAATACCTTAAAAAAAAATATTTTTGTTGGTAATGAGCAATCAAAGGTTAAGGCAGCCCATCGTTTTTTTTAATGCTTTCATTACATTTTACAAATTGTGTGTTACGGTACTCCCAGTTCTATGCTATCTTGTATAGTCCATTTCTTAAACTTTTATAAGAAAGCTTCTCTGATCTGGTCCATGTTTGCTTCTGACTCATAAGGGCACCCACTGCCTTTTCCTTTGGACAAAATTCCGGATTCCACAAACCGCATATGTAATTGTTGGCTGTTGCATCTTTCCCAAATCTTGTTCGAAAGTGATGCTTGGCAACGGTAACTGACAACGATTATTCAAATTTGAAATTTCAAAATGCTTTTTTCGATATCCGCCATATTGCTTACACTGACACCTGGCTGTGAAAAATTTAAGTACTGGATGGCGAGTGCTACAGAACAAAGGTTTAAGAGTTTCGCTATATTTCTATGAACCAATCATAGTCGTATCATTAATACATCATAAATAATAAATCCATAAAAACCTAGCAGTGATCAATAACAATTCTTTACAGATTGGTAACTTAAATCAAATTCCTCTCAGTCGGTGTCTCGCAATAATAATTACGACTCATAGTAAAAATAATCTTCCTGTAATTTTGAAAAAAAAAATAATTCTTTCTCAAAAGCATACAAAGTTCTCATGTGTACTGAAATCTGTCTCGATCATGCTGAAAGCCAACTCGTCATCAAATATGCACTGGTGTCCAAAATTAAATCAACAAACAATTTTAAGGCTGCGCTTATTTTGCCTCAAATCAGTAAAAAAAGGTGATAGTAAAGTAGAATACATGCATAACGATAGACAAAATGTTATTCGTTTTTTCCAACTTAACGGATTTGCACACAAAATCCAAAAACTGATTAGTGTGTTCATGTGACTACCTCTTGTGACCACCTCCGGCAGCAATACAGGTCTGACAACGGGTGGCCCCGCTGAGAATGATGTCATCATATTGAGGCAATAACACCCATTCTCACAACCAACCCTCCTTGATATCGGTCTCTTTCCGCAATTTTTGAGCCACGAAAACATGTTCCTTGTTCCATCCAGATGCAAATCTGGCGAGAATCACTCTACAGATGAAATTGAGAATAATTTGTGAAAAGAACTTTGCAATGTAGTCTTCACCTCACCGACAGGTATATAAGGAGGTCTGTCTGTGAGTCTAAGCCAGTCCACTCGGTGACGGCCAGATTTCGTCAGCCTGTAGACACCGGACTCCTGATGAAGACAGCCGAGCTGGTTGTCGAAACGTTGTGTTTCCAAAACACCATCCGGCTGCACACTCGTGAAGACTACATTGCTTCAGTACGCCGGGAAAGTCTCCACGCACACAAAAGAACTTTGGCTCAGTGTCCGACCGACCGGTTGGTATGATGACGACTCCACTCTAGACGTTCCCTTCTGTGAAGACGCTTCAGGGGTACCCATACAGCAGGTCTCCGACAGTAAAGGCCAATCTGCCAAAGCCTTCTGTATACTGTTTGCTTTGATACAGCGGTTCCAGTGGTTGCTGCGAGATCAGATGCCAGTCGTCGTGCAGTTTATATGTTGTACCGTCGTGCCCTTACAGCCAGACAAAGGTCTTCTGTTTCTGATGTCACACGTGTTGGCCCTGCCCTGGTTTTCGGGATACACACGACGTAATGAAAGTTATCGATGCAGGTTCGAAAGTAGATGCAATTTTTTTAGATTTCCAGAAAGCCTTTGACTCTGTGCCACACAACCGCCTTTTAGCGAAGCTTCGAGCGTACGGTATATCGGATCATCTTTGTGAATGGATAAAGGATTTTCTAACTGGTCGGTCGCAGTATGTTGTCGTTGAAGGAGAAAGTTCTTCTAATCTAGATGTTACATCGGGTGTACCTCAAGGAAGTGTAATACGACCACTTCTTTTCGTAATTTTTATAAACGATCTCGGAGACAAAGTGAAAAGCCTTTTTAGATTGTTTGCTGATGATGCGGTTATTTATAGGGAAGTAAGAAATTTGGCCGATTGTTTATAAATTCAGCGCGATCTGGATGTTATTTTGACTTGGTGCGCTGAGTGGCAACTTACTCTAAATTGTAAAAAGTGCAAGACAAAAAGAATCCGATTGTTCTTAAATACGAGGTAAACAGTTCAGTTATTGATATGGTCGATTCTATGAAATATTTGGGAGTAACAGTACAAAGGAACATGAAATGGGACATACACATTAATTCTTTAGTAGGTAGAGCAAATTCTAGGCTGCGATTCATAGGTCGAATCTTGAAAAATTGTAATGAACAAACAAAGGAGATAGCGTACAAATCTCTTGTGCGTCCACGTTTGGATTATTGTTGTGCCATTTGGGACCCGTTTCGTAAGGGATTGATCGAAAGTATAGAGAAAGTACAGAGAAGAACCGCTCGATTCGTGACCGCTTGCTACAGTCCTTATGAAAGTGTCACAGAACTGATTAGTAGATTCGGTTGGGAGTCTCTTGTAGATAGACGGCACACGTTTCGTTTAAACTTATTGGAAAACATGCGTACTCCCACTTTCACTTTTGAGTGTAGTGAAGTACTTCTTCCACCAACCTATTTGAGTCGGAAGCACAGGAAAGATAAAATTAGAGAAATAAGGTGCCGGACTGATTCTTATATGAATTCTTTTTTCCCTCGTACCATTAGGGATTGGAATGCACAGCAAAGAGATTAGCTTTGGTGCTGAGCACCCTCTGCCACCCACAATTGTGTGAATTGCAGAGTATATATGTAGATGTAGATACAGTTTTGGTTGCCACATCCAAGAAACAACAGAACGGTCCACATTATGCCATTAGGCTACATCAGTTTGAGTCTGTCCTGCTTCCTTTCTTTCTATGCTTCTCCACCGCAGAGAGTCTGGTAGGCGTCTTCTCTGTGCCATACTGCACGTCTGTGAATGTGTACACAGTGACTGTGGATGTGGGACTACTCAGCAAACACTACTCCGTTTCATAGTTGCCCTGACGACATCGTTGACATGGTTGTACGATGGCCAGAATGCCATCTTCTGTGAAAGAACATGATTGTACAGTCATTTGTTGACAGTTTATATGATTATATCATGAATTAGACACATGACGGAGAAATAGCGGTTTGTTGCTTTGATTTTGGACATTAGTGTAGCTGAGCAATACAAATAAAAGTATACTCAGAACAAGTTATGTAACCACTGCGAAATATATACGACTTCCACACGTGATTGCTGATAGAAAGTCCTAATTATTGAAATTTCTGTTGAAACGTTTTTCGGCATCCAGACAATGAGCTTTAAGTTGCAGTAGTATATCATGGCATATTAAACATATTTCTCCACGTTTAAGTTAAATCTATAATGTAATGTGTTTTTAATGTGATATATTCTTCAAAATATCTTTAATCAAATTTGTGGATAAAGATTTCTACTGTATATTTATCGTTTCTGTCTCGCTATTTTTTATTATTATTATTAACACTGTCTTGAGAGAGGCCATTTTTCTGATTGCACCATTGGCTCTTTTTTTTTTTTAATATTTCTAGTTACTGATACTAAATGAAAACACTTTCCTATCACGTTGTTACCACGTAGCCCATTCCTCGTAAACTCTGCGGATGGACGGAATTGGGTAGCATTAACCAAATTTAATGAAACCATTAAAATCAGGAACCTAATTTTGCGTCAAACTCTGATTGTTATTTTTGTGAAGTAAAGAAGGGGTGATGGTATGTTCACTTTTATTTAAGAGAATTTGATACTGATGGGTGATGGTCGTATTAAGTTTACTGCCACTTGATATAATCAAACGCCTGCCTACTGTCCCCGCTTGCTTCCTTAAATAAGACACATTTTCTGAATAAAAAAATAAATAAAATAAAACACTGGTATTCGCCGTGGGATACTACAACAAAGGGCGTTAGCGGCTGTCGTTTAGTCTTTAAATTAGTAAGTGAATGAAAGCAGGATTTTCGTCTCTGACTTGCTTGGATAAAGATAGTTTTTGCTTAGCTTTTCAGTCTCTTCACGCGAACATTGTGATTTTCGATTGTTCCACGTATGAAAATGTCTCTGAAACAACAGCTCTAATTTTGAGTCACGATAAAACTGTTTTCCGTTTATCTTCCTTAAATGCCATTTCTTTTTCGTTAGTATCTTTAAATGCGTCTTACAATGCTTTGACTTGGAGTGGAAATGTGCGTATCCTCACTGAATGGATTATGTTTTCAGAGCTCAGTATGACTGGTGAATATTTCAGGGCGACTTGACACACTATAGTCCTCTCTGCATCGCCGCCATATTGTCTATTCAAAACAAATTTCAAAGGCGCACTCAAACGTGTTCAACCTGATATGGTTGGCTGGCTATGATGTCGAAACGTCATGATTTTACAGCACAATATGCTGCTAACGTGAGAGACTAAATTTAAATGTTTAGGTATATTAGACTTAGCAAATGTCTGTTAAATATACGTTTAGAAAATTATATGTTTGATAAACAAATTAGATTTTTTTAGAACTTAAAGGTTTTTAAAACAACTAATACTCTCTTAGTTTTTTTTTTTAAACTTTCTACTAGACTTGCAACGAATAGTATATTCGTCCATACGCCGAATATCGAATATTCGGTAGACTTCCTGGCCGAATAGCCAAATATTTGGCAAAAGTATTCGGCCGGAGTGAGCCAAAATCTGTATTTTTGTGCTTGTCTCTCGCGCGCCTGTTAAAGCAGAGTTACCCCCGACCACTCTGTGCCTGGTTTAACAAGCTTGAAGTATGGCCTCAAGTATCTACGTTGGATTATTTATGACATTACTTTTTTCTTCTTCTTAAGAATAACATCCAATGAGGTGTGAAGATGGAAAAGCTTTCTTACGGTAGTTAATAATACGGGATAAGCAATTGGTATAACCTTCTTAAGACCGAATTGCTAATACCACTTTCTTAACAGCCCCCTACATAGTACGATAGTGATTACTTCGATCAATAATCTTCTTGTAGTATGATATGCCATTCTACACTATATGGATTGATAACAGAGTGCAGTATTTCCGTAGTCATAACATCCTCATACCTTGTTTTTAAGTCGGTAAGAGGGGCATTTAGACTAAATGTTGAATATAGGCCGAAACGTCATCATCCTCAACGTTTATCAGTTTCAAGTTGGAGAACTATGAAGATTCGTGGCTTTCGTTTTGTTTCAATATATTAATTCTGACAAGAAAACCTAAAATTATGGCAATGCAGGGTTGGCCTCAGTTCGTTGTTTCATTCATACTCTCCAATTAATTACTGTCGGTTGTCTGAAAGTTCAGTCAGAAGTGATGGAAATGATAGCTGCAGGAAGGAGGATCGTGACTCATTTCAATCATTCCGGTATTGCGCAAGATAAACTGCAAAAGCAATTGGGTCTCCCCGTGCATGAATTGGTGCAAGATGTCAGTACGCGGTGGGATTCCACATATTATATGCTTGAAAGGCTAATGGAGCAAATACGGGTAATCTCACGGACTGCAATATTGTCAACTTGACTGCTGCTCAATGGGAGCTTTTAAAGCAACTTTTGAGATTAGTACAACCATTTGAACAAAAATCACCAGTTCCGGATATGCATGCATTTCTTAAATTATTCCGTATGTTGTTGCTCTAACGCGATATTGCAATAAATCTAGGACATCAGAGCTACCAGTCAACTTAAGCCAAGTGAGACTTGAACGAACGATTTGAAGATATTGCTACAAATAAAAATTATTTGTCGGCAACCGCTTTGGACCCTCGCTTCAAAATGAATGTTTTCACCAATCAACTGCAAAGAGAAAAATCAAGGCAGTATATTTTGATCGATGGTCTAAAGACGTATTGTGAAACAAGCAGCGACGGCAGCGCGAATTCGTCCCCTATTCAGTCCAAGAGGATGACGGAAGAGTCGGGTCACAGTCAAAGTACACACTCAACTTTTATGGATTGATTTGAAGAGATTGTTACAGAGAAAAGTACGATCAATGCAGGGATATAACAAGAAAATATTGCAGTTGAATCTGAAATTAATGTTTATTAAAATATTAATAGTATATCTTGGCATGATAATCCGTACATTTGGTGGCAAGCAGAAAGAGAGAAATTTTCGTGTTTGACAAAGTTTGCAGCAAAATACTTGTCCGCGCGGCTTTTCTCTGAAGCTGGAAATGTCTACGAGAAGAAAAGTAGTAAACTACTACCTGACAATGCAGAAAAAATAGTATTTCTGCATCACAATCTTCCACTCCTAAATTTCAGTAATGAAGATCCAGTGAACAGGTATTTAATATGTTTGTTTTGCTTTGACATCGTGTAAGTTTGACCATGCAGGATTATTTTTTGTAATTGTAAGATAATTACATTACCATGCAATGAATCAATAGTTTTATTTTAGGCAATTATCTAACTAAAAAAAAAAAAATCCTAAGTATTCGGTATTCGGCCAAATAGTACCTAGATATTCGGTATTCGGGCGAATAGTAAAAAAGTGGCCGAATAGGCCGAATACCGAATAGTTGCCGAATATTCGCTGCAAGCCTACTTTATACCCTTTATAATTAGATACTATTAATGTACTATCTGGTCTCCACAACTTCATTTGTGAAGAATTTTGAAGGTTCATATGTTTCTGCACTGAACCTTTAATATTTCCTGGGTACAAAGTGGCCTGCGAAATCAGAAACCCACCAGTTTAAGTCATGTTAAAATCGGTTCACACTTTAAATATGTACAATATAAATTATTTTTATTTATTAATAACTGAAAAAGCTGAAAATGTGTCGTGTTCTAGAACATTATTCAACAAAATTCTAGAACATTTTAGTATATTTAATAACATTGTTATATATTCTAGTTTTATTAGAATAAAGAAATAAGAAAATGCCATTGATCGACCAATTTCAACCACCATATCTACCACATGTCCACAGTTACCGACATGCAGTCAACATAGTGCATGATGGGAGACTCGAGGTTACCACCGCACACAGACATCAATCGTCTTCGCTGGTAGTTATGGCTGCAAAGTGAAATATAGGGACACACAAGTCTTTTTAATATTAGGCCGACCACTTTAAACCACCATATCTCCTACACCCCACAGGTACCCCGATATGAAACTACCATAGGGTTGGATGAAAGTCTCGATACTACAACCACACACAAATACCAATTGCCTGCTCAAGGTAGCTGTGGCTGCAAAGTGCTTTTTTTTTACCCTTTTGGTCACTATTCCTGATCAATGTTGTGGAAAATATATTGTGATAATAGTTCCATACAACTGTATTTATAAAGCGGTATAGGACTTAAAAAAGCTTTGATGTTCTATCATATTTTTACACTTATTGCTTGTGTTCAGTAAAATAGCATATTTCTGTTCTGCATATGCCGTCAAGGGTTGTCTCATGCTTCCAGTTCTTTGCTTTGCTTTGCTCTTAAATTAGCTTTTAAATCTTAGATGAACCTGTTTATTTGAGATTTACGTGAGATTTGACGCTTTCAGGTTTGTAATTAACACTGTAATCTGATTGTAAAACGATGATAGAATATAAATGTTATTACGTCTGGTTAAAAAGGAGGTTAATTAAATAAAAAGGAATAATTAGGAAGGCAAAAAATGAAAGGATTGTCATACAGCCATGTATCATTCGAGCATTATTCTATGATTTTAAGTGCATCATAAATCGAATACCTGATAATCAGTTGATATGTGCACGGACAGTATCCTCATTAACAACGAGTCTGTGTTGGATAAAATTATTTTCACGTTTACGAGCAATCGTTTTAGATGGCTATTTAGTTATTACGGATTTATCTCTTTTGAATCTACATAATATAAATGATTGATTAAAAGTTATTTACAGTGAAGTTACTTTTTATTTTAGTACTGAATGCTGTGCTGATGGGATTACAAACCAATGTTAGAATTTTATCTGCTTGACTTGATTTACATCGTATTATGGTGGCACTAAATCGTAAATTAATTTTTATAATCTGTTTTATTACGCAATTTGCAGAAGTGTCATTACCGTAATTTGTTAATACAATTTATATTACTAAATTAAGGTAAAAAGTCAGATTTTTCTAATAATCAAAACAGGATATATTGTGAGCTTTTGGAAGAACTTATTGATTTTTTATATATGGTTATGTACTAAGTTTCTAATCTATTAGAAGTATCTTAAAATTGTCGCCTAGTGGCGATATTATTCCCCCAATGATTTGCAAAAACTCTTGGTTATAATAAATATAAACTGAGTATTAATTCTATGATGTAAGTTTCCTGGGCATTTCTGTAATCTTTGGATAGCGCTAAAAGTGGTAGTTTTAAGTAATTTGGAGAAGTGTTACAGACGCGAGCAAAGAGGTAGAACAACAAACAAGTCTTGCGGTGGTGTGGTCTACGATCTCAGCTTCCTACTAATTGGAATCCATTATATCTGTGGCTGAGAGAGATAGGAAATGCTTGTTAATTTATTTGAGTATTTTACCTATGAATGTGCAGTGTTTTGATGAATCAAAATTGTTCAAATTAACTGTAATCTGACTAAGCACAACAGAGTGTCTGAAATGTTTATTAAAATATTCTAATTAAAAATGTTGTGTAGGCTATAGTGTATTGAATGAGATTTTTGCTATTTTTAATTGTTTAAATTTGTTATTTTAATATTTAGATGACTGTATATATTTTCTATTATTTCTATGTTTTCTTATGATTAAAAGTAATTTTGTATGTGTTTTAATTGTTTTTTACACGATTGTTCGGGCAGTTGTTAGCACTCCAGAAGTGTAGAGCAGTTCTTTTAATTTTATCTGAAAGTTTCTACGATCAGATTGTGATAATGTGGATCATCATCTTTATTCTCACCAGAGCTGTAGTGTACATTTGGAGTGAAATGTGATGGAAACTGTAACAGCACGTCAAATCTACGTGGGTCCGTGGTAGGTTTAATGAGCCAAATTAATTAATCACTCCAAGGGGTGATCTCAAATCGCGGAATAAAGATACTGATTTTTTAAATGGCAATTGGCTTCTCTTAGGCCATACAGCCAGCCCAAGTATAAGTTCAGTTCATCCAGTGTTTTTCGTTTGCTCCATAGTATATTTTGTCTTTAAAGTAATTCTAGACACACCACAGGACTTACACGACAAGCACGCTCATATACAACACTTAGACACCAATGCCCTCGGCCGGTCTCGAACCGTCGACCCTCGACACGTAGAGCTAGCACTGTAGCCCCTACGTTACCGAGGACGGCGAAATTGATCTTAAAGTAGATTGTTTTACTACATTTGATACACAGTGGTAACCTTAAAAACTACGCTAAAATACGATAATACACTATGAAAATATCACTTCGACATATCGATAGTGGAATTACCTATTGCGAAAGTTTACCTTGCTGGTCGTAAGAAAGCACGTAGATTCTGCCGACAAAATTCGAACCATGATATTTTATTATTGTTGATCATTACACTTCACAAACTTTTTGGTGACTTTATGTTTTTGTAATTGAAACCATTACTGGAGATTGTATTTAACTAAATCCAATAAGGGTTAAGCAGACAGCGAGACTGTTGCATTCTCTACAGCGAGTGTCAATTGTTCCAGAGATGTTATTGTCATTGCAGATGTTGGAGACTATCTGAGACAGCGCACATCCACGTTTGACTTCAACCATAGCCGCTGTCTTTATCTACAACCATGGAGGAAGGAAATATATGGAGGTGACGCAAGGGACCTTTATCACGCACTGAAGTGACGCCGGGTGGAGAGAGGTGGGGTGGGGGAGACACCATATTACCCTACCCAAGAATCACCGGGAACATGCCCAAATATATCCAGGGAACTACCATAACCGTGGAGCCACAATTTGATGATGGATTATTATGTAAGTCGACGAAACAAATAAAAAAAGAAGAATAATCTTTTTTGATATCTCGCTTAATTCGCGAGATATACTTTCTCAAAGGTGAAGTGTTCTTGGTTAAAATTCAGAAAAAAAAATTGACCAAAATCAAATTTGATGATGGATTCTTACGTAACACAACGAGAAGAAAAGATAACGAATAATACAAATTTTCGGTATTTCGCTTAGTTATCGTGATATACCGTCTCAAAGGTGAGGTGTTTTTGAATGAAATGCAGAAGAAAAATTTCGCAAAAGTCAAATTTGATGATGGATTCTAATGTAACATGACGAAAAAAAAAATCCAAAATAAGGAGTAAACATTTTTCAATACCTCGCTTAGTGTTTGGGATATAGTGTCTCCAAATTGTGGACGTGAGGTGGAGATAAGCCCTGGACCAAAAAATAATTCCGTCCTAACCACAATGAATTACATGCTGCACATGCAGAGTGTGTGTTGTTACACTGAAATGGAGCATAGAACAGAATAAAAATGTCACCAAAAGCACAAGGAACTATAACCATACCATACCTATAACAAATTTTACTCCTGTTAGAATCTATGATGAGAAATATTTCAAAATCAAGAAAAAAAATGTCTAGACATACTTAAAAACTGAAATAAGTCTGATTAGTCAATGATTAGAACTCTGTTATATATACATATATATATATATATATATATATGTCTTACTACCATAATTCAAAAGTCGGACCCTGAAGTGGGAATAGTTTACATGACGATACACACGTCTCTAACATGGTTCTCATGAAATTACTAACAATAATAGACATATTCCTTGTCCTTTATGCCATCAGAAAAACATTCTGGTACAAACTGCATTTAAACCTAACCACAATATATATTATATTTTGCTACAAAAACAAACTTTGTAGACATACTCATAACTTTGCATCGTGAACTACATTTCGTATAACGATATTGTTTACTTCATCACGATTCCTATTTGACAATGCACAATTTATCACAATTAATTTCATCCCACACTTTCAGTAGAAACTGCAAACGTAACGAAAGAATGCACAACTCAATCACGATGTAAACATGACTCGCTTAAATTAGACTTTACAACACTCGTATAAAGTAATGGTAGTCTATGATGTGCAAAATAGTAAGGTATGCCGATTGGCTGCACTACACCAACAAACATTTGAAAACAAAGTCATCCATTTGAGAGTTATGAATAAATCTTTAATGGTAGTAGCTAGTCTGACTGAAAACTTAAGAACATTTCAATAATAATAATTACAATGCAACTTACAAATGAAATGATATTCCAGGTTTTTTCCTATCTGTCCTATTTGTGCACCCGTATGCAACACAAGCTGGCATTATAAAAAACTTATAACTATTACAAAATCAAATTTTTACTACATGGAGCATAATGTGAAAATGCAATGTTTTGAGCTCGGTCCGCTATAACCGCCGCGCATGCGCAGTAGAAGCCCGGCGTCACAGATTTAACGTCACTTCTCCTCCATATATTTCCTTCCTCCATGTCTACAACGACAACTAAAAGTACAACATCTCTGGAACAGTTGACACTTGCTGCTGGTGATGCGACAGTCTCCCTGGTCGAAAACTAAAACAATCCTCCCAGTGGGCGGGCGAACGACGATGTGGTATAACCAGTAGTCAGGAGCGGATAAATCAGCCCGAAATAGCCCCGAGGAATGTCCCAAGCTGGTTGTTAAACGTTGACACTAACAACATAATTGAAGCAGCGCTAAAATCGCAAAAATAAGTGGAATTTTACTACCATGACGCCTGACAAAAGCAAAAAATTTATATTGCTTCTGAAACGTGTTCACAGTAACAGAACTCCATTCAGACTGAAATGCCAAATGATACGTAATGAATAAACATTTTTTGACGATGTCTAAGTTCTAGGTACTTTAATAAATCAAAGTTTCGCACTTTTATCAATAATTCAGATTGTTAATAAATATTTTTCAAGCTATGCAGCATAATACAGTGTGTGGATATTCATTTATCTCAATTTTTAGTCAATTAATATGATCTGTATACTTGTCGTGTTAAAGTTTTTACTCACGTGTAATAATGAAATTAATTACCAACTTGGAACATTACAGTAAATGCTATCAGTATAGCATGCAGCACATAAGCAAAATACTGGCAAAACGAAATACTCAAAACTTTAATTCTCGCATTTTTTTGTACGTTTCATATTTGAAATTCCATTCCTGGGTCGCATTTGCGATCTTCCTGCAACCATTAATTTCAGAGGATCAAGGGAAACAGTTGCAATAACCATTTAAACATCAATATGAATCCTGCATATTTGTATTCGCGAAAGATAAGCACATACAAACACCAGAGAATTCTCATTGTGTATTGAAACAACTATTATCTGAAAATGCCGAATCTGTATTCGTAAAAACTCATTATACGTTTTGATTACGCAGCAGTGTTTCAGTAAACACGTGAATCAATCTCACGGCGTTAGCAATTATAATTGAAACCAGAAATAAACCAAGAATATCATTTACAAGAGCACTGTATTGCTGATTTCTATTTTTTCAGCCCTTCACATTCTGTGTTGATAATCCGACATTTAAATGTTAACAGAAATGGAAACCATGTTTGATAAATAAATTGCGGAAACCAGGGAGACCATTCAATTTCTGTAATCATAGAACTTCTATAATCATAGAATTACCATATTTATTTTCTTAATCACGTTAGATCTTTCTTGTTAAACGTATTTCAATAGCCGATTTCCACCTTTTGCTATCATTTCTTGAAGTGCGAATTACGTTATGAAAAATTTTAAATGTTTTGCGTCCCCCCTTTCTACAATTAACGCATACTGAACGGCAACTAAATTGTAGAAATAAATATAATTGTTTAAAAATCTTCGTTCTATTACATTTCTTCATCAGTGTAAAACAAGCTGAAAACTAAATCTGCAGAATACATAAAAAAAACAATTAATCATGTGCTCAATGCAGTGATTTATAGAATCTTTATGACTGTTACTCAAATTAGTATCTGTATAATCTGTTGTATATTTCTTGAGTCTATTTGACAAATTCATATTACGTATTCGGTTCCTAAAATATAAGCATAGAAACACCCCACAGCCCTTTATGCCTCAGACAATTTAATCATCGGGTAAGCAACTGTAGTGTAGAAGCTCCAAGGGTAAATCGTAAAAATAAGCGTATGGAGTTTCTTGGCAAACCCCCCCCCCCTCCCCCAATGACGCCAAATATCGATGGATATCTGTGTGTTCTGGACCGTGATTTGTAATCAGTCGTAAAAAAATCGTAATTATCTGATCCGTCAGCCTCTGGGTTGCGCAATGCATGAAATATATTCATTTTATGACGCCAAATATTACTACAGAAATATAATTTAGTTTATGTATTTTTATAACAACCGGGGCTTATGCCACAGAGGTGATAAGTGCAGTAGTTTGTAGTAATTTCGTTGATGTTATATACAAGAATGTCTTTAAAATAATATTATTAAGAAGAAGAAGAGGGTGCGCAGACTTCCGCCGTCGTTGTCAATGTAATCTTGGTTATCCGGGTTGAACCACGTAATTTTTTCGAAACCTAACGTTTCGGCCTTCATTTTGTGGCCGTCTTCAGAGTACTCTGAAGAAGGCCACAAAATGAAAGCCGAAACGTTAGGTTTCGAAAAAATGACGCGGTTCAACCCGGACAACCAAGATTACAAGAAGAAGAAGAGTTCAGTTGTTTCGTTTTGTGATCTGGTATGACATGAAAAAGAATTTATGTATCTGTAAATAGGAAAGGAAATGTTTTAAAATACATGAAATTCAACATAAAGTAGCGTGGAGATTGTTATTAATATAAAACAATTATTACTACTCGAGACTCTTCCCCCCCCCACCCCCCCCAAAAAAAACAACAAACAAAAAAATAGCAACAACAAATAAAACAACAACAAAAAAACTGAAGATGTTATTAACTGCATAGGCGTACTGAACAAAATACAATGTAATCAATGAAACTAGATTCTGGAAGACAAGTGACGAATTTGTGAACCAGAATTACGATCGTCATTGCAAGTAGTGAGATATTCTTGCCTTGAAGGGATCCAAATGGTAAGCCAGTAATTGGTAAGCGAATTAGTGAAACTGTAAACTGCACCTAGAAAAATAGACTTTTCAAATTAGAAATCTCAGATTACCAACAAGACTACCTGAATAAACACATGAAGACAAAATTTAAATGCTTGGAAAAGTTGATATGAAGCCAGCGCGTTCAGGAAGGGGTACAGCGTTGGTGGGTTTTGTTCATAAATGCTTAGCATCCATGATTAGACGAAACAAGCATAAATAAATGTTTTAGAAACATATCGGTTATTATATCTGTCAATAAGAGGAAGAGCAACATCATATCATGACTAAAGAAAGATACTGGTAATATATATGGTTTGAAGTTCCCTGTACAAAAATAAGTTGTAGTAATAACCTGTAAGAAGAACAGAACGTATTTACACAGAGCTACAACTTACAGCAAAATTATAAACATATTATCTAAAAATTGTGCCAACATTAATATAAGGGTGAGAAACGTGTTCGATGAAAGATATGGCCAAAAGCAGAGGCAGTGCAAATAAACTAAAACATGACAAGAACAGAAGATAGAAAATTAAGAGAATGAGAGGTGAAACCAATGAAGGCGTTACAAACGGAATTGAAACAAAAGAGGCATAGAGGCAAACCATGAAACGTTTGTTTAAGAAGAATTAGCAAGAATGTGGAAGAAACGGGCTGACTTTGAACTTGCGTTCCAAACATATCCGTCCACAGTTGGAAGCTGCCTGAAATTAATATGAAAATGTACTATTTAGACGCTCAAGTAATTGATTGATCAGAACAGCTGACGACAATCATGTAATGCATGATTTTTTGCCAAGTGTTTTATGGCTTGAGAAATTTGAGGTAATTGGTTCCGGTGAAGGATTGGCGGCAAGGAACTGGAAGGAATATGCTCAACAAGGAGAAGCGGTGTCTGAGTTCTACTTAAGTTCTCAAGAATCTAACATCCTGCGAGCAGATATCGAGACTGGTGACCCGTAAATTGGTGAGTGCGATTTTTCCTAGCCTATTGGAATCTCTGAACAAAGGAGGTCCGTGCAAGAACGATGTCCTTTCGGTTCTCACAGTCCCCAAATGCTTTTTTTTTTATGTATTTGAATGTTGGACAAGATACGTAACGGCGGGGTAGATCCATAAAGGACTAGGCGGTAATATTCCAACAAGCTTGAACGATCCTTAGGATGAATACAAGAAAGCAAATCCCACGCAATGGTTCTACGCTTGTTCAGGGCTCTTCTACTTCTGCAACTGTGCCTACCTACCTTCCGGCTACTGTTTCAGCTAAAACTGTAAGCCACTTCTGGCTCCGTGGCCTTGAAGGAGGTGTTCAAGTACTGGTTTCATGTTTTGCGCCTTCCCAGGATGGTAGCTTACTGAGGCTGGCTTGTACCGAGCTAGAATACTGCATCTAACTACAAAATTATTGAAATATGCTATAATATTTCCATAACCAAATAATTCCGTCCTTATTGAAGTGAAAACTTGTATAGGCGCACTAGGTGACGTTTGGACGGGGGTAAATCTGTGGTTCGCAACTTCCAGTCACCGACATACAATGACGTGTTGCCCGTATGATATACGTGTTGGACGATTGATAGATTGGTGAATTCATGAGTTCGTATCGGCATCACGCTAAAGTTAACAGTATATTTGTAGGAACTTGATGGAACTTTGCATATCTAAACTTTTTTTTTTTTTAAGTTTGATTTGAAAAACATAGACCCTCTTACTTAATTATTGTCATCGTTGTTCATACAAACCCACAGATTTTATCTGATTCTGATAATGCTTAGCACACATATGCTGTAAAACAAAGCGGTCTGGTAGATCAAGGAGCTTACTTCCGAAAGTTTCTCTCTCCGTTTTTTTTTTATCATCATTTTTACCAATGCTGAATTCGTAAAAATATTTCACTATTTGCAACTGAATAATTAATTGCGAATGAAACAAATCGCATTTTTCAGATTGTTCGATGTATCATCTCTCTATTCGCTGTGACTGCTTTGTGAAAATGATGAAAAACCCAAGCATTGAGGCCGAACAGGCGATTGAACCCATGTTTATCTAAATATCTAACCAGGACTTTAATCACCCAACCAGCCAACCAGGGTTCGGTATGGTGATGATGGCAAGGGTAATTTTCCTCGAAACTCAATATTCAGGGCGTTACTCACCCATATCGCCCAACATAACGTGTGAGATTATAGCCAAGTTGGCACTGCTTGTACCACTAACAAGGTTATGGGAGGTAATAAGGAGCTCTACTACCTTCATTCCCACCATAGGTGCCTTAAGAACTCTGCGTAGTGATATATTATATTTAAAAAATTCTTATTTGGTTGATTATACATCAGTTATACTTAGTATATGTAATTAATGGCACGGAGACCAACTCGGCTTTTGTTTCCTCCGTATTATATTGAGACCTATCTAAATATAAACGGCAATTCCGCCAGGAAACCTGCAGTTTTACAAGGGATTCGAGCAACTGAACGTACTATTTTGTACTGGTAGATTCTTGCTACAGGTGAAGATCAAATTAAATGCCCGTAAAATTTCCAGCAGTGATCCATATTCGAATCTGAAACGTCTGGACACCTTAGATACTGAGAAACCAAATCTCTAAATTTTATAGTACTTTCGCATCATGTTGCTAAGCAACAATTTTATACATATAAAATGACGTGTGTCTCCCTGTATTTCACTTTGCTGCCACAACTACCTAGCACAGATTACTGATATTTATGTGTGGTAGTAGCATCGAGTATTCCATTGTGCACATTGTGTATGTCGATAGTTGTGGGCGTATGGGAGATATGGTGATTGAAATTTGTCGTATTAAGGCATTTTCATATTTCGACCAATGACCTGTGAGTCCCTATATTTCACTTTATAGCCACAACTACCTAGCACAGACCAGTGATGTTTGTATGTGGTAACAGGCTCGAGTCTCCGATTGTGCACTGCGATGGTTTCATGTCGGTAGCTGTGGGGGAGTGGGAGATAGGGTGGTTGAAAGTGGTTAACCTACAGCATTTTCATATTTTTACCAAAGCGTTCTAAAAATTGATTAATCTAAATTTTTCACCTATTAACAAATATAAATAAATTATATGCAACATATTTAGTGTGTGAACCGATTTTGAAGGGACTTTCACTGGCGGGTGAGGCTACTTATTATCCCGGAAATATTTAAGGTTCCGCACAAAAACATAAATCCTTCAAAATTATTGAATCAACTAGTACTGACTATTACCGAGTAGTTTGTGAATGTTTTTTGTTCTTTTTGAAGTATACCCCTGTAGACGTCAGTGTTTTCTAGGCATATAAGTTGATGAATTACTTCCAAATTTCGCATAAGAAGCTCATAGTCTTAAATATTTGCTCAGAGTTCCCCATTTAAAACTGATCTGTTTCATAGTTTCCCAAAATCAAAAAACAACTGAATTTTAAAATGATTTCTTCATGTAAACCCAAAGTGCTCTCCAGATTGTAATTACTCTGTTGTGGCTAACCATAACCTCCTAACAAAAAGATATTTTGAGTGAGTAAATTTCGTTTGTGAATACGCATTATGATTTGTATATTTAACAAAATATGTAGGTGGGGGGAAATGGAATAGGAAGTGTCAGGTGTATAGAAACCAACAATTCTGACATATTAGTTTGTTCAGTTTAACAGGCTAGTACTCATAAAAGGATCAGGGGAACTTCGAATTTTTTTAATCCTTTGCAATAAAACTGTCATCGGAGGCAGAGTGGATAGAACAAATTTTTGTTTTCAGAATGCATGAAACTTTGTCTTGAGTGGTTCTTGACACTCAGTAAGACATGCCAACTTTACTACCGTTTAAAATTACAGCTAAATGATACAGATTTTAAAAATCTGATAAACCATAAGTTAAAAAACTTACTATATTTCTTTTAATAGTCAAATTTCAAAACGTTATGAATATATGCAACTTCAAAACTGAAAAAATTCTCTGTTTGTTATTGTAATGATGAATAAATGGAATCGGTCAATGAACTAACCACTTGCATCTGCCAAAGACCAACGTCTTCTTACGTTGAGTTTAAGTGCTCTGATCTTTAGACCTAACAGTGTTATTTTGAATATGTGACTGCTGTATGGAAAATTAGTCTTATTTGTAATGTGTACTGATGGTGTTTCTGTTTTCATTAATTAATTCCTCTTTTTTTTTATTAATCGACTGCGAATAAAATACTGTTGCCTACAATTGTATTAAAAATATTATTCATACTTTGTTGGCTAAAATTTGAGTAGGCTTGAATCAGGTAGCAGGGGAGCAGAAAAACAGAGCATTGAGAGAATTTTAATTAATCACGTGCAGCGCGGCAGAACTGAGACCAGATTCCTGATTTAATTAAAAACAAACACATACTTTGTGTTTTGTGGAAACATTCATTAAGCTGAATGCTTGAATCGAATTGTAATGTTGGGACTGCTTTGGAGTCTTGGAGCAATAATTGCACCGATGACGCAAAGTGTTACCTACAGATAGACTTGTACGCTATTTCACATGTAGGCCTACATGACAGACGTTTGCGAGATCCATAAATCGAATTGCGAAAATCAGATTTTATCAAATTTTTAAGCGTCAGGGAAAGATAACGTTTTAGAATGTGCACTTGTAAAATAGTTATACTTTTTAATTTTGAAATAGTTATTGGTTTAATACATTGCTGATGAACAAGAAAAATATCAATAGCGTATCAGTAATATGCCTGAAAGCTTGACAATGTCTGAATCTACTTTATTATCCCTTACTATCAGGTATATAAAGTTAATGCTAAATATTGTATAATAGTTTTAGATTTTATTAGGTTCTGGTTTTATGGAATATTTAATGAGATATTAATTGTATGTATGCAACTTTTTATTTGAGTTGTTCGAAAATAAATGTTCATGTGAATGGCTTAATACATATTCCTAAATTAGTTTTAGTAAATAAGCTAGACATTTAAATAAAAGAAAAATATACTATAAATTTTTTTTTAAATTGATTTTTTGTGTTTTTATATTTAACATTACTTTTCTCCCTAACAGTTTAAATAATATATTCAATGCACTCTGGAATTAAGCTACTTCTTAACCCTTACATGTTCCGCGCTACATTGTTGCATCTCAGGATTTAAATTGTTATTAACTTGATAAAAGTAAAGTTTATGTTAATGTGGGAAGTTCAATAAAGTTTTCACGTGAAGTTTTCATAATAAAACATTGACACATGTTCTGATTAATATATATACTACATTCTGAAAATAATTAGACAGCTGCTATAGAGTTTAAAACCTAACGGCGCCTTAAATCATATAAATTCTTTTACACATAAGATCGAAGTTTTTCTCGGCGTTGACATTTAATATTATCTTCTCGGGTGAAAATATCCCTCTCACTCGGCTAGTCACACGAGAAGATTATATTAATAAATTCTGTTATAGCAGTAATTCAGTGATTTCTCCACACAACCATAATACCGTGTCTGTAACAAGAAGATTGGTTGTAGCCCTCCACTGGGGACGTGCCATGTCTAGTTCTAGACATAGGACAGTTAGTTCCTTTCCCCGGGACTTTCTAATCGTTTTGTGTATGTTTAAACGTCTGTTACGAAATTTGTTAAATATACTGGGTCGTTCGTGTTGCGAATATGAAAATAAAAGTAAGGGATCTGGTCCAATGCCAGACGTTTCAGGAATAGTATTTTTAATGATGACGGGCGGACTATCAAGTTTTACGTCCCCAACCGACCAACTAATTTCCATCAACATACTACTCACTCCATACGAACTGCGGGGAATTTAAAGGCTTAACCTCGGTACTTTTTTCCCAAATATAATAGTTCGGAACAGTGCACCAATACCTCTGATGCTGGACAATTCCTGTAGGCCCCAGACACCTTCCATGGCAAAAGGAAGCGGGTTATTATATTTTAGAAACTTAACTTAATTAAGAAGCAAACTGGAAACGTATACAAAGAGGGATCAACATCATCAGTATTCTGCCTAAGAAAGATTTTTCACTTGGCAGCTCTCAATGATTTCCTATTTCCTGTCCTCCTCTTTAGATCAATGTAATTTCCGTTTTCATTGATGTTACCCATCATTTCCCACCAAATATCCATCTCAAGGCGAGTGTTAACAAGCACTCCCCTTTTAACGTGTTCCATCGAATTCTTCTGCCTTTCTTTTATCTTGCAGTAGTTTCTTTCTCTCACCAACACTTTCCAGCACCTCTATATTACTTACTTTTTACATCCAGCTTAATCTAATCATTCTGCTCCAATCCACATCTCAAAGACTTGTATCCCTTTCTCATCCTCTCTTCTCAGTGTCCAAGTCTATGCCCATACGAAACACTTGTCAGGTCTTTTTCTCAGCGCTTTATGTAGTTTTTCGGTTATAGTGTACCGGCTATTACCCACCATAGGCGTGTAGCCTCGGAGACAGCCGATGGGAACAAAACCTGGCTACATTCCGGAGTGTGCTCCCACAGCCCGGCAAGGGCTCTAAAGCAAAAGGTATGCGGGTACCGCAAGGGTGATGATTATGCGCAGGGTCACGTGATTGCAAGGCGAGCGTGGATTCGTTCATGAGCCAGCCTGGAGGAATAAAGTATATAGAGGTGGCTAATTCTGGTGGTTTTGGTTGACTGGTGTTTCATGGTATCAGACGAACATACATCTTAGGCCAGTGTTCTCCAACGACGGACGATTGTGTTCAGTATTTGATCGTACAAACTCGTATGAAAGTATTAGCTACGAGTTCCGTAATATGCTGGTTAAGCACTTTTAAGTGAAAACATCACGTTGGACATCACCAAGGACCGCGACGGGTAGTAACCACGCCAGTTGTGATTAACGCTAATGACATTCGGTATAAATTTAAACCAGTGCCGTACGTGAGAAATCTCATTGCTCTTGCTGAGTACAGAAATGTGTACAAGGACCCTTTGAACATTAAAAAAGAACCTAATACTTGGTTCTTTAAGAGTTTGATTCAATTTGTTTGCATACCAGATCCAAGAAGAAATCTGGTGGACGTTGCTTTTATGATAAATGTAAATCTATGTCAAAACACAGGCACAACGGTATTCATAATATAAAAATCAATATCCTTCCTATCATTAATTTCAATAATTGATTATTTTATTTATGATGATTTATGCAGAACAAATGTTATTTAATTTACTACAAGTGGGGACACATCACGGTTAATAATCGCCTCTTCCTTCGCTATATCATTACGAATTTACACCGCTTACTTGGAGACCATCAGACATGTTAAGAACGGATTTCGATCTCCTACATGTTGAAGGGTACACAGCATATATGTCTGTGGTATAGTCGTTTCTCCAAATGTTATCTAAACATTAAATTATTGCACTGTTATCAAATAGCAGCGTGGTCTATGCGTTATGGTGTTAATTCCGTCATTTTCTGACCCGACTTCAAATCCCCGCAGAATCATTTTTTTAATTTTTTTTTTTATCTCCAGAAATTGTGAAGCTTGACTTTTTTATTTTATTTAAACTTCATTTACATACTTTTATTGCGGAAAATAAAATTTAAAATGATTCATATTGCTTATAACACATACAACAAACGTAATTTCGGCCCATATATCAAAAGTGGCTTCGTAATATGCTTCGCCCATACCCAATCAAATTAGGTCAGTAGGCGAATCTGTTAGTAAACTGGAGTCTTACACACACATTTTGCAATGTTTCTAAGCATTTGTTATTTGTTCTTCCATTACCTTGTTGAGCTCCATTTTTTGTCATGGATAAGCCTACTATTTTATTTTCAACCGTTTACACGCAACCGTTCTTGGAACAAATCGAGAAATAGGAAAGAAAAAATTATGTTCCCAATGCTACATATTTCATTTAAAATACCTAATGACGGTATACAAGTAAAGAAACGATGAAGATGAAAATATAAAATGATAGTACCTATTTCAATTGAAAACGCACCGAAACAATAAATGTATTAACAAAATGTGAGAACATAATGTAAGAATGGAGACTTTCCTGACGTATGATTGCAATGAAGTCTTCAAGGGTTTGGGGCCGATTTGTGTTGTGAAAAGACAATCTGTCAGTAGACCCGTGAATTCATTACGAAAAAAATATTTTCAGAATAAAAAATGACGCTGAATTGCAGGTAGTATGATTTGTTTCAAGTATTATTTTACGCAATTAAAGTATTAAATGAAGTTTAAATAAATTTAAAAAGTCATGCTTGACTGTTTCTGAAGGTAAAAATAAATAAACTTAATTGATACCGCTGGGATTTGAACCCTGATCAGGAAACTAACACCTTATTGCATAGATTGACATTGCCATTTGAAGATATAGGGCAAAAATTTAGTATGTAGAGGATATTTAGAATTTTTTGTTTCTTTGCATGCGAATATCTCAAAAACTTTGTGGCATTAGAAGAAACGACTATGCCACAGACATATATGCTGTTTTATCTTCAACATATATGAAGGAGATCGGAATCTGTTATTAAGATGTCTGATGGTCTCCACGTCAGTTGAATGACCAAGCTGAATCAATAAACTTTGTAAAGATTTGTAGAGACTACAAGACGCTGTACGCCTGCTGGGAGTGGCTGACCGCCGCTACTGTGCAGTCCTGGCCACAGTTCGCCAGCCGCACAGACCGCAGGGGTCCTCCTAATCCCATCTCCTTTAATTGGTACTTGCGGCCGCTGAGTGAGTGGCCTTCCTCAGCCGTACAGCCGACAGCACTTCGGCCCTAATAGGACCGTCAATAAAGCCGACTTTCGTGCTCTCAAACAATCAGCGACAACGTGAACTCGAAATTATACGAGTTGCGATTACCGCAATCTCAGCGGCCGTTAGCACAGTGGAAAATAAAAAATAGTGTGGTAGTCCGGTGAGCAGGTCGTGTGCCGATCCTGGGTTAAACGCAAAACCTCTCCGCAGTGCGCACGGAACGAGATGAACCAAGACTGTTGATTATGATGCGCCCGTCAGACGTGGTGACTAGAATGACGTTTCCCGAACGAGTGGAATTTAACAGACGATCAACGGATTTAACCTCCTTCGTTACAATAAATATAACTATTACTGCAGACTGATGTCCAACGATTGCAGCCATTCAACTCCTTCTGTGGTTGCTTCATCAATATGATGCATTGTACCACTGAATCTCCTAAGAGGACATTCCATGGCGATGTGGTGAATGGTTTGCTCATAGTTGCCGCAGTCACAAGAAGGATTCTCTGTCATTCCCCACTTGTACATTCAGCAGTTGCATCTACCGTGGCCTGTTCTCACTCGGTTCAGTGCCGTCCAGGTTTTCCTAGGAAGGTTGAATCCAGGAGGCTGTCGTGTAGGGTCTTGGATTAGCGCATGTTAATCGGAGTTGGAATTTGTCCAATCAGCGCACCATGCTTCACCATGTTGAAATTATTTTAGACCAGCTCTTGACCAAACATCCATGTTGAATATCTAGATTTTAGTCTATCTGGAGCTTTGTGTGTGCAGTCCTGATGAGTTGGAAGGTGTGGGTATCATAAGCATTCCTGTCATTCCTTTTTTAAAGCCGCTTGTCTTCGGAGACTTGGTGGGACGATGTTAGAGAATACTGGCAGCCAGTCTGCAGGTGCAGATTTAACAGTTCCAGATATTGTTGTCATTGTGTCATTTAGTTGAACGTCGATCATTTTTGTGTGGCTGCTATTTAGCCATACTGGACTGCAGTATTCAGCAGCTGAGTATATCAGAGCAAGAGCTGATGTTCTGAGAGCTGCGGCGTGTGCTCCCCAACCCGTTCCTGAAAGTTTGTGAAGGATATTATTTCGAGTTTTTACTTTTGCCGCTATTTTATGTATATGCTCCTTATATGTCAATGACCTGTCAACAGATTAACAGATGAAGGATACAACAACCGTCTGTGTTACCTCCGCATCTGACTTCTTATAACTACTTCATGAGTCTTGTGACGGTTCTACGGCTTTAGTAAGTGAAATAAGGAGATTATTAGTTTTTTACAGTAAAGTTAGTAGTTTTTCACGCTTGGTGCAATGACATATGACATGAGGACACCCCAAGAAGGAGACATATGAGATAGCAGAACCTCAATGTAGACTTTCCTATGTAGCATATTTACTAGTCTGAAAAATCCCCGCAACTAATTGTTACTTCGTATTATTGACAAAGTTAAGCGGATTTTCGAAAACGTGGGGACAAGATTCAAGTGACCGAAACAAATGTATATCCTTGCATGAATATAAATGCTCCAGATTAGTTTTCTCGCACGTAACCACAAACGAGACAAGGACAGACTATTAGTTAGACAGACTGCTGTCAGGGAGGGAAGCTACAAGCCGATCAAAATTAATCCGAACGAAGAGGTGTGGTCTGAAAGGGAAGAATGTATATAACTACCCAATAAGAGAATTGTTTATTTGAAGTCACTAATTGTTTATAATATCGTTCACATATCCGGCGTATCGGGAGACCAAAGAAATGGTTTCGAGACGTAGTTGGTGGTACCGAACTTCACTGATGGGAGAGGAACGCCTCCAGAGGTATCGAGAATCGAAAGTGGGGCTGATCCGGGGATTCCGTACAAGTACGGAGGTTTGTTCAGCAGGCAACAACCAGATGTTGTTTACAGGTGTTTTTTCTCTCTGTCTCAAGCGGTTCTTAGATTCTTTGAGGGAAGACTGTTGATGCATTGTTCCACGTGGAGTGCAATCCAGTACTGTAAAAAGACATCATATACTTCGGAACAGCGGTTGCACCAAAATTCAAAATATGCTCTCCTGAGCATATAACGGCCCTGGCAAAGAGATTTGCTCATAAGAATTCTCGATATACAGAACAGTTATGAATATAAGCCGGAGTACATGTTTCCAATTAGCCTACATTTGTTTATAATATCAGAGCCGTGCCTTTGTATTGTGAATCATTAATGTTGTTCGTTAACTTTCTATGTCATAAAGCAATTTTTATGATGCTAGCCACAGTTATAGATTCTTTTGTATGTTTATAATCGAAGTTTTGTGATAATGATATGTCATATAGCCAAGGGCGCAGTGTTTTGATTATCACTGTCATTATCGTAGATTAAATCACGCATGCGCAATGTCAATTTGAGTTAAAGAATAAATTACCAGCGTTTGGCAATTATCTGAGATGTTATGCAATTCAATGAAAGAACCCTTCTCATTCCAATTAAATTTAAAATAATTAATATTTTTATTACCTCAGTTTATCAGTCTCAATTTCAGAAACTAATTAAGGCACCCAAGAAACACCATTAAAAACGTAATTCTGAATGACCGGTTTGGAATTTGTACCCGCGTCCTCCCGAATACAAGGCCATAGCGTTACCAATCCGCCACCATATTAGGTTGATGCAAATATTAATTGTAAAGTTTCACTGTTTCAGCACACTTAGAGTGCGGGAGGTGCTGGGTTTAGATCCACCCCTCAAAACTTCTCTCCGGTTTTTAGTAATAATTTAGTACTGTTGTTGAATGCTTATCACAGGAGAGGCAAATGGGAAGAGATAAATGCCTGCTCATATCACCTTGCTGACAATCGTATGTTAATATGCATGTTGCTGTTCATTTAATTCACTTATGGGAAGAATAACCAGATAGAAATTCCTGTCGTTGAATATCGTACGCCCTTTATGCATCTGACTCCCATAGTTCTCAAAAAAATACTTTAGTAATACTCCATTCAACTTTATTATTTTTGTGAACCTAATTTTTTTCATTGTCTGAAAAATGTTATGAAGCTTTATTAGACGTTTTAAGGTGAGTTCGAGAGTGGATTTTCATTTGGCTTCGCTCCAGCGTGGGAGAATGTTATCTTGGAAGAATGCTAATTGCTCTGAAATTATATTTAGTGAGTCGTTTTGTAACTGCAGTAGTAGCAGCGAGCACTGGCCATTCTGATCACAAGTGCTTAAAGCGGTACATTAAGATACGTAGACAGACGCTTTTGGATTCGTGTTTACCCAACCACAACAGACTGTTTCACTGCAGCAGATTATAATGCGACCACTGCGGCAGAAAATGCGTTACCTCGCGGAGAGTTTTTCTGCAGTTTTCGCGTTCTTTGAGCGTGTGTTAGCTCTGCTGCCTACAGCCGCACCACAAAGAAATATGTTTTCCCTGTTTTATTTCCCGCCGCCCCGTTTGTTTGGGGGAACGAGGTGTCCACAGGCTTTCCAATCGGCCTCGGACGAGTCAGACCAGACATTTCCTTTTCCAATCCACATCTAACTTTTTATTTTCCTCTACACCTCACTAGTATACCGTACCAAAAAATTATATTCGAACTCAATAATTTTTTTTCCTGTCGTGAATCTCAGTTGGCAACAGTGGTACGGACAAAACTATTTTCATAAAATAGAAATGACTTTCATTGATTCGAAATTAAGTTAGGAGAAGTGTTTGTTGATCGATTTTTTCTAATTGAAATCGTCTGAACGCCTAACAATCATGAAATTATAACTGCCAGTTCTTGAATTGATTTATGGCAGGGAACCATTTATTAAAAAATTAATCAAATAAATGTTACACAAATTTTGACGAAACAACCATTTGTTACCAAGTAGCTTAAGTTCTTAAAGAAATGCTCCTGCAGATATCACTTTTATATTTTTTAAATGAAAACATAAAAAATACCAGAAATGATTTATGCCTGAGATGAGATTCTAGCAGATAGATTTCTAGACCCATGATGATTTTCAACAAAATGGTTTAGAGCAATTTTTCTATAATGGAAGAATATATATATATATATATATATATATATATATATATATATATATATATATGTGTGTGTGTGTGTGTGTGTGTGTGTGTGTGTGTGTGACCGAGCTTGGTGTGTGAACGGTTAACGTTCTGGCCTCGCATTCGGGAGGACGCGGGTTAGAAGCCCTGTTCGGCCATCAAGATTTGGGTTTTCTATGGTTTTCCCAAATCACACCAGGTGAATGCCAGGATGCTTCCTTCAAAAAGGCCATTGCCGAATTCCTTCCCGTTCCTTGTCTCCAGTCCCATCTCGCCTCTAATGATCTTAGCCGTCGACGAGGCGTAAAGCAATAATTAAAAAAAGTGTGTGTGTGTGTACTAATTTTCTTCCATTATACAAAATTGCTGTAAACCATTTTGGTGAAAATCATAACGGGCCTCTATATACATTCTAACGTAATGACAAATGTGGGCCATCGCGCATAATTTTTTAGATTAAATAATACGAGATTAATCCAGTCAGTGGTAGGAAGGGGGTTAGCTGATGCTACGGCCAAGTGGGAAGGCAAATTCCATGTAGCTAGCTTTCAACAGGCAGCAGCAAGGCTTAGGGACAAACAATAGGCAGTTCCCCTGGTGTGTGCATGACGAAGCTGTTGCTCCGTGCAACCGCGAGATCTTGGAAATCTCCAGCGATGGTGAATGAATGGCTATCCCGGTGTTTTGATGGACGCACGTCGCAAAGGATGGCATAGTCATACGGTTTATCCCGAGATGCGAAAAATAACTCCAGAGAGTAGATTACATTTTTCAAGAGGAGGCACTACGGCAGAAACAATCACCGCCGTAAATATCCAGGAGTGAAACTAATTACCGCGTTTTTAGTCCCCATGTTGGAAATACATGATTGGAGAGGCGTGGCCAGCTATAGGAGACGGAAGAGCCATATTTCGACGATTCTGGTAGAGACTCTGTACCGAGCCTCCAGGGGTCGAGGTTGCACGCTCCAGACCAGACCTCCAGCGGAGGAGGTCGCACGCTTTGGAGTCACTCTGTATTTTACTCCTGACAGTGCGTACAGGCTACAGTGCCTTAAGAAGCTGCACAAATTTCTTTCCGAAGAGGAAAGCACACTTGGTTTCTGCAGTAGACAGTAATGCTCGGGTCAATTGTTTGACTTCAGCGATATAGCTAGCACATACTTCAACATTTCTCCATCTTCGGAGCAACCTACACCATTACGGTAAATGCACAACGAACTTAACAGTATTTCCAATTCAAGCCCAAATATACTTCCTTATAAATCAAATTACGATCGATAATTACTCAAAGCTTGCGTCTTATATCCTCATATGTATTCCGAATCGTAACCATGTATAATACGAGGAGCGTCCAGAAAGTAAGTTCCGTTTCAATTTATCTCCGCTGCAGCGCTGCGATTGCAGTTCCGCACATGCGCTGTAGACGATGTGTATCAAGGGGAAGAACGTGCGCCATTTGGAGATCGCTGTCAGTTACGTACGCTTTGCTGTGCTTGTTTGAAATGTCGGCGTTGATTGAAAATCCCGCCGCCTGTGAAATCAGGTCTGTGATTCGGTTTCTGAATGCGAGGAAAGTGAAACAAAGTGAAATTTATCGGCAAATTTGCGATGTTTACGGACCAAATGCGATGAGTGATTCGATGGTGAGAAGATGGGTCCGACAGTTCAATGTGCACGATGAAGAACGAAGTGGGCGTCCACCTTTGGTTACAGAAGAACTGGTTCACGCGATTGATGACAAGATCCAGGAAAACCGTAGGTTTACAATTAGTGCTCTCGCTATGGACTTCCCCCAAATTTCACGATCACTGATGCATGAAATTGTTACCAAACAACTGAAATTCCCTAAACTTTGCTCACGTTGGGAACCAAAGATTCTCACTGAGCAACACAAAACACAACGGATGGGTAGTGCACTTAAGTTTTTGACCCGTTATGCTGAAAGCGGCGAAGAATTTCTGAGACGGATAGTCACAGGGATTTGGCTGGGACGTGTTTCGCCACCCTCCGCACAGCCCTGACCTCGCTCCTAGCGACTTTCATCTGTTCTTACATCTCAAGTCTTTCCTTGGCGGTCATCACTTCACCAATGACGACGAGCTGAAAGAAACTGTTTCCAACTGTTTGAAGACACAGGCGGCAGATTTCTATGAAGAAGGTATACAAACCTGGTGCCACGCTATGACAAATGCCTGCAAAATTTCGGCAGTTATGTGGAAAAGTAGTTTAAGAGTTGTAGAATTTTGTGCAATAAAAATTTCTTCTGTATCTGTGCACAATTTCATTTTATTACCAAACGGAACTTACTTTCTGGGCGCGCCTCGTACTATATATCATTTAAAAAAGAAATTCCTTGACGCGATATTAATATGGAAATGAAAGTTAAAATAGACCATACATTGACCAAAGATCTAGGGAGCAAGGATGGTAGAGCAAAAACACAAAATTTCTGGATCAGGCCTTATTCATGAGTATATGAGTTTGAACCACATTGCTCGGTTAGCAAGAAATTGTACTGTGTTAGGTTTTTATATTTCAACCTAACAATGTGCTCCATTCATGAGAGAAGGCAAATCTTAATATATGGTGGTTGTGTTTATGGCTTTGTTTAGTGTTTTTCGTTGCTACAGTACTGGTTCCTTCAACTTGTTTCTACTTTATATTTCCTTGACACGTATGAAGAGAGAGAGAAAGAAAGGCTTATTACCTGTTTCTGAAGATAAATCATGGAGAGATACTAACTGCGTTTGTTGGATGCAGCAAGTAGGGCTTGTCGCAATCACTCTTTGGTGCTAGCTTTCTCGAAGCTGCAGGAATAAGTAAATCAGACAATAAGAGGACGCAGAACTTTTCCTTTACGTAGGACGAGTTTATGTAGATCCCGAATAACGGTGCTCCAAGCCAATGGGCAGCGTTTACTTTGCCTTCTTAGTTTTAAGGGTGCCAACTTGGTCTCTGTCTTAGTGTTAATGTTCCTGTCGTACGCGCTTTAGTACGGTGTGATCATAGATGGAGCTTACCTTTGTCATGTACCGGCTAGCGTTTCATTTTGCCAAGTTTAGACAAGAGGAGACCTTATGTGGCGTCGCTCTGTTGCCTGGCCGGGTCATTGACCTCCTGTGGGGGGCTTCAAAAATTTCAGACTCCTAATGTCCTTCATGTTATTCTTTTCTTCCATAGTACTCTCTCTTCTTCTTTATTCCTTCCTTGTTTCACGTTAACATTTTCTTAAACATCAATAAAATCACACATTTCTTTAATAATTCATACTGCTTTCATTAATTTTCCACTTAATAAGTTTTACAATATCTTTCACCTGAGAGGAGATTTTGAGCCACTTTTCTACAACGACGTCCATTCGATTTTAGATCTTTTGGACTAATCATCACGTTCTGTTGCAGACGTGTTGTGTTTGATTGGAGCAGAAGTTCCCACCGGTGGGCGTTGAAGAGATCTTATGGGGTTTCTGGTCGTAGGTAAATTTAGGGAGCTCTGAGGACCTATCCGGCTTCGATGTTGCATGAAAGAAGTTTCTGATTGCATCCCTGTGTTTAAAAGATGATTTTATGTATTCAGTAATTTATTAACTATGAATTGAAACAGATTACAAATAGCGGAATGGGCGATTTAAGATTGCAGATGACAAACAAGGAAACTAATATCGGAAATTAGTGTCATACATCGATCTCAGCCTTCTAATCAATATGTTTTCGTAATATGTATTTGTTAATCAATCTGTGAACAACATACCAATATTGTTAATATATTTCATAATTTTAGTAATCTGTCCTTATATATATACTAGCCGTCGCCCATAACTTCGTTTACTTGAGGCTTTATTTTATAAAGTTCTAAGAAATGAAGTCAGGCCTTCTATGTAAATTATTCTCACAAAGAATTTGACCTTCTGATTTGCAGTCTACACATAGTCACGAATGTCGCAAATACAGTGAGAAATGCGGTGTTGGTAAGTATGCCGACAAATATTTCGACAGCGACTTATCTTAAAAAAGGATTAATTTGCCAACACTTTTGTCTTAATTTCTTAGATTTTTAACGTCAAATATTTCGACAGTGGGGTATGACTTATCTTTAAAAAAAGCATTAATTTGCCGACACTTTTGTCTTAATTTCTTAGATTTTTAACGTCATATCGAAATAAAACATATACTATTTTACTCTTTTGACCAGGGACTATACAATGTTCGAAAACCTATAAAAATCAACGAAACTAACAGACACTTTTTTCTTTATTTCTCAGTATCTGGATGCCGCATGAAGATAAAATATACCTAATTTTAGTCCTGGGCCGTGCGCTGCATAACGTGTGAAACTCTAAGAATATCTGTCCTGTTGCTGTAGCGGAAATCGCGCTCAACCGAACAGAATTTTTTCTCGCAGTTAAAATGATTAGAGCTAACTATATGTAAAAGTCTAATGCACCAGTAAGCTGTTCCATTAATTTTAAAGATTTATCATGGAAAACCTGTCACCCAAGAGAGCCATCATCCAATAACTGTTTTTAGAAGTGGGTTACGACAAAAAAGACTTGGTTTAATATGGGCTACAGTATTTATTATAAAAAGCAATTTCAGTTGCTTTTTTTTGCCATAAAGTGTAGGGACTAGGAAGCCTACGTTACACTAAGGCGGCTGATTGGATGTTTCAAGCGTGTTACACGATTAGTAAATTGAGACTTAACTAGGGATGGCGATTCTTTCCGAAAAAGATCAATTCTTGAATCGATTCAAATCGAAACTTGATAAATCGATTCACAAAAAAATCGATGTCTAAGACATCGATTTTCTAAAAATCGATATTTTTTCGATTCGATTTTGGTGTTCGTATATTCAATATAATTGCAGTCATGTAAAACAAAAACCATACCATAATAATCAATCTTCTGTCGTTTTTAAACTAATTATATTTTTTTCAATGAAATCAAACTATCAGGTATACAAAAAGACATTTATTTCACAAATTTGTTGGTTATGTAAAACAGTTTTGAAATGATATAGTTTACAGTTCCCAGTGCTTAGTGTACAAGCTATTCAGGGACAACAGTGTGTGCAGTCTACTAGGGTCTAAGTGGTTCAGCTCATCATTTGCGATGTTTACCGGCAATAAAAAAAAGGTGCTCGCAAGGTACTGATGATCCCACTATACAGATATACTTCTTGGTTGTTGAGTAAATGTGATGATAAATGGATTTTTTTATTCTTGCCAGTTAAGTATGGAATCATACTTCAGGTGCACAATTGCTTGCGATAAATAAGTGTTTAAATTCTTCGTTTAAACCCTGACTTTCATGTGCAAGTGCATTACATGTAGAAAGAGCTCTTTCACATTCGATTTTCAAGGGTGAAATATCGATTCACTAGATCGATTGAGTACTATAAATTGATTTAAAAAATCGATTTTTTTGGTCCAAAAGATCGATTCTTCGATTAATCGATCTCAGATTGCCATCCCTAGACTGAACATGAGTAGAATACACCTAAACTCTACTTAACCGGGCAAAAACATTAATTAATAACATTTTGTTTTTGTGACTGTATTACTTTTGTAAAACAAAAATAATAAAAAAACAAGTTTTTTTTCTGTATATATATATATATATATATACAGTATAAGAGATTTCGCCACAGCCTGCGAAATTTTATAGGTGTACGTGGAACTACAGGTTGTTTCAAAAATGACCGGTATATTTGAAAAATCAATAAAAACTAAACGGGCAGCGATAGAAATACACCGTTTATTGCAATATGCTTGGGACAACAGTAAATTTTCAGGCAGACTTGAGGTTGAGGTTTAAGGGCGCGTCGTTTCAGGACGACAAACTTTCGAAATTAGTTACAATTTTCAACGACAGATGGCGCTGCAGTCTGGAAAAATCTAAAGTACGATTATTCTAAGGAATAAACCATTTTTTCACAGCAAACTTGCAATCTGTGAACAGCACACGCTTACAGCAGAAAGACGACTTACAGAATGGCGAACTCACAGACTGCGTTTACTTCTATATGTTTCAAATCGCTTGCAGCGCCATCTGTTGTTGAAAATTGTAACTAATTTCGAAAGTTTGTCTGCCTGAAAATTTACTGTTGTCCCAAGTATATTGCACAAACGGTGTATTTCTATGGCTACCCGTTTAGTTTTTATTGATTTTTCAAATATACCGGTCATTTTTGAAACACCCGGTATAAGTTTGAGAAACTCTGGTTTAGAGGATGCCCATGGGAGAACAAGCAAGTGGCTGTTAATGGTGTATGTGATTGCGAGTGCTGAGTGTGATGTCTCGGCACAGTGTCTGGCACGTCCCGTACTAATCAGGCCACCCGGTTTTGAAGTTCGTGTCGGAGGACCCCGCGGCTGTTCTGTCTGCGCGTCACGGCCACACAGCTCGCCAATAACTTGGCGCCAACTTCACGACTCGCTCCACACTACGTGCCCGCCACCTATCTTTCTTCCCACCCATGGGAATATAGCACAAGAATTCGCTCTTTGCTGCAACAAGATATCTTCAGGTAAGCTTCAGGCAGCAACATCGGCATACCTTTACTCTTCGCTTAGAGTTTCCTATTTTCATATCAAACATTGTTCTTCAAATTACTTTACGGTACCTCCATTCCAATCCTGGAAGTTTAAAATTTCTTTTGCCTTCTTCAACGATACGTGTCTTTTTTTTTTTTTTTTTTTTTTTTTTTTTTTTTTTTTTTACAAGAATACTATTATCTAGTCTGTCAGTTTGATAGGTTTTCGCTAACTATTATACTATAATTTACCCGTTGTTATTCTTAGTGGCTTCATTTCTACGACTTTATGCTATCGTCTAGTCTTTCTTCACTTCCATATATCAGTGCAGCTTCCAAGGTTGTTTTATGTAAATTCCCCTTAATGTCTGAACCGGAATTTTCAATATATCATTCACGTATCCGTATGTCCTATGGGCAATTTTAATTTTGTGGTTTATTAATATTTTAGTGTCAAACCGTAACTTGTGATCCTTATTCCTGCACTGCAGTTTTTAGAATACACGACGTGCTTAAAATTGAGAAAACGATTATTCTAATTGCAATAAAGAAATAATTTTGTATATAGCTTGCTTAAAAGCAATCAACCTAATTTCAAATCGTTAATGACTTGTAGAGGGTAACGCTTAGATTCCTTCTTGAAAGATAAAAGATGCTCAGGTCAAAGATCCACTTTAGTGATAAATTTGTATGTGAATGTTGTATCATATTGTAGGTCTTAGGCGACACTGTTTTCTGAAAGATTGTAACTTTCCTGTTTATCGCAAAACTGAAACGACACGTTAGCAGTATTTTAGTAAGTGATTAATAAAAGCAAACGTAACAAATAAATATAAATACTTTCGCACCTTCTGTACAGTAGAAGCCTCACACTCGAAAAGGTTCATTCCAATAAACTGCTAATTTATCTATTTTTAAGTGGAAAATCTTTTAAAGATAACTATTTCGACAAATTTAGAAGAGAAACTTCTTCTAGATATATAATAAATTATCTATACTTCAAATAACACTAAAACACAACTGAACAACTTATTTTGGTGACATAAGAGATGATCTAACTTAACTGATAACTAATTAGAAATACTTACAAAGTAAGAGTCCGTAGTGGTACGGATGATCAAGTCATTTTTCAAACTTACCTGTAAAAGAAAATCATGCATTATTAGTACATTTGTGGCATAAATGTAAATAATTTTAGTAATCAATTAACCAATACAATGCTAGAATCATATTATACAATAAAAATCTCAAATTAAGAAGCATGTGTGTCTGAACATTAAGATAAAAATAAATCTTAAAGTTAGTTCAGTCAGTTATATTCACCGTACAGATACATAATAAACAAGAAAAATGTGTTTAAGTCGATGTATAATTATTTTCAATCTGCACTTGGAACAGATTTGACTTCGAAAAATAAATAAATATTCCCTATAATCTTCTCAAAAAAAAAAAAAAAAAAAAAAAAAAAAAAAAAAAAAAAAAAAAAAAAAAAAAATGAAAAAAAAATAGGCATACAACAGCTCGCAATATCGTGTAGGCAAAAATTATAATTGACACCCATATCGTTGAATATTATCCAGATTGAAAATCTAATCACGTTTAGGGGTACTTCTAACGTCTATGAATGCAAATCGTAAAACAGTGGTTCCCAACAATTTAAAATAATTTAGCTTTCCAAACATTTATTAAAACCTACTAGGCGCTCGTTACCATGTAAACATAGTATGCCAGACGAAGGCTGAAGCACGTCAGCAGAAAACTTAGATAGGTTAATAAATAACGCGACATTCCTGGAACATCCAGTTATCACTAACAATAACTGCTGTGGATGTCTCAGAAATCATAAAATACTTTGTAAAGTGCTAACTGTTAAGCTATATATTTTTTCAAACTAAATCATTCGTTTGTGTTTTTACCAGCGTTATACACTACAATTAATGATTGTAGGACTGATTCATTTTGGTACACGCAGAAATATGGCTAATTTAATAAAAAAACTAAAACAAATAGATACATACATCTTTCCTCAATTAATAATTACAAAGTAACATTTCTGCATTTACTTTAATTATTTAAAATTTCCTGGTTTATAAGGAGCTGAATAGTATTGACTTAACCCCTAACATCAAAAGAATGAAAAAAAGCTAATTTGAACTCTTTCAATAGATTTACATCACTTGTCTTTTCACGTTACTGTTGCATCTAAGAAATGGTTCATGTACGTAATTGGTTTTAAATTTCCTAATTTTCTTTAATGTCTTTCGATAAAATTATAGGAGATCTTTTTTCCTCCTTTTTTAAATATAAAATTTTTTCATTATTTTGTGAGCGAAATTGATGTACTTCTTAATGTCACCGTAATAAGTTTTATTTTCAATGGGGAATTATACTTCATTTAATCTACTAACTCATCTCGCTTGTTTTTGCATAAGATATGCTAAGATATGTCCAAAAAGCTCTGCTCATCCAATAATCACCTTAGTTCCAGCACCAGTAGAAAGCTGCCGCTATAACGGAGAGAGTTATTTGTTCCGGCATTTCGAATTTAATTAAATTTTCTGGACGACCACAAAACGTTGATGAAACAATGCTTGTGTACATCTGTGCTTGTCATGCTTCGTTTGAGAAAGCTGGTGGTCTCCGTAATGCAGTTCGTCCTGCGTTATAGCTGTAAGCGAAAATTAATATCTTGTTACTTAATGTTGGAATTCAATTACTGTCCCAAAAACTTTCGGTGATAAATGATATCATTCTCAATCCGTAAAACTGATTCTAATATATTTAAATAAATCACATTCAAGTTATTGAAAACTCAGGCATATAGTTTAATAACAATTTTTCAACTGAAATAAAGTTATCTGGACCAGCATTTTGCTATGATCTGATCTTTTTTTTTCGCCAAAGTCAGAGAAATTTAGTAGCAGACACATAAAATGAAAATTTCTTTCTGGTCAAAATGTGTGCAAGCTATCGTTTTTCTCATTCCACTATCTCTTACTCTCTACATATAAATGAAAGGAATATTATGGCTGTGATCAGTATAATCGAATACTGATGAATTAATTGTGTATTTGAATTAGAAATTACAAAACTATACTATCTTATTTTTGTTCAATAAATCATAGTGCAAGGCTCACCATATTTGAAATCTGATCATACACAATATTTGCAAAAGGTGCAAGCACGACTTTTTTCCTTTTTTTTAATCTTATCTCATTTGTTGCCTGAAGATATCTTTTATTATTTTTTAATGCAGCTGATTTTGAGAAACATATAAATTGAAGAAATCAATAAAATATCATTCATAAAACTTTTTGTACTATTTCTTTAAATTTATTCGCATTTAGATTTTTGGATATTTTTTATGTCGTTTCTGATTAATTTGAACAAATGTTTCTCTCTGAACATAATCATAATTCTTTGCCCGATATAACTATATCTTAGGCCACGCCAATTTATAAAACAATGTAAAAAAGTAATGTATTAGTTTTCTCATGCTAAATCTTTCCATGTTAAGATTTCTTAATTGTTAAAATGCAAGAGGCTGTAGTCGCAACTTCATGTTGTGCCTTTGCTTTAGGCCGTAACTCCTATAAAGTAAAAGGATAAAATTTTTACGAACTCAACAACAACAATTTTAAATTTAAAATGCTTTATCCCATTTAATATTAAGACGATGTTTTTCAAAGTACCGTAAATCTTTCCTCTTTAATCTGTTCTCATAATATTCTTAATGGAATGGTCACATTTTTATTTCTATATATATCTGGTACATTGAAAATTTTAGATGAAAATCGAAAATGCTAAACTTTGTTCAAATGAGATCATTATAAAAGAAGTTTCGATATAAAAAAATCTTAGTCAGACATGCTTCCATTAGCAAATTTCATTTTGCCTTAATTTTCCTAACAACTTGACAGTAGTAATGCCGCTTACTCCATTTACAAGCCTATAATAATTATAGACGATGACAAAAATTAATTTCACCTAAACACGGAAATATCGCATGAATATCAGTCTAGGGTTATCTACTTTAAACGAAGTTTCCATTTGGTATATGTGAATTATTTAAGGATTCTAACAGATTCTGTCCACCCGATCGGCTGATTATGGTAGCATATTTGCTGTCGATTAACACTGATCGTTAATGAAAAACGATTCTGTTCTTCCGTTTGGATGTTGGTAGCGCAATGCCATTAAGCTACGGTGCACAATCCATTCGTCGATAATATTAGGCCTTGGCTTTCTCTCGCCGACTGGTTCTCGTCATAGATATTACTGCAAAGAGGACGAGAAGCATGAAACCTCGTAATGAACACGTGGATTAAGAGAAACCAGAACTGCCACAAATTTCACCCGTAACTCGTGCAAGTGGGAGGGCGAACTGGCACAAACGTAACGTGTAATATTTCTACTGCTGTCAGAAAAATAAACGGAAACAGATGATCGTGACAGAAGCAATGTTAATATAAACATTACACCAGTTTCTATATTTAATATTAGTCAGATATTTTTTGCGCTGTGCCAAACAAGGTCTTGTTTGCAGTTGATGGAAATGATACAGGAATGTTTAGAAATACAACGTGCCAATTTAAAACACCTCTCCACATCATTTGAATAACGGTACTGTGCACAAGTACACATTTATTTATATTGAACTAAAATGCATGTTTCGTTAGTAGCAACAGCAATTAATTTTTCACAATCGTAGCTTGGTTCAGTGACTTACAGATTTCATATGTTCTATTTACATTGAACTGATAAAAGGTTTTGCCGCTTATAGGTAGAGTTTTCTTACGAATTAATTGTATCCTCTTTCTGTTGAACTTTTTTTTTTAAATTAAAAAAAAAAACGGAGAGTTACATTGCTCTTTGGGATTTTGTAAATGGAAAGTTGTTACGTTCAATCTGAAAATTCTTCCTGTTTTATCTTTCTTTTAGCAACGAAAGGAAACGTTTCCAATCATATTTTTTGCTATTAAGTTGACGAGATATGCTGAAAATTCTCAACAAATGGTAGACTATCTTCATAAACATTTTACGTATTATTGATCAATGAAAAAAAGATGTCGTTAATTGATTCTTTTTTTTTTTTTTTTTTTACCAATCTTCAATGAATATTTCCTCTGGAAATGTTTCAGGTTTCTCCAACAAAACTGTTTCCCAAGCAGATATGTAGCGTGATCTTAAGAATGGGTGTTATCATATCCACATTACTGCGGTATTATCACAAGTATTCTAAAAGTCATTACAAAACAATTACATCATTACTTTTCTTTTCAACAGTTCGAGTATTTTGTTAATATAAACTGTGCGATATAGCATGTATTTTTTAATTATTATTGTGACCTAAGGAAATCATGGAAAGCTGAAATATGGATAGGCGAACGGGGATTTGAACACATGTCCTTCATAATGTTAGACCAGAGCGTTACCGCTCACACACTGTGCTCGGTCTTTTCGGTTCTGAATTTAGAGAACGATATTTGAATTCTTCGGGCATAAAGTTTAGAAACACCCTACTAACCCTACTAAGAGTGTTACTATGTAACAACACCTGCTGCTCACAAACAGCCCTTCACCTGTCTCGAGCACAAAAGTGTAACATCAAATTCCTTCTTCAGCTCTCTATTCCAAACAACTTTATTAATCAAAAACTTTTAATACGCTTCAGTCCAAATGAAATGTCCTATTGCAACCAAGCGATAATGCGCTGATCTACTAAATTCAATTTATTCTGTATCTTGAAGTAATCAAAGAGTAAAATAAACTTTACCATCATCTTTTCCTATTACTTGAAAATTCTTGAAGGTAAATATTAAACTGTTACAACTTTCGGACTATCCATTCAGCCCGCCAAGGCTTTTGCCTTAGTGCGATACAAGTCTACATTTTCTCGTCATTTCTCGCATAGTGACTGTGTATTTCTATTGTTAGCAAGCGTATTCTCGTCGCACAGTAGAAAGATTTCCGTCCTCCCACACGCTGTTACTACAATGGGTTCCCCGAGCAAATAACAATCCCTTATTGCCAATACTAAAGGCAAAAGTTAATTTAAATACGACAAATATTAAAATTGTTTACTAATCAGAATTAACACGGAACTGGGGGTGGATGGCTGGTAATTTGTGGCAATACATGTGGTTATATTGCTGTATAAATACAAGAAAAAAGGTAGTAGAATTTCTGGAGTACTTCTGTGCCATTCAAAACCTTGCAGAAAATTCTTTCATTTATCTGTGAAAAAATTTCATTGCCGAAAGTACGACAAATCTGTGGTGTATTTTGTGAAAAGTTTCAAGGTAATTCATAGAATAGGAATGCAGTAATCGTGATTAATAAGGAGCATAAGGACTCTAAAAATTAATAACATAATATTAATGTAGTATTAAATTAATAAAACATTGCATAAACGAGCAATAATAATAAAATAATGCAATTTTGAAATTAGTACATTTGTAAGCATCAGTACCAGAAAAGGATTTATATATATTAATATATTAGTTTATTTGTCTATTTAAGTTTTTACAACTGAATTTCAACTCTCTCGTACAGACCTGAAATACTGTTAGTGAGTTACATGAAAACTTATTACAAATGAGGTAACATCAAACTGACAGAATAAGCAGTTACGCGCAATGAGTTTAGGCAACTTTGCGAAATCTGTCATCCGATTGCTGCTTTGATCACGTGTTTCCGTATCAATTATTTTGATCTCAAAACATTTTCGCGCTTCTAACATATATTATGATAATAATCCATCAATCAAAAAAAATTATGAGTTGCAGGATTTTGAATCATTCCAAGTAATTGATCATTACTTGAATATGGATATTGTCTTCTGAAATGTTTCTGAATTTACTGAAAGCGTGTACTTCTGCACAAATCCTAATGAATTTCATAATTACCCTGAATAGTAATATACTTTAATCTAAAAATATTTTGAATTAAAATTTATAAAATTTCTTTTATGAATCTATCGATGGTAAAAGAAGATATAAGTAATGTTTGCAAGTCAGTTTTAGACATAATCCTACCACCAAATTTTTTGTATTTGTTGATTAGAAAAAAAAAATCATTTTACTGACAGAACTATATTAAGTAGAAAATTTGCGATTTTCATTTTTAAAAAAAATTTTTGAAATATTTTACACCATACAAGGACCAGTCAATATGATTGAATTAATTCCACATACTACTTTTGTAAACGATTACACTCTTAAGAGAACACAGTAATTACGCCTTCAATCCAAATTACTCTTTTACGTCTGTATTTTCATTTCTGTGATTGTTACAAAGTATTCTATTGTTTACGTACAGCAATGTAATTAAAAAATATTCATGTTCACTGATGCCTGCATTTACGGAATAATTTAATAATTTGAATTACATGATAATAATCAATTAGGATACTAAAATTTCATTTGTATTAATTTGTATATGACCAAACATGTGCGTAAAAACTGGACATACGGATATAATATTTTACTTCTCCTATTAGAAGCTAACAAAATGCGAAACCTAAGTGTTAAATTGGATGAATAAATCAACGTTAAGCAATTTTATTTGTTTCTTGCAATGTTACGAGAGTGGAGGGAACTGTTTGAACAACCAAAGCACGTTTACTCAGACTCTTGGAAAGTTTAAAGAGAGCTCATCTCCAAGGTTGCTATAAGGGCTCTCTTTGAGAGCAGTAATGAGCTTCCTAACTCAGCTACGAAGTACAAAGATTGCTTGGTCGCTAGCAGTGGAGAACTTGGAAGCACCATCCGAACTTGCCCTAACTGTCACGAGGCACTTGGCTCCCTTCTTATCTGTTTCTGTGACACCTCGGAGGTGAGAATTTTATGCAAGAAAGAAAGATAACAACACATCGAGTTCTTCATTAATGGTAACACTGTACCTAAAGCAGACGTGACCTGTAACTGAATATATTAAATGAAATAACACAAAAGATTTGATCACAGAATAAAGAAAAACATCAGTATTTTTTGACTAAATGACTAATCTTTTAAAATAAAGCAGTAGTTTTGTTTATTACTACATTATCTGCAATTAATACTCCTCTCTTTTCAAAATATAATGTGTGTTTGCATTATGGATGTCAGACAATGTGTAGAGACTAAAATCGGAATATGAAATTTAAATATCTAGACATCAATGGATTTCGGTGTTTCGCAGTTACCTGAACTATTTATCACGTATTTCTTAACCAAAGTATTGTTAAAGGCTAATTAATATTTTAATCATAAATTAATTTCTTATGTACTGTTCACTTTGAGACTAATCTGATTAAATATATGGCGTTTATTTTTATAAGACGAACTTGAATTAATTTCTGTAATGCAACTTACTTCAATGAAATCCAAAAGAGTATGTTTGATGAATTCTTATAACTTTTGACTACTGATAAGTGAAAGACAAATATATTTTGTTGTATCTAATTTTAAGTTTCTGTTTAATAATTTAATCATAATTTTAGGAAATGGATATTTTACTACAACAGTATATCGGATACAGTCACCGAAAATCATTGCCATACACTTTACAACGAATAAAGAATTGTGTTATTAATTCCTATATACGTATACTGCTAGAAATACTCTAATAAATGTAATGACGGTATTCGCACTGGATTTAATTTATCTGTTGTAGTGAGGTACAGCTCTCGTACCTATGGGTTCACCAAAGTTATTTTGCGAGGAGTGAGTGAAATCATCAGTTTAAATAATCACTTGGCACTCATAAAACTAAGAAATGTTAACATGCTATAGATGTTGTTTCCATTTATTTGAGGAAGGTGTGATTGCTGGAGACAGATAATCATTCACGTCTGTTACCTATATAATATAATAGAGTTAGTGTGGTTAGCAACCAACTCCAAGCTTTCTAATTTGCTTTCCAAACAAATAGAATCCCTTTACGTGATACCCATTTGTAACAAGCTAAAGAGATGAGCGGGGAAATAAGCTTTCATCTTCAATCCGAATCTTTGTCTTTCTCAGGATATGGACACCGAATATCCACGCCATATCCCTATAGAGTAAGCTAAGCGCCGTCTGACATAAAACATATAGTACTGATTGAAGCGGAACATGTAAATACAATATATATCAACCGAGGTGAAAATTTCCCTGTTTTGGAAAGAAAGACTAATGCCGCTAGTGTACATATTTTTTATCATTCCGATGTTGTATTGTGTACTAAATTGTCTGATGTGATTAGAAATAGTACTGTAATGTGAAATCTGAAATGCTAAAGAAGAATTCAGTGCGTGATACTATCACATATGGCGATTAGCACAGAATCAGGGGATTTAGTACAGGTTGTACCGTAATATTATAGTAATTAGGTTCAGCTCCTGGGGAGTACAGTTTGTCCCCAGAGGGAGCGACTACGCGCGAGGCTTACCGGCCTAGAGTCCCAGATTTCCATTTTAAAGCCCCTACCGCAGTGGTAATTTACTGTAAACGGCGGAAGAATTAAGGGGAACATAGCAGGGAATACGGAAAGGCGCTTAGAAGAGAATTAAAAGGTATTAAAACAACGGCGCAATAACGTATAGTTATTGAAGCACGAGTAGGTCTGCAGCCATTTAGCATTTACTCGTCCGCAAAGCGGTGTAGAGGCCTGTTTTAAGCAAATGCGTTCACAGTGTCAAAGACGGAGGCGAATTAAAGTCTTTTGCTCTTTCCCTTAAGGGTTGTAGCTCTGAAAGACCTTTACAAAGCTTATGTAAGCTTGTAAAAGCCATGGTGGGAACCTTTCCAGATTGCAGTTAAGCTCTTAAAACAATGTTAATTTTCCCACAACTTACCACCTGGATTAAAAAACTCTGCTGGTATACGCACTTAATTAATTATTAACGCTAAAGCCATTTTGAAAAGAATTATCTTAATACACGCCAAAGGATGTTACTATATTGCATCCGCTCATTTTCTGCATATTTACGAAATCACAATTAAATCTCTTCTCATCTACTTCAAATCACATCTCTGCATTATTTTTAGCTTCATATGAATTAAAATTAATTTTACAGAGCTGAGCGGCTAACCAATAAAACTATTTCGTAGAAATAGAAACTACAAAACCAAGAAATTTCTAATTGCACTAGGAATTAAACATTTTCCTCTGATTTAATTTGGGTGAAATTTGAAAGATCGAAATTTGAGTCTGATTTACTCGCGCATTTGTGAGGCTATGTTTTCGAATACTAGTCCGATCTTTTACAGTTTTTTTATTTTTTATTTTTTAAGAAAGCAGTTTGGTGATTAATAAGGAGTAGTTTTTAAAATAGAATATGTTCCGTTTTTTTATGTCTTCCACGTCAGTTATGACGAAACATTTCTGCTAATTATTCCCATACTAAAGATATTGAAGCTCCCAAAATAAATAATTAAACAATAATTGATCATGCTGAATATAATATAACCAATAACTTATTTTATATACGTTCATTTTACTATCAGGAGATATTTTACTTAAGCAGTACTCTGTCATCCTTAGGATATTTCTTTTTTTTGTTAATACTGTGGATGGAGCCGAGTCTGCCTATCGCTTAAGATGTCATAGTGCAGCTTTCACCACAAGTGAAGAACTAATAAAACGCCAGAAGTTTTCCCCATCACAATCTCAGAGGAATTATAAAGCACTGTAGTACATAATCTAAGTATTTTTGTTTGATTTGGTCAACTAGGAGTACGTGAAGTCTTCGTTTGGCTTGAATTTGCTTTGGAGGAATATACGTCAATGTTACAACTGCGATTGCTAGCTCTGGATGGGACCTACAGTTTAACGTGAAATCCGAACCACGCAACGGTTCTGGTGTACTTCAAATTACGCAGGAAGCTGTGCCGGGGGTGAAGGTCTGGTTAAGAGCTTATGAAAACCCGCATTGAGGCAGGGATTCTAATCGGGATCCATTCGATCTCCAGTCAGAGGCCACAAGCACTGAGCCACTAAGAAGCTCCAACTATGTAGATACTTTCTTCTTATCTTCTCAGAAGAATACCATTTTGATTATGCGAGCAGAATCAGTATTTCAACATATCGTATCATTACACTGTACTTTACTTTTTTCATAACATCCACCGAAGTAATCTAAAACTCGACGCCCAACGGTAAAGGTGAATAAGTTCTTGCGTAAATGTTACTTTGAAGCCAGTGGAGTTATTACAAAAGTGAGCAGATGTTGTAAAATCAAGTCTTTAGAGTTTACTCAGTTAAACCGCATGCATACCTAACAGGCCATACTAGTGGATTTTAGGTTGCGCCCAGCTGCAGCGAGGAATCTTAATTCCTTACAAAATGCTAAAAGCTATCGCAAATAGTGTACTTATCAAGCGGGCAAGTGGATGTTGTTGATAATAGGATAAAGTTGGGTTGAAATCACTGGCAACCGATAAATTATTCGCTGCTCCGTGTGAAACCAAGCGTCGGTCAGAAACCATCCATCGAGAAGTGTTTCTTAGAGCTGTATCGAAGTGAGAGTGGTTGGGGGAACCAAAAGATTTTGTAATAACTCGTAGTAATGTTTATATGTAATTGTTGCATGATTGAGTGAATCCTGGATCACTCAACGATTCTAAGCGACAAAATTGGAACAAGGAAACGAAGAAAGGAGCTAACCGTGTATCTATGGAGATTAATTAATTCGGCAAATACGATTACGACATAATTTCTATTCTTATACCGCAACCTGTTGGCTTGCGATTGGGGTAGAACACTTACTAAACTTGTAGATACAAAAACGCTAAGACTTTACTGAGGTGATATTGCCGCTTGTAGCACAGACGGTCGATATTTGGGGCTCCTGACTAAAGGAACAGTTCTGTTCCTACTTTGAAGGAATAAAGACGCCAGCTGACCCCCGATTTTTTTTCTTATGGCTTTACACCTTGTCTACATCAAGGTCATTATAGGCGGAAAAGGAAAAAAGACTGGGGGCACGGGAAGTGATTCGGTCATGGCCTTCGCCTGAAGTGATTTGGGGAAACCATTGAAAATTCAAATCTAGATGCCCGGATGAGGATTCGAACCCTTGTTCTCCAGAATGCGAGGTCAGAGGTTTTTCGCTCACCCACAATGGCTGGTCTAATCACCGAGATAGAAAACTATGACGCCAGTGACAAAGATACGCCACACATACAGTCTTCAAATTATCCACAGGGACACTTAAATAGTAATACCATATACTTGGATCAAATAGTAATGTTAAATTGTCATTTAAAACTCCCAGGCATTAGGGAGGCAGGTAATTTTTTTTCCCTATGTTGGTAGGACTGTCTGTAACATTTGCCAAGCGTCTGTCAAAGGGTTTAATTATCTCTGAGTTACAGGTGCTTTTGTATACAACCAAAAGTGAATTTTTCGATTTTTCCAATGGGTGATTTTGTGGAGCAAAGAGCTTGCATCAAATTTTGTTTTCGGAACGAATATTCTTGTGCGGACACGTTGAAAGTATTGCGGAAGGCCTTTGGTGATCAAACAATGGAGCAAAAAAACGTTTGCAAGTGGTACAACGAGTTCAAAGCGGGCCGAGAACGTGTTGAAGACTCACCGCGCCCTGGACGACCATCAACGTCTACCGACGAGGGCCACGTGCAAAAAATCAGAGATTTTGTGCTTGAAAATCGTCGATTGACATTAAGAGAACTCGCTGATAGTGGTGGAATATCATTTGGCTCAGCTCAAACCATTTTGAAGAATGTTTTGTCTCAAACGTGTCAAGTCTCGATTGGTGCCAAAATCGCTCAATTTTTTTTTTTTTTTTTTTGAAAAATAGCATCGCGTTAATGTGTTTGAAACTTTGCAGTCTGACTATCAGGACCACTTGAAATGCATCTTTACTGGTGACGAGACTTGGATTTACGCATACGACCCTGAAACCACCGACCAATCCAGCGAATATCGTGCAAAAGGTGAAGCAAGACCGAAAAGACCACGGCAAAGTCGATCGAAAATCAAGGTCATGATGACAGTTTTCTTTGATTATCGTGGTGTGGTGCACAATGAATTTCTTCCGCCGGGCCAAACTGTCAACAAAGAATATTATTTGAGCGTTATGCATCGTTTGCGTGAAGCTATTCGTCTGAAACGGCCGGAATTATGGGCGAACAACTCTTGGTTCCTTCATCACGATAATGCACCATGTCATACTGCATTGATTCTTCGCGACTTTTTTGCCAAAAACTCGACTCATATCGTTCCGCAACCACCGTATTCGCCTGATTTGGCTCCGTGCGTCTTCTGGCTATTGAGCAAACTCAAAAGGCCAATGCGGGGACGCCGTTTTGATACGATTGAAGAGATAAAAACCGAATCGAAGAAGGTCTTGAAGCCTATACAGGAAAGAGACTATTCCGACTGTTTCGAGGACTGGAAAAAGCGTTGGAAAAATTGCGTTTTATCGGACGGGGATTACTTTGAAGGGGATGAAATTGATTTGGAAGAATAAATAAAGAATTTACATTTTATAAACAATTTCACCTTACTTTTTGATCGGCGTATTACATCCGGAGAGATGTCATGTTCTCACTCATTCAAACACTTTGTACTGCTTCACAATAATTTATTGTAATAAACGGCTTGTGTCGTCTAAATAAATTCAACAATTGATTTAATAAAATTGTTGTTGTTTGCGCAAAGGGGTGTAACAATTCATTTGGCTCAGTTAATTATTTATCCTACTTCTCGTTCAAATCATCCAATTTCTTTGTAAGTAGTGTGTCACGTCTATTAATATCAGTCATTATACAATTAATTAATTATGTTACGCAAAGCAGGGTACTACATGCTGGACTTTAAAAATTGTAAGCCATGGAAACTGTGCGAATCTACATTTAGTTTCGAAACAGTGAACGTTGGAACTGACTGTTGACCCTCTTATACTGAAGTAAATTATTAGCTAGGGCTTCAATACTTGGGAGAAAAACTGTTTATTTATTAATGTCTGAAAAATACTAATTTACAGTGTACTTTTAAGGCACAACGTGTATTCCATACGAAAAATTTCAGCACCAAGTCACAAAGTTCATATCGAGTTTCCTGGCAGAGTGGTTAATACTTCAACCAAATATTTAGGAGAATGTAAGTTCTAATCATCATCCATACGTCTAAATTTCGGTATTCTATTGTTTCATAAAATCACTGGGATGCTTCATTCATAAGTTCTTGGACAAATTCCTTGTCTCCAATCCTCTACCTGATTTTTTTTTTTTTTTTTAAATAATAGCTGTTTTGAGGATTACTTACACCAAGGAAATAAATTTGGAATAGAACGTTACAGATATCGTGTAATATCCCCGTTTCTCGTTTTTTTTATTTAAAAATAGAAAGATATAGACTTTAGGTATTAGAACGAAATATGCCGTAGTAAGTTCTTAGAAACGGAAAGGAAATTATTGTTGAGAGATGGAAGGTTATATTGAAAATCTGGAATCTAGATGTACAATGTGGAATAGAAATTTCAGTTATTATCATTGTTATCAACAATGTTATTTCAACAAAGTTCAACTGTTTCATGTGCCCACTACTAACCTCCCAATGCAAATGTAGGCGTTTCAATATTCATTAGAAGAACATTGTGCATCTACAAACGGACTGATTTTAGGTAGTACTTCATTGTTTTTAACGTACCCACTGTTCACTAGACCTGAAAACCAGTATTTAATTCCGGGCCGGATTACTCGGAACAAATAATTAGGTAGATGTAGTGACTGTAGTGCCATACAAGAGATTACGGAGCAGCGTACAGAACTTTTCATTACCGGTCACAGACTGCAATTAAAGCTTCTTGTATTTGCAGCAAATATTGTAACGTTGCCGCCGCCTTTGTTAAAGTGGATCAAGGCAAGAGCGAAAAATAACACATTGCACTACAAGCATTGTGGCGTAGTAGTAACAGATGAAACCGGTTGTAGCTACCTTGCATCGTTTGTTTCAACGTTATTGCAATTTTTAATCATTTAGAAAAATTGTTCATATTGATCTGACTTAATTAAATTAAGAAAATATAACTGGAATGTGTAAGTTCCATGTTTGGATGTCTGTAAAAAAATGAACTTATTTTCTCTGGGCGATCTGATGTTTCTATAAAATTAAAAATCCCTTGGAAATGAAACATGAGTTTAATTTTAACAAATGTAATAAAAGACATTTGGTTCATATCAAGGAAACTACTAGCATTTAATCACCTGATAGAATCATACAGCCAATACTCACAGCCATAAAAAATGTATGTAACGAATTTCTGCTAACCTCATGACTAAGATCATTAAAGTGTTTTGTGCTCCACACCAAGTTAGCTGATTAGAGTGTTCGTTTGGTTGGAAGATGGAGTTTCTGGACATGAAATTGTGTTATCAAACGTGTGGGATAAATCGCAAACCTTACCGCACTACATTTGTGTCTCTTTGTTTGGCATAGTGACGTTCAGCTGGCGGTCTTATATGTATTTGGGAATAGTTGGTCAGAATCTGCCGACATCGATTTTCATACCCTCAGTTTTATTACTTCTGCTATCATTCCTCGCACTTTATCAGGAAAGTGGTGAAACGATGTATATATGTGTCTTATATGATACTTACATATACATTCGAAGCACATCTCGCGAAGAAACTACCTCAAAAAACAATTCTTTGTGGAACACGAGAAATTGATTTTGTAGAGTTCATTTCGTACAACTTGTTCTTTGTGTCTGAAAAGTTAATAAAGTTACGAAAAAATAATAATAAAATGTTTGTGTAGCTAAGCCATTGTTTTTTCTTCCTGATAATACTTGACCAACCTCCATAGTAGTCAAAAGGAAAACAATTTCTGTTATAACAATCCTTTCTTACTATTGTACCAGCAGAAACTTAATGCTCGGATATTTCTGCCTCTTCATACAAGCTATTTAGTTCTTCCGTGATCAGCAATTATGTAATGGAATGCAAAATGAAATTAAATGAAAGGTATTTTAGTAAATTTAAGTTTGGCAGACGTGCCAGCCACAATAAAATAATTGACTCAATTATAGTGTATACTATGGTGAATTATTTTTTTTATAAAGAGAAGGATTTGATTAGTAGGTAAGCTTTAGTTAATTGTAAAGAGTTGGTCTTAATATCGAGACAATACTCATTGCATTAAGCGAAAATTATTGTAAACAAATTAGTAAAAGGTAAGAAGGCTAAAACTATTCCAAAGTCTTTTCAATTATCTTTTGGTCCTTAAAAACTGGTTGCAGAAATACTTATAATGAATAACTGAATTTCTTTCACTGTTTTCGTTACAATACCACATAATTTTCGTTTGACAGAATGATTAGAAAATTTACAAGTTTGGTTAAACCGAGCTACTAGAATAATTCTGTTATTGGTAAACCTGGATAGATTTGTAATATGAAAATTACAATCCATTGATTACATTATGGTAGAACTAAATTCAGTGATAAGTTTAGTTGGTGCATTGAAATTCACGTTATCCATGATTTATCTATCAGGGAATGTCCACACCAGGTGTAATACCAATAACGTAAATCGATTTATCCTACTATGGCAAATAATGTGATCCGTGGTGAGAAAACCAAATTTTCCATTTAGTCAACTGTGCAAAAGGACACATTGCTGGGTAATAATGTAGACCAGTCTACACGCGTTTACCAACTAGTGGTTGAATATACCGCACATCCGATTTTCTAGTTGTGAGAAATGATATTAAGAACATATTGCACCTAATTGGAAATTCGTATTTTTATAACACTATTAGCAGACGATTTATTGAAGTTTACAAAATGACCATCAGCATACTTTACAACGAAGAATTTGCATAATCAGAGATAGTCAAATTTAACTATCCCGACCAAAAACTTATATCAATATTCTAAGAGATACCAAAGTCACAATAAATACAAGAGCTATTTTTCAGAAATCTCCTAGCCTTGAAGTGTGATACCGTGGAATGCAATGAGGCAACAGAAAATGAGAAAAAAAACATTTTGTTTGAAGGATAACGTACTTCCTTTGCCGTTTTAACTGATATCTATGAAGGATTTTTTTTCAACGTGTAAAAAAACTATAATTTTATGTATATACCTATTGCCAGATCGGAACATATTCGGCACATACACTGTTGCTTCATAACTACAGTAAATTTCAAATTGTAACGTTCATACTGGCTGGTAACCATGTAGCAGAAAATTGTAGAAGTGGTAAGAATCTAAAGATTATATGTTTGCGTATAATATCAGAGCCATTTGACCTCCATCAATCAATTCTTCTTGGCACAGAATAGCTTCTTTAATGATGAGTACTAAACCTATTCCATCTCGAGAATCAGTTGGCTGTTGCTGGAATCAGTGGATATGGTTGGAGTACATTAATTCTATAACTACATGAAGCATAAACTAAACCAGTCTCAAAAAAATGACCTGGAATTATCTTGTGAAGAGGAATCTAGTTATTAGATTCAGTGACGAAACATCAAAGAAAGAAAGTGTGTTTGTAACCTTGAAGAATGTGGAAACGGCCACTATTTTTTTAAAATGATAGTTGATTGTGGAAATTGTGAATAGAGTTTATAGATCATATAGTATGAGTTTGTATGACTCACGGGATTAATACAAAGGTTCTCTAAGCAATATTCCCGTCTCTAAAGACCTCGCTGTTGAGAGACGTAAAGCAGTTAAAAAAAAAGCAATATTATCTAAACTGTAACTGACTATTAAACGTCTTCAGAAAAGGAACTAAGATTAAGGAAAGAACTATTTAATGCAGTATAATATGCCACTGTATGCGAGATTTCATTACTCTCTTAGTATTAATAGTCTATCTTTATTATCATCGTCAAATTTTATTTTATCTTAACGTACCTTCATGTTTCGTCGTTTTAGATGATGTAAGAGGTCATTTTGAATACCAGTACTATTTGGGGAATTATAGGAATATTCAGTCGTCGAGCTACTGGCAATCGGCGATCATTGACAATGCTGAGCACGGTCGAGCATTGACCAGACAGGAATCTGCACGCTTGCAGTCAGCACCTTAGAGTGCAGTCCCCTTCGTAATTGTAGGTCAGCCGAGTCGGCTTGGGCAGTACAAGCGATGAAGTAGTGTCTTTTTACTGTCGGCCAGTCGGCGAAAGTAGTCGAGCATACTTTGATAGCCACCTGTTAGGAGCCTGCATCCCGTATCCGGGGCGACCATCTGCCTAACAATTAACTATTACAGTTCAGGGCTTAGATAAATTGGTGACAATTGGAATCCACTTTGCGGCATGCTATAAACTGTTCTACTCCGTGTCAGAGGCCAATAAACTGTTCAATTGCAAGTCTTGTATTCTTCATGTAGTAAGAACTTAACTCAGTTTCTAACCTACGGTCTGTGGCCGTCAAACCACAGTGGTGACAAACATTAGCCCAAGCAGTCCAATGGTAAGGTTCTAGTGGAGCTGCAAGAAGAACAGAAGAGACGCTTCGAGCAGAACTGGAATTCCCTAAGCTTAGTTCGTCAGCACACCTATCCACACACACGCCCACTAGCCTTGGCCAATCAGCCCCTGACAATGAGGTACATGTTTCAGTGACTATAAAATGGTAATAACCAACAGAATTGTGATGATGTTTTTATATGAGCATTATTAAATCTTGCTATTTGTGTTTCTACGTTTATTTAATATATATCTAAATCTTCTATTTTTATTAAAAAAAATTATATGTCAACCATAGGTTTTTAGCAAGTTTATGTCGAAAAATCTTTCAAACATTTTCGAAATACGGCTGTAACATGGTTAGAGCAATAAGTACACGGAAAATGATGACAATCTGAAGATTTATTAACACATCTAAAATGATATTTTGCATGATATACAACGTCCGATTACTCTCACTTTATGGTTTCTGCAGACAAATCGTGTCTTAAACTGAATTCGCCATCAAATAAAGAATATTTTCAAAAAGTAATTCAATTCCCTGCGACTTACTAATCACATTGTCTTTCTAACGCTAAAAAATAACTGAAAAGAAATAGTTGAAAAATTATAATGGGTTTCAGAAAAATTTTGAAATATTTCAAAACAGTATCTTCACAACATTTTTAATATTTGATTCATGAAATTCTCTTTTGAAAGATATTTATGATTTTTAGTCGAAAGTATTACCTGTTCAATTACTTTTAAAAGTTATTTCCTTATAGCCGTAAGGTATGTAATGATCGCAATACTGTAATCTTCTTGAGATTACTTATCACTGTGAATTATGAAAGAATTTTGGAATCAATAATTTCAGAAATAAAGAGGAAAAATTCTTCTTATGTTTTTTCACTAAAATACTAACACAAATAAATAAAAATCATCTATACATTTGCAGATTCGGTTGATTGGTAGGTTTCACAGCATAAAACAAATACAAATTTAGGTTGAGTGGTTCAGAATTTTAGAGGCTCTAGCATATGGGGAGAAATACATGCATACTATCAAATGTATCATTCCATAACGGTTCCTAGTTTCATTTAGAAGCTACTGAAACGCAGAAAAACTATGTTGTAGGCACATTTTCTTTTTGATTAATAAAAAGTAATTGAGTAAAGAGGTTAATAATGTACAGTGAAATATTTCCATTGCAACTCCTAAGGTATTCGTAGTTAGTTTGACCATGCGTCCATTCACTTTAATATTGCGAGATTCAGACACAATCGATGTAATATATTCAATGCTCTGCTAATGTAGGATTTATTCCAGTATTTTCGAGTTATTCAATAGTTTATTATGAACAGAAAATTCTTTGGAGTTTCATAATAAGTATAAAGTGGAGGTGGGAGAATTGTTAACCTTAATTATAGATTGTTAGAACCAAAGCTAATTAAATGTAAATTGGAAAAGTTAAACAATGCGTTTGTTAAAAAAAAAAGGAGAATACCGAAGTACAATGTCATTAAAACAGAAGACGGAATGCAATTACTACAAATGCGTGAGCTACCGACCAGCGAAAAACGCGTAGCCGCAACCTACAAAAGATGGGGACACAGTTACCAGCTCGCAATTATAACGGCAGCCATACATATTCAGGAGACGCTAGCGCCGCGAGCGGTCGCCTTGCGCAACACCGAGGTCCTCTAGTGGAACTGCTTTTAAAACTTGCTCTCCAAGTTGGCTGCTTGCTTCTCAGTAATGTAGTAAATCTTTTCTGCTGCGCCGAGTGTAAAGTTTCGGGTAATTAGATTACTGTTGAGGTAATGTAGGTAATTTAGATGGCCTGGGCGCATGGTATGGGGGCAAAAGACGAGCAGAAGGGAAAGAAAGAATTTTAATGGCGTTAAGCCTATGCACCTTACGCCGGTCGTAGGATCTTACAATAAAGGCTACACATATTCTATGAACCAGATAGTCTAATAAATAGTATGCAAAATATATTCACTGGATGCGAAGTAACTTGTTAAAAGATTACACACTATAGCGATCAGTTCCGTTAAATAAATAACTGTGAACACGTGGATATGATGCAGTAATTTTTCTGTTTGGTTCGTGTTCAATAAGCTGACAGCTAAACATTCCTTCCTTCTCCAGTTACTGGGAGCAGTACTTCAGTTTTTAACAAGTTTTTCCTCTTTTTATATTCATAAACAATAGAAAACTTAAGCGTTTCGCCTCTCATCGAGGAATCATCTGCGTTAAAGTTTACACACAGTTTTACATAACTTATGTTGCAATGAATTTTTCACAGGAGTTCAGCCACATAGCGTTGAAAAACGACGACGTTTCGACAACCGGCTCGGTTGTCTTCATCTGGTCTACTAATTCAGATATTATTACCTGAAATCACAATCTAGACAGTATACGGTAGTTGCAACAACTCGACGAGCGAATATTTCAGCAATTCCCCAAATGGTAGTCGTCTTCAAAGTGATCACTGACAGTACTCAACTGTTTGGTGTCGCTATCATGTTTGTTAATGTCGCGTCTCGTGTTGACAGAGCCAAGTTCAAAAGTGCGTGAGTGAGTGATGTTTCTCCTGCTCTGTTTTAGATTTATGTGTGACCCGTGTATGTGTGGTTTTATCACATTTTTGTGTTTGTTTTAACTTCATGTCTGTCAAGTTTGTGCCGCAGCACCGATTTGGCCTTCCGTATTTCGTTCTCTTTGGTTTCCCAAAATCACTCCAAGCGAAGATCGGGATGGTTCCTTTAAAAGGCCATGCCTCAATTCGTTTTCTTTCTTTGCCCCCGTTCTTTCCTGTTTCTATTAACCTCGATTAACCACGATTAACCTCGATTAACCTCAATTAACCTCAATTAACCTCAATTAACCTCGACGTTGAGAAGCCATAAGCAAAAAAAAAAAAAAAAAACTTCTGTCAAATACTTATTGATGGAATAAGTGATAGAAAAACAGGTTGGTATTACATACCCTGACCCCCTAAAGCTCCTTTTTTGTATTTATGAGAGTAAGAGAACTGTCTCCATACAACTGTTAAAGCAACAGCTACACGTTCCTTTCCTTACATACATTCTATGATGATTTCTGCGGAAATGTATGTATGTGAATTCTGTATTACTGTGGTATATTTTATTGGACAAAAAAGAAGCCTGACACAAAGTGGTTTAATGAAAGACACATTTGGGACACTCAAGTACGTGAACAAAAATTTGAGAAATAGTTTGCGGCATAATAGATATGGGATCGTGTTACACTTATTTTCGTTTCACTATAAGTGAGTAGAACATTTCTAGCGTGAATAATCAGAAGACTAGATTTGTGTGCAATAGCTGGACAAAGCTCATTTTTAAAACACCTTTTTCTAAAACTCGGTGAAATATCGATTGAAATGACATATTTAACTTAGTTAAATTCTGAGTCTTGATTGCTCACCATGGATGTGCATTGCACTCGAAATCCTATATAACTGACATAAAACTTGTGGCTTTTAGTCAACTGTAAGAGTCATACCATTAGAAAAGGAATATTACCACAACCTGAGTCTTCAACATAAACGTAAAAGCCATCTTAGGATATTCAAATGAAAAACTCGAAATCAGAATTTCATTAACCAGTTCATCAACTTTTGCCGGTGGCGAAGTTTATTATTAAAATCGACTTCAATTCACGATATTTTTGAGATGTCAAATGAACAAAAGGAAAAGATCTTGTTATTCTTTGGTATATAAGGGCCTCGCAAACTGTGGAATACGTGAGAACGCATTATTGAAGATGAAGTCTTGAAGACTTGAAAAACGTTTGTGAAAGTAAAGGATTTGAACACAACGAAAGGGATAAAGACAAGTTTTCCTAGTTATTTGGTAGTATTCACATGTTTGAACACGTAACATCGCCGCCTGTATTTTGATTCCACTCGTTGGAAGAACTTATTTTATTTACGTTTTCAATTATTTTCTATTTTAATGCACACCAATTAAAAAATAAATTTTTGCCGCAAACCGATCTTTTTTGTAGCATTTGTGGATGTAGAACAAATCATACGATTTGTGGAAATACCGTTACGTAATTTAATTAATTGGTTCTTTTAGTTCGTAATATCCTGTCACGGAGGAGCCATGTCTAAATCCTATTCAACTGTAATTGTTTATTAGCAGATTTGCTACTTTAATAATAATGTTTATTAACTGTGATTTATACCGAATTAACTGCTAATTAGTACAGTGCTTTAAAAAATGAAATGACACTCCCGTTATTTTTGATTGCATCCCTCTGATAATCGACTACTTCTACTGATAAAAAACGATTAGAGGCTGACTAAAAACGATTTTCGCTAACATCTGTGATACTGCAATGACAAAAACTACGGTACAGTAAACTGGTCGCCTTACCCCCATTTTATCATCAATGTTCTTACTGATGACTGCCTCGCAATACATCTCCCATCCACTGGTTACCAGCGAAGGTAACTGCATATTTCTGAGTCTTAGCTTTCATCCTCGGGTCATTCCCAGCAGCGGCAAACCGGGATGTCAACAAGTCGAAGTTGATGCGAACAGTATAGTGCTAGTTAAAATGATTGCAGCGATTACACGATTTTCTTTTGGCTGTCCTATTATAGGTACGATGATGGGGTTTGCTGTTATAAGACAAGTGGCTCTCCCAGTTTCGATTGCACTAAACGTAATTTTCTCTAGTTGTCCGTAATTTCCTAAACCACCAGGATTCCAAACAGATGGATTGGTCTTGCTGGGGATGCTGATCGTCAACTGATGTCATGACCTCCTGAACCTGACCCCCTGCGACTTCTTTGTTTGGGGTTTCGTAAATGACACAGTGTTCGTGCCACCAGTACCAGTTGATCTGTCAGACCTGCGGATTCACATCACCAATGCATTTGCTCTCATTGACAGAGACATGTTGCATCGGGTATGGGAAGAACTCGATTATAGACCTAATGTGTGCAGAGTCACTATAGGTGCACATATTGAGCATCTGTAGACACTCAAAAAATCCTTTCACAGTTTGTTTATACAGGGTGTTACAAAAAGGTACGGCCAAACTTTCAGGAAACATTCCTCACACACAAACAAAGAAAATATGTTATGTGGACATGTATCCGGAAACGCTTACTTTCCATGTTAGAGCTCATTTTATTACTTCTCTTCAAATCACATTAAACATGGAATGGAAACACACAGCAACAGAACGTACCAGCGAGACTTCAAACACTTTGTTACAGGAAATGTTCAAAATGTCCTCCGTTAGCGAGGATACATGCATCCACCCTCCGTCGCATGGAAACCCTGATGCGCTGATGCAGCCCTGGAGAATGGCGTATTGTATCACAGCCGTCCACAATATGAGCTCTAACATGGAAAGTAAGCGTTTCCGGACACATGTCCACATAACATATTTTCTTTGTTTGTGTGTGAGGAATGTTTCCTGAAAGTTTGGCCGTACCTTTTTGTAACACCCTGTATATCTTTGTAATCTTGTAAGTATATGTGAAATAATAAATGTGTAGTATTTTTTATGAATTCACTGGAATCATTTTGACTAACCCTGTATAATGTCAGCATCACGCTCCAGTTGGTATTTTGACCCCGAAGCAGTTTACAACTCGGCGTTCGATGGAAAATGAAATGGGAGGGCCATTCTGGGTATTCAGCTTGAAAGAAAAAAATCTCATCACCGTCGAGAATAAAAATCCTAATCATCCAATCAGCAGTCGGATGCTCCACTCACTGGAAATTTTATTAAAAAGTTATTTTGTATATCAGAACCTGGTGTAAGTATTTAACAAATAAAGGTAAATATTTCGTAACTGGGTGCAGATCTTTGTTTTCACAAGAGAGAGTTGGCAAGCGTGGAGGGCACAGTACTGATACTGAGATCGAAGTCTTCCGCCTGGATGCCGTCACGAGCTGACGCACATGAGAACTGACGACGAGGTCACAGGGTATGAGAGGAGGCGCAAACTCACAAACACGGACGTCTCGGGGACAAAGAGAGAAACGCCAACCCCGCGGAAAGTGGTCGCCGGGGAATGACCGCCGGAAATTGAACCGTCCATCTCCCGCGCGCTGGCGCAATGCTGAGCCCGGACGACGAAAGACCGCTGGGAGTTCGGCAACTCGCGAGGATCGCGCCTCACTGGGCAGCGAGGATCATTACCGCACACACACTGGATGGCGGGCACAACGACTATCTGTCATACTGCCGGAAACGCATACATTTTCGAAGGCCTCGGATATGAGATCTGATCAAACTGTATGGGATGTGTACAGTTGCTGTGGATGACATTATTATGCTGAGCGGAGGAACTCCAGTTTGTAATGGGGTTTCCGGCTGGAGTGTTCCCCATTTACTACATAAAATTGAAATTATGAATGTGACGATCAATAATCTCAAGTTTTTCGGGATTAGAGGTAAACAAAATATCAGAATTTACTATAAACATGTTAAGATCAATACCAAGCAAGCCCCAAGTTTAGTATAAGGCTTTAACAAATCATATCGTTGCCTTTAACTTTACACAGCTCAAATGGATAACATTGAAATTCATCAAATAATTAGTCAAACACGCACTATAAAACGTGTTCATAAACATTCAAAATTATATATTGGGAGCCATCGGTAGATTCCGCTAAATACCAAGGGGTAACAATTCGTAATAATTTGTCGTGGAATTAGCATATCGCGAATGTAATGGGAAAGCAAATCGTATGCTCTGATTTCTAGGTCGTAATTTAAATCAGTACACTCCGGAAGTTAAATCGATTGTATACAAGTCACTAGTGCGTCCTCACTTAGAATATTGTTGTTCCGTATGGGGTCCCTATCAAAAGGGGGTAATGGAGGCATTAGAGACGGTCCAAAGAAGAGCCACCCGATTCGTGACAGGTATATACAGTTGGAGGGAAAGCGTAAGTGCGATGTTGAAGGAGTTAGTTTGGGAAGACCTGGAACACCGAAGGCGTTGCTCTCGACAGAAGCTAACTGAAAAATTGAAAACTGACGTATTTCGGAATGACAGCCAGCAACAGTCATATCTCGGAATGACCGCGAAAATAAGAGATATCAGGGCCTGCACCGATTCATTTCTGTACTCATTTTTCCCAGGAGCGATTAGGGAATGGAATAGAAAGGATTTACAGGGCGAGTAAACTTAAAATCCGACAGGAGTAGCTGTCGATGAAGCACTCCAGCCATCCTGATCTGGGTTTTCTATGGTTTTCCCGGATCACTCCGGGCGGGTACTAGGATGGTTCCTTACAATAGCCCATGGACGCCTCCTACCACATCCCGTAAATCCCTTCCAAACTATCACCCTTTTGGATAGGAGCAATGCACCCTTCACTACACACTTTCAGTGAATTGTGGAGTAATAATAATCATAATAATAATAATGGGAACAATTACCATTCAAAATAGATAAACAAAATTAGAAGTGCAAGGTGCCTTCAGGAACAACTACAGTCTGTGACCAATGTCCACCTATCTCAGTTTAGACAAGATGCAAAGAGCAGAAACCTGTTGTCTCCAGGACGCTTACGGGTTTATTAAACAGTCTCCTGAAAGTTGTGTAGGCCTGGTTGGGTAACACTTTACTACAGATGATGATCAGCGACGCACGTGCTGGACACAGACAGAGGTGACGTCCCGCCTCCTCTTTCGTCAGCGGCGCCTCATATAGCGTAGATGAGACAGCTCATCTCCGTGTCTGTCACGTTCTGCGGTCAAGTCCATTCTTGCAGGGTCTCCTGTCAGCAGGTAAATTCTTGCTCCGTCTCCGTTGTCGACGAAGACACCCATAGTCAGAGAAAACCCACATTTTGGAATCACGTGTCTTGTACTTCTATTATTATTGGTATTATGCGTGGTCGCTGAAATCGCGTGTCTCCTAACACTTATTTCATTCGCGACGCCGGTTCGCGCTTCCGTCGTGTGGCTCGGAAACGTCCGGCCATGTTCGGAAGGTGGGTATTTTCCATCACGAAGCTGTCGGCCCGTGGTACAGTGACCCTAACGGGACCAGGGAACATCCGAGTAGCCAGCCCCTATCCCTTCTACATCTACATTCATACTCTGCAAATCACAAACATTGTGGGTGGCAGAGGGTGCTAAGCACCAATCCTAAACCCGCCCATTCCAATCCCGAATAGTGCGAGGAAAGAAGGAATACATATAAGTATCAGTACGGCATCTTATTTCCCGAATCTTATCCCTCCGGTCATTGCGACCTAAATAGGTTGGCGGAAGAAGTATTTCATTGCACTCGAAATTTAAATTTTTTCGCATATTCTCCAATAAATTCGAACGCAAGCTACGTCGTCTGTCTTCCAAACTATCCCAGCCCAATCTATGTATCAATTCTGTGACGCTTTCATAAGGGCTGTAACAACAAGTCACGAATCTAGCGGCTCTCCTCTGCACCCTCTCAACTGAGTCAATCAGAACCTTGCGATACGGATCCCAAACCCCACAACAGTAATCCAGATGCGGACGCACTAGTGTTTTATACGCTATCTCCTTTGTTTGAGCATTACAATTCCTCAAAATACGACCTATTAATCGTAATTTAGAATTTGCCTTGCCTACGACGGAAGTTATGTGCATGTCCCATTTCATGTTGCTTTGTACTATCACCCCCAGATACTTCACGGAATCAACCGTGTCAACAGGTGAATTGTTTATTTTGTACTCGTGAACAACCTGATTCTTCTTGTTACTTATCCGCATTTCCTTGCACTTTTTGCAATTAAGTGTAAGCTGCCATTTACGGCACCAATCGAAAATAGCATCCAAATCACGCTGAATTTCTAAGCAATCGTCGGAGCACCTTATTTCCCTATAGATAACCGCATCGTCGACAAACAATCGCAACCAGCATTTGACGTTGTCACCTCGATCGATTATAAATATTAAGAAAAGAAGTGGACCTATTACACTTCCTTGAGGAACGCCGGAAGTAACATTTATCTTAGAAGAGGCTTCCCCGTCAACAACGACATACTGTGATCGACCAGTTAGAAAATCATGTATCCACTCACAAATCTGAGCCGAAATACCGTAAGCTCGAATCTTCGCTAAGAGTCGGTTGCGTGGAAAAGAATCAAAAGCTTTCTGAAAATCCAAAAAAACTGCATCAACTTGCGAACCTGCATCGATAACTTTCATTATGTCGTGGGAAAATAGGGCCAATTGTGTTTCGCACGATCTCTTCTTCCGAAATCCGTGTTGGCATGGTGTAAGTAACTCGTTCTCATCTAGAAGCTTCATTATGTTCGAGCATATGACATGTTCCAGAATTCTGCTGCAGACCTGTCCTATATGGAGACGGCTTTGCGCGTTGTTCTAACTGGACTTTCTTGGGCCGTTGCCTCACTCCCCAAGCTGTACGCTGGACTTATCTGTTTTCGTACCACACTTATATGCGCAATATTTAATTGTATTAGATTGCAGATACATTGTCTCCTCATACCTGAGCAATATTGCATATTAATTTAACAATTTGGATCGCCCAAGATCTTAAGTACCAAACTAGTTTGATCATAAATAATCTGAATAATACATATAAAATTAGGATGACGAGACGCGTCATACTACACGTTCCCAGTCCATATAGAATCCAGCGTCTGTAATGACGGAGCTAGCAAATTCCTCATTTGAGATAATTACCCACCTTGAGTTTTATTTTGGACAAGATACTACTCTTTCTCTCTAGTTCTTTTTCTTAAGAACTCCTTATCCGTGTTCGAGTGCAAGTGATTATCATGGCGGGTGTTTACCATCCATGACAACTTTTAGGAAAATGAATTGGTGTGGTATCCTCTTGCCTTCCTCAGTGTGACAGTGATCATGAGTGTAGATGACTGTAATTGTATTTTTTTTCCGTGTATAGCGTTGTGAATGAGACATGAAAGATGCGAGATGTTGTATCCTTGTGTGGGTCCATTCAAATCTACTTCCGAAACACAACAGGCATTAGATCCCCATCCTTCGAACCAACCACCATTAACAGTGTCTTATGCCCTCACTCCATATGTACTGCGTAGAGATTTGGGGTTTAACCCGGACTTTTGTGCAGAATCTGGTGATGAGGAATTGTGCATCAGCACCTCTCCTACCTTGTCTGTCTAGTTCTGATGATGAAAATTTCTTCCACCACCACGACTCGAAGCAGCAAACACCGTGTCAGTGCTGCCAACTGATCCAACGGGGTGGGATCTCTCTACCTGTAGTATGTTTTTAATTTTTCAGAAGAGCATCTTTTGGATGTAAAACCTGCTATCACGTTGCAGTGTGACACAAATCCGGTCAATTGTAGAAGTATTTTCACATCGGTGAATTGAAATAAGTTTATGGGACTATAGGAAACATTTCTGGATCAGAATCGCCATGCGAATGAAGTACTCAACAAAATGTGAGGAATTGAAGCCTTGAGTGATTTGCACGTCCACTCTGTCACATGCAACTGAAACTCTTTCCAGAGTGAAACAAAATTCAGTACTTCCTACTATGTACTTTCATTTGTGTCTTCAAGAAGTTGGATTTGATACAGTCTTAAACAGATTTGAATTATATTAACTTTATTGTACCTTTATTTCTTATCTTACTGTCTGCTGCTTTGAAAAAAATTGATTTCATGACCTCAGATGATTGCAAATTTAATGTTCCTTTGTAGTTACATTCCGTTTCCTCTTTTTTAAGCTATTGCTCATTGATCTTCGATATATTGTCTGTTCAATTTATTGCCAACATTAATAGAGAACCCCTTGGCTGAAGATTCGGTATTTACGTTCTACCGAATTTTCCAACAGAATCCGTTATCCTAAATAAAACTGGACGAAAGATTGATTTCTCAGGTTTCCGTGGCCGTCTTTATTGATTATTACAAGATGTTTTCGGAATGCTCGGTATATCGACAGGAAAATAATAAAGATATGCTGCCACTTTGACCTTCATGGTTTGTTTATGGCTCAAGATAAATCGCTTGGCATTGCTGGTTAATTAATTAATCAGTTCCAAAAGAAGTTTAAGTAATTTGACATTACGTAGGTAATGGAAAATTCAGCTCGGGAATTTTTATGGATTTATAGCTCAATAAAACGTTAGTAATGATACGGAGAGCTATAAAATAGCTCATTTTTCACAGTGGAAGTTATTTCTCCTGAAACAAAAACAACTTATGAAAAAGAAAAGAAACTCATGTTAAAAAGCATATGTTATTTATCACACGTTAATTTCCTGAACCTGATTCATTGATTCGTTAAACAAACTGGAGGGCAAAGATGTTTAAAAAAATAAAATTATCTCATAGCAGGGTTATTTAAAGTCAGGTTATAGGTTTGGCTGCTAGTTTGGGATCTAAATAATTCTTTATTTTTAAGTAATCCCAAACACGTTAAGGTTGGAAACTATACTGCAAACAGGCTGATAAATGCAAATCGTTAATCAAAAATTATCAATAAAGTGAACTGGGGTCAGAGTTTTTCGATAGGGTCAGAGTTTTTCGATATGTTTTCCTTTCAGCTTAAACTGATTTAATGACAAAAACTGCATTTTCTTAATACACATTTAGGTACAGGTGTCGTAATAACATGCAGGCGGTGTAAATTAACTGAAAATTTATGTAATATTTTTCTAAGCACAAGATTTATTACGTATATGTGAACACTAATCATTGACCATTGAAGTATGTAAGCCGCCTAGGTTCTTCATCAATTTGCAAGACGCGTATATATCTTGATGGCAACAGTATCTGTCAATTGATGTTTAACGTTTTACGTAAGAATTAGGTGACACGAATAATAGTTATTACTCATTGGCGCTTCACACGCGATCTGGCATGTATGGATTATTGTTAAAGTTTTTCTATAATTGTGTTTCCATCAGAATAATTTTCTTCGTTAGATAGTGTAGCACTAGATCGGCCAAAGGCTATTGACAGAGTGAGCCATAAAATGATAGTAAATAAGTTAAAAACTATTAGAGTGTGTGAGGAAGTGATTTTCTGGGTAGAAGATTTTTATAAGCTAGAAAACAGAAAGTTAGGAATTGCAGTATCAAAAGAAATGGGAGTGCCGTTCGGTAGCGTATTGAGACCATTGCTATTCATGATTCCAATTAATAATTGTGTTGATTGTTTACTATCTGAAATTAGATTTTTTGCAGATGACATAATGCTATATAAAAGGATCAAACCGACAGAGGACTGTAAACAGTTGCAGGGTGATCTGGAAAGGATATCTAGTTGGGTTGGTAAACATGGGATGAAGATAAATGCAAAGAAGAATCAGCTTATTAGATACACAAATAAAAAACAAAAGGTTAATTATGATTATAAGGTGGAGAAAGAATTTCTTGCTTAGGACTTGAAATGTAAATATCTTGGCATTACATTTGATAACAAGTTTAACTGGGCAGGACACATTGGACAGGTGGTAGGAAAAGGTTTCAAAGTTCTGCACTTATTACAGAGAGAGATGATGAGGGGATGTACGAGGGAAGTAAAGGAATTGGGTTACAAAACTTTGGTAAGACCATTGCTGGAATATGGTAGTGTAGTATGGGATCCACATTTTGAATATCAAATACAGGAGTTGGAGAGGGTGCAAAAAAGCGCTGCTAGATTTGTTTCTGGAAATTATCGCAGAACGCGATCAGTAACTGATATGATAAAAGATCTAGACTGGGATTCATTGCAAGACAGGAGTAGGGTGAAGAGGGTTATGGGAGTGTACAAGGCGTATACTGATGATGAGGTATGGAAAGATATTGGAGTAGGTATGAAAAGTAGTGCATGGAAGGGAAAAGACGACCATGACCACAAGCTGGCATTCGATTTCAGGCACAAGGGTATGGGAAGATTCTCTTTTTTAGGTAGGGGTGTCAGGAATTGGAATAAGTTACCAAGGGAAATGATGAATAATTTACGAAAAACATTGAAAGAATTTAAAGTTAAAATTTGTAGATGGCAAATGTAGGTGAGTGCAGAAAAAGAGGAAGATGGGTGTGTAGGGAAATTGCCACCGGAACGTGTGCTCCATTATAATGAAATTAAATTAAAAATTAAAATATCTTAATTCCACAGTAAATGTTCATGTTTTCTTTTTCATGCAGCAGTACCATGACAACACAAGAAAAATAACCTTGTCGTACACTGGTGTGTATTGTGGCAAGGCTAATTCTGAAAATATGACTTTATAAATAAAAAAAACTACATTAATGAACTTAATATAATAGTATAGAGTAGTCAGTCGTCCACATTTACAAACAGAGCTATAGGCATTCTCAAATTTGGAACAAGAAGAACAACTAAATACATATCTTATCTAATTATATCAAAAAATTTATATGACCCAGTACCTGACGAATTTGGGGGAATGTGAGGCGATAAACGGCTGTCAAAAATATTGTTTTTTCTTGCTGCATTAACCTATAGTTAAAATATCACGACTTAACTTATTAGTTTTGGTAGGCTGAAACTGAAAATAGGGTACAATCTCCGTAATTATCTTTTTTAAGTAGGGTGTTTCGATATACATTACAAGTCGTGATGAGAATGTGGAGTTATATTTACTAATGATGTAATAGTTCGTTCAACTTTTGTGGAAAACAACCTGACCTACAAAGCAAAGCAGTATTTATTTGGCGTTTAAAGACAAACTGAGAAACAGATCCTTTGCAGAAATACCTTTGCTCCAAGTTGGAGCGCCTGATTCATCAGCTTAAGAAGCTCCCAGAAAGAGTTTGGTGAGGTCTCGGGGGATTAATCTTGTAAAAGCCGTCTGCGTCGAGAAATACTGGAAACGATGGCTGCTACTGCGAGAACGGCAAAATTAAACATTCTAATACAAACATCCGGAAAAAGATAATGTCACAGGTACATACCATTACTTAATGTATTCTTTGAGTATACCGATAAAAATAACTCACATCCTTCAGAATGTGATACCGATTTTTAATCGATTATCCATCGTGTTACCGATGTTCTAATTTCTATAGAACGACGTAGCTTATAAATTAATTTTCGTGCCTTAAATATAATTCTCTGCGGTAGGTGAATATAACAAAAACATGAAAAATAATAAATAAACCTTCATTATGATAGTAACAGCTAAACCATTATCTTTTTTTTTTTGCCTACTTACTGTAGGATCTTACTTACTGGAAGATGGGAAGGTACATATCACAATCCTACCAAATATGGTTTACTGATTACATGAAATATCTCAGAATAACACATTATCCGCAGTATTTTCTTTTGCTTATTAATCAACTAATATTTATAACTATACATCAATTTTTATATATTTTTATGAACAAAAAGATTGCAATAATGTAACATTTGAATGTAGTTTTGTAAAATTAATAGATGTGAAATTCCGTAGTTGTACCTACAGTACTTTTAGATATAATAGTGGCAACGTTGTACTGGTCATTTCACAAATCATAACCATCAATTAGCGTTCATTTATTTTAAAAAAACTTGTTTTAGTTTTGCGTGTATACTTTCCTTCTAACGATTGTTTTTTTTTTATTTCTTAACCATACAGAACAACATTTCAGTGTTGAGAAATTAGATAATGTTATCAACTTAGTAAAATAACTGTACTATGATGTTTTGTGCAAACAAATATTTGATACCCTTAAACGAAATACACTCAGTTAAAAGCAGTTAAAGAACAGTTAAGTTCAGATATATTTACTTTCAGTGCCTTCATCTTGCATACTCTAATATTTTGATTCAAAAATACCTCACAGAATTCATCAGATATCTTTATAACAGTTTCTGCCTAAGGAACTAATTAAGTGAAGGGTATTTTAATGGGGATGTACGATCACTTTTAAGTTATGATGAACAAATGAATAAAACGTGGCACGGCTTAACATTGTCAGTTTGAGAATGTATTTTATTTTTTGGAGTGTGACTGCAATAAACTCTTCACTGGATTATGTTAAAGAAGTCTGCTAGTTGTACACAGAAGTCACATGTCCATATACAAGAGTAAAAATTAAATGGCGTTATTCCTGAAGGAGACAGTGAACCTGGCAATCCAAATAACTTGTTATTACAACACAATTCATTCCTAAAGCCTTATTAGCCTTCCATGAGAATGGTAATTTCCTCTTCTAAATGTTTTGCATATGTATTTATACAAAATTTCACATATTTTTAAGGGTCATGATGAGTTTTTTATTCCACTAAGCATTCTTTCCGATTTAATTGACACATTCATTCATTCAAATTAAAGTCAGTACCTTATAACCATAGACACAAAGATGTTACGGCCAAGACATGTTCTAAGACTAGAATTAATACCACGTATGGGTATGAGCCAGTAACCGTACTTTATACGGTGATCGGCGCCCCAACGGACGGAGGGCGCACGAAAGACTATTTTAGGTCAAGTCGGCGGCCGCGCTGACCGTTGTAGGTAACGCTTGAAGCTCGTCACCAAATGGATTCAAGCCCACGGGTGGAAGACGAGTATATAGGGCGACCAAGCAGTCGGGGAGGGCAGTGTTTATTCAGTTCGAGTTCAATTGACGAGTCGGGGTCTTCTCGACCCCGCCCGGCGGGCTGGGGTCGATTCTAGGGACTGGCCAGCCACCTCACCCTCTGTCGTCACCAAATGTAAGCATACCATCCAGTTCTAATGGGCCGTAATCTATTGTGAGGATTTTTATTATTATTATTATTATTACTCTGCGAATCACTAAAAGTATGTGGCGGAGGGTGCATTGCACCTATCTGAAAGGGTGATAGTTTGGAAGGGATATACGGGATATGGAAGGAGGCGCCCATGGGCTATTGTGAGGAACCATCATAGGATTCGTTTGGAGTGATCTGGGAAAACCATAGAAAACCTAGATCAGGATGGCCGGAGTGCTTTATCGAAAGCTACTCCTGTCGGATTTTAAGTTTACACTCTCAGTAAATGAGTACAGAAATGAATCGGTTCTGGCCCTGATATCTCTTATCTTATTTTCGTGGTCGTTCCGAGATATGAATGTTGCTGGTAGCAATATTTGTTTGCTGTCATTCCGAAATAAGTCAGTCGAGAATTTTTCAATTAGCTTCCGTTGAGAGCAACGCCTTCGGTGATCCAGGTCTTCCCAACCTAACTCCTTCAACATGGCACTTACGCTTTCCCTCCAACTATATATACCTGTCACGAATCGGGCGGCTCTTCTTTGAACCATCTCTTATGCCTCCATTAATCCCTTTTGATGGGGACCCCATACAGAGCAACAATATTCTAAGTGAGGCCTCACTAGTGGCTTGTACGCAATCGATTTAACTTCCGGAGTGCATTGTTTTAAATTACGACCTAGAAATCGAAGCTTACGATTTGCTTTCCCAATTACATTCTCGATATGCTCATTCCACGAGAAATTATTACGAATTGTTATCCCTAGGTATTTAGCGGAATCTACCGTTCTAAGTACAGTACCATTAACTGTATATCCAGAGGTAATGGTGTCACCTTTTTACTTACACGCATGACTTGGCATTTTTTAGCGTTTAACTCTAACTGTCAGTCTTTACACCACGCAATTATTTTCATAATATCGTCTTGTAACAAAGTGCCGGATCTATCAAGTAAACTTTCCATTCATGTATTATTACTCTCTATGAGACGATCTGTAAATATACTTCATTACTCTCAACCATGTGTCATTACTAGTAACAGCACAAGCTCCACAGAAGCACTAAACCCTCTCGGGGTACTACCTCTCTCGAGTAACAATATTCAAGGAAGCCAATCAGATCTATTTACGCATCGTCCTACGACCGCTCGGGAATATTGGGTCTGTGGTAGCCTGCTAGCTTCTATCCTCGGGACGTTTGGAAGGCGAGTCTAATCGGGTTAGATCACTATGGTTACCATACTGCCAGCGGGGTGACTGCTAAGGCAAAACCGTTGGCCCTAGTCTATATAGGTGGCCTGAGGTCCTATGTTGGAACAGGACCACAACACAAGATTCGTTTCAGTTGTTTATGGTTTCCATTCATTAAACTATCACTCCTGCTTTGAATTTCTTTACTCACATCTCCTTAACGAAATTTATCTTGAGCCGAGCCGAAAGCTAATATCAGAAAGATAATTCTCATAACTCATTGATATTTTCAGTTAAATAAATATATATAAATCAACGTAGTTTTTCTCGGCGTTGTATATTTATGAATGTTTGTTGGGAAACCAACCGAGTAATACTAGTATTTATACACAGTATTTCGGCGACATAAACCTCCGTCGCCATCTTCAGGTGTAGTCGTAGCAATAATAGTATTGCTCGGTTGGTTTCTCGAGAAACATTCATAAATAAATGTAGTTTATTCCTATCAATTCTTTTTGATAATTCCACTACTGCTTTCGGGCGAAAAAAGTTACAAATTTTGCTTACGTGTTTTTAGTCTCTACTATGGTACATTCAGCTGAAACGTTTTACGTTAGGGGCTATGCGGGAATCATATGATTGTTTTTTGAAAATATAATGCATCCAGTAAGACTTACAATATCTTGTAACTCTTAAAACTTTATCACATTAATTTTGTAAGATATGTCTTCAAATAAGGGTACCGGTTGAACGTTGAGCGCGGCATCTAGCATACCATTAACTGGGTGAACTTAATCAGTGTAGCAGCGCGTAAGAGCATTGAACGCGTAGCTGGGAGCCTGCGCCTGCTGTACGCAACCCGCACGCCGTAATTGCGCCAGTGGCTGCCGCTGTCGCCAATAACGCGGGAGGAAGCCGGCCGGCGCGTCGTTAATGACTTCCGCCGGCAGTGGGGAGCGAGCCGCCCGGAAATGAGCTACGACGACTTTCACTGGGCCCGGCCGGCCGTCGCATGTCAGCATATGGAGAAAGCGGCTGTCTTCCCTGTGTGTGTAATCTGGACACTGGCTCTTGTGTACAGAATTGCTATGTCTAAAATGTATGACGAAACACATAATTTTCTAAGAAAATGAAGTGCTATTTTATATTATTGGGCAATCCAAGAAATTTCTTTGGGCAGCATGGAGAAAAATTTGTAAGTGCCACGCGTGCCATATTCATATACTTTGATGCACGTATCTACGATACTAAGAAAAGAAATATGGAATCATGATTATATCGCATACTGTGAATGTATTAAACTAATAACAATAGTCATCATCATCATCATACTATCTGCATATATGTCTATAGTTTTTATTTATTTCAAAAAAAAGTAATCATTTTCTATCTGTCTCTCTCATACTATTGATCGTAATCATGATTGCAGTAAATTCGAAAAAAAAATCTTTTTTCTCTAGGTGTAGTTTTTTTTTCACTATTTGGCTCCATTACAGTTTACGTGGGATGATCTTAGTGTGATCTGGAAACTTAAACAAGTCTGTTTCCTTAAAAAACTTAATATTTTTACTATAAGAGGCAAAGAATATTAAGCGATAAAATGTGCATAATCAATAATAATACCACATACATCTTTCAAAATTGAAAATACAAAGATTTTGTCAGAAAATTCAAGGAATAAATTTAAACTTCTTTGCGCGCCGTGAATGTTGAGCAATAGCACTATCTCTTTTTAAACATCAGCAATATTATCTCATTATCACACTATCCCAAAGTCATTGGTACCAAAGTTAAATCGAGTTGATTTGCTGGTGGAATCGTTTCAGTTGTTTGTTGCTGACATCTCCAAGATTTTGAGGAAAGCGTTCAAGATTACTAAAAAGAAAATGCATTTTGATGTTCATATTCGCGCCAATATCACGAAAAGATTACACAATCTTACTAACAAGGTCTTTGTTTTTTTTACTTTTCTGTTTCCTAAGGAAATTTTGTACTAGTTCTACAATGCCTCGCCAAGCTAGTGCTTCATTCTCGTGCATCGTCTTCGCGATAATTGTGTCCTTCATGGAATCCCAGATTTCACTTTTAACCATGTTGTCTGGAAATGCATTGAAAATAACGTAAACCACTCCCCTTGTTTGTCCAAATTGTTTATCAATACGAATTAGATGTACAAAGATGGGAGGATGATTTTTTTCTCGCTCAATTAAAAGTTCGTCCAGTATATTGGCAGTTTTACAAGGAGCCATATTTTTTCGAAGGGTCCAGGCTTTCCTAACATGATTATTGTCACGGTCTCTATTATTCCACATGAAAAGGAAACATAGGTATTTTGTACAGCCAGTTTGTTGTCCTAAGAGCAAAGTCAACGCAAATTACGCATTTATACTCATGATACAAAACCTTCTCTAAAAACAATTTAATTCCTTCATATTTCTCATATATACGATTGCAGACGATACGGGCTGTCATTTAAACACACGTGTAAACATCATGCACTTTGACTAACACTTGATATATAACATAGTGATGTCACATAGCTTAAACACTAGACCTGATATATCAAAATGAAGGTCATCTTTGGAATTAGGGGACCAATTTCGTATAGAAATTGTGTTTATTTCATAAACACTAAAATCCTTGTTGCCCAGATTTATAAGATAATTTGTTTCTGAGTTGTTTTCCAATACAAAAGCTGTAAACACAAAATTCGGAGTAATTCTCGATGTAATACTCCATAATCAATCGAAATGTGCTTTAAACTTTTTAAATAATTGTTATCTGTTTAAGAGAATGATTTCATAAAGATCCTATTTACTGTGCAAATGCAATTAACATAGTATAGTACTGTTTGTTTTGGAAAGAAATTATAAAAAAAAAATACTCAGAAAAATTGCACAGAAAAAGTGTATATACCCATCGAAGTATCGCCGCTTGTGATAGTATACAATGATACACTAAAGTATTTAAATTGTTTGTCTTCAAAAAAAAAAAAAAATAATCCATGCTTGGGATATATCAAGATCATTAACAAATCACACCAGTAGAACAACAAATTTGCAAAATGAACTTTTGACAAGTACCGCAGTAAAGTGTATCCGAACAACCCTCCATGGCATCGTGGCTTTCTGCTATGTTTTAGAGACGTCTAGAGAGCTTCATTCAATACCTGCTCCTCGCCGGCAGCTTTTCATCGCCGAAGCCCTCTGCTATGTGCTGCCATTAGATTCAGTGAATGGTTTCGGCCCTCGAATCACCCCAGGAGGCGCTCTCGTTTATGTGGCATAGCTCGCAATATTTTCCGGCAGGATTTGGAGATTCCGTTAGGGTCTTCATACCTGAACCGGTGGGTGAACGATAACGGTCGGGCCTGGCAAATGAAGGACGTCGTTTCTAATCCCCGAACGGCCATCCTGGTTTAGATTTTACAACATTTACTGTGAAGACTTCAGACGAATGGTTCTTTCAAAAAGCCATGACGAAATTCCTTCCCATTACTCGCTGCTAATCCCTTCCACCTCTAATAACCTAAGTCAAGGAGGCTAAAAGTTAAAAACAAAAAAGTGAGTGTCATGACTAACTTTTTTATGGCTTTAAGCCTCGTCGACGTCGAGGTCATTGGAAGCCGGAAATGGATCAGGTTAAGGATCTGGAAGTAATTCGGTCATGGTATTTTTGACGGACGCATCCAGGCATTAATTTAGAGTGATTTGTAAAAACCAAGGAAAATTCAAATCTGGATACCCGGACGTGAATTCGAAACCGCATCCTCCCGAAAGCGAGGCCAGAGCGTCACCACCCACGCGCCATGTTCGGTATCATGACTACTATAGGGGTCACAGGATTATAAATCGCCAACGTACTTCATTCCAGACGCATTTTACAACTTATGCGTAAGATAAGTCAATAAAATATTAACCTATAAATATCTAGTCACAAGATCTACAGGTGTTCGACAATAAAATAAAACCTAATGGAATAGAACTTTTAGTCATGCGGAATTGCCATTTCTTTCAGAAACGCTACTTCATAAAATAACTATATCCCATGTAACTTTTTCATGGCGTTGTGATACAATGTATCCCGATAATCATGTTCCTTTGCTTTGTTTTCCTGGTAGGTGCTGGAGTTTATCCCGGCAGTGAAGTTACTTTACAGTAAGATATACCAATTCTGATCTAAGCAGCACACCAGTACGTTGTATCTACCAATATGAAAACTATATAAAAGTGTTTCTTTGTTTTTCCGGTAGATTCGTCTGCGTTGACTACACATGATCCCAAAGTAATAATAATAATAATAATATCGGGAAGTGTTCATTAAAAATCTGGCTTTTAATATTTTGAATTGCCGTCACGATTGACATTTTACTATGTCACTATCATTGCCTGCAGCACCAACAATATTAACATAAATCATCTTTGTAACGCGACATTCGGCTTTTATTTCTTTAGGTTACGAAAGAAGTGTTTTAAAGTCATCTTTCGTAACTCATTACATCAAAGGTAATAACTCTGATGTAGTGAGGTTATTGGCGATCATCTTTTCAGTTTATGTTCAGATTATCATTTATTGTTCTGTAAAGCGTTCACATAGAGTCATAAAAAAAACACACTTTTTCTGTTAGACCTTAAGCTTTCAAACTAGAAAACCCCCCTTTCCGAATAATTTCTGTAGTTTTGCGTGACGCGAGGGCAAAGAAAACTCACGGAAACGTCCGATTATAGATTTACACTTATCAGTTGATAGTAGGTATATTTGAAACAATTATTCATTAATGCAATTGATTAGACATAAAAATATAATTCTGTACTTGAGGAAACAAAACAAGACAAACCGATAACAAGCAGTTAAATGCCTTAAATACATTTAAAAAATTAATAATCACAAGATTAAACTTTTAATTTTAAGCCACAGTTCGAAAAATAATTTGAGTGGACATAATACAAAAACTAGTGTCTAAAATTTATTATTTGAAACAAGAATGTTTATGATGACATAAACTGAAAACCTTAGCCAGTGTTAAACCTTTCTAATCTGAATTGGGCTTATAATATGCATCTACCATTGATCAAATAAATTAATGTTACATCAAAAAAAGCTCTTCAAGTGGAATATATTTTCTTCTTCATTCAACCATCATTAAAGAGTACGTTACCAATTTGAATTGCTACTTCATGATTAGCGTTGGTAAAGCTTTAAAAGCAGCGCCCGACATTAATTTCTGAACAAACGACTTCGGCGGTAATTCGACCGTGATGGTTTCAGACTGGTACGCAATCCCCGTGGGAGAAGTGAATATTTTACGGCGGCAGATCACAGGGAACTCCCAGGGACCAATGAATAAAGTAAGAGAGAAACCAACTGCAGACCCAGTTTACGGCATGCGTCTGTACGTGGCTCATCACTAAACTGTTTGAAAACAGCGGGTGTGTACGACTAGAGACGTATCTAAAACATACGTCTCGTTAATAAACCATAACAAAAGTTTGAGTTATTTAATAATGTTCAAATTAATACTTCCCTTTTTACCAGAATCAAATAAATTACTTCTGCTGTTTGTACTAAAGCATTTATACACACAAATGTAAGCACAGTTCTCAGTTCAGACTTTTTGCATGTTCTTTATGTGTTAATATTAACGGATTAATTTCAGAATTCCTCCTGTTTCTCACGAACAATATTAGTTTAAATATTTTGTTTTAGAAAACAGCAGTCCTTGCGATTTCAGTCTTTCAACAAGGAAAAAAAACTCTCTGGCTTGATGACCAGAGATGGTCTCTTCCTAAATTTAACGAGAGTTAACGCTGATCCTCTGCTCAAAGAAATTTATCAGACTAAATATTTAGTACAAACAATTCCCTCACAATGTCTTGTGTATTGTTGACTTATAAAAGACCAATTAAATACAGATGTGGAGGAGAAACTTAAAATTTTCCGACAGTGCAACAAACTCTCTCACTTGATGGTCATAGATGATCTCTGCTACACTTCAATCAAAGATAACGCTGCTCCTCTACTCAAAGAACTTTATCAGACTTAATATTTTGTCCAATCTCCTTCAAATAATTCCCACACTGTGTCGTGGGTATTGTTGAATCTATTGAAGAGTAATTAAACAGAGGTGTGGATGAGAAACTTATAATAAATAGTAGCAATAACAGACACAAGGCTCTCGAAATAAACTGTGGTGGAAGTTCAGCAAATCGACAAAGATATATCCGCAAATCGACAAAGATATATCCGCAAATCGACAAAGATATATCCGCAATCGACAAAGATATATCCGCAAATCGACAAAGATATATCAGAATACTGCTGTCGTTTCGATTTAAGTTACCTGGATCGTATAAATGAAGAATTGAGATTCAGAGACATGAAACGTGGAAAAAACATAAACTATGTAGATATCGAGCTAAAAACATTAAAAATACGTTCGGAGATTAAAAAAATAAAATCGTTTCGAATTTTTAAATGCAAAAAAGAAACGAATACCACATTTTTATTATTTCTAGCATGTGTTTACGAAATAATATAAAGAGATTAGTTTCGCATGGATAGAAAATCGTGTGAGTTCCTGGATTTCTATCTTAACTTTGTCTCAAAGGGAATAAGTTAGTGTGTGGAAAAAAAAAAAAAAAAATCAGGTGAAAAGTTTGAAACTGAATATTCTCGGACTGGTCGCTCTTTCTGCAGCCTTTCCCGCCCTGAATCACTTATGTCTGCTGTGACCGCTCCTCTTCCCGCCTGGTCAGATTTATTGCCGACCAGATTCGATTTAAGTCGAGCTGCCCGCAAACCGTAAAACTTGCTGTACAGATTAGTACCTGGAGCACACAAAAAAGGGGGGTTGAAGAGGGAAGCGGAAGTCGGTCGGAGGCAACTTGAGAGCTCTCTCACCACGCTCTCGCTCCTGCGGGAAAACTTGTTTTTCCGAGGTTAGTGTCGGGAGGAGGGGCGGGACTTTGGAGGCAGCAGGAGAGCTACGGCCGGGGCTGCATGGAAATAAAGAAAAAAAAAAGAAAGAAAGTTCTCTAGGAGATTAGACTTTTTAAGCTCCTCAGAGAAGTCTTAAAGTGGATTAACGACTTCCCAAGATCGAAGCGTTGGGATTCTGCGTTATTTGACAACAGCAGAGCAGAGCTCGTCTCGGGTGGAACCACGTGTTGCATCTTATCTTGCGTTATAAATTCTACTCGTGATTGCATTTCAAGCGAAGGGTTGTGTGAAAGTAATGCATTCTCAGATAAGTGAGATAAATGTCTTAATAGGTACCCGGAATATATAACTACCATAGGTAGTTATATATTCCTTGTTACGGTCATACGTCTGGTTACTTTGTAAAATACAAAAAAATGATGACAGCAAATCTTCTAGGGTTTGCAGCCGGATTTTATTATAAAGCGACAAGCTTTCGGCTACTAGCTCAGTAGCCATCTTCAGGTCGATTAATGTATCGGCGATCTTGCCTTGATGGATATCAGGCGTTTACTGGTGTCGCTTAGCAACCTCATGACGCTCGCAGTCCCGCTTCACTGTGAAGCTTGTCGCTTTATAATAAAATCCGGCTGCAAACCCTAGAAGATTTGTTGTCATTTATTCGCCGGGAAAGCCTGCATTCGCATACAAAAAATGATATTGAACAATGTGTATTTTAAGTGTAATAAATATAAAGTGTTGATATAGAGTTGTAATCAGATGTTCTTTGAATAATCGCTGATAGCAAAGAGAAAATGTGAGGGCTGATCACGGAAATTATAAAATAATAAGGGAAGAATGCATTTGGTTCAGTGAATGGAAATGGATTGAGGAGAACTGTACGATATGAAATTGGAAATTGCCCCGGCATGGAGTTACCGGGATATGGAAGCATTTTGAATTAAGAATTTTTTTTTACAACTATCACCATAGAGAACATTTTTGATGTTTAAGTAGTGTTCTGTTAATAGCAGAGTAATATAAGAAGTATTGCAAAAAAGATATCATATTTTAAATGATTTCATTTAAAGGGAGAAATCATGAGAGAATTTCAGGTATAGTATTGAGGTTTATTTCAGATAATAAGAAGAAAGATGATGAATTATAATCGGATTGTTGAGCGATGAAATCCGTCTTAGTAAAAAGATAATGAGAAAACGTAACTGGTGGGAAGTCTTAAGGAGCATGGCAAGGGGAAAGAATAATACTGTAAACTTACTTATAGTCATCGCTGAATGTTTGGAGCTAGGAGCTAGGATTTGAATATTGACAAAATAAAATAAGAAAGGTAAAAAAGATTAATGCAAATAAAAGATTTCCATGTTCCAGGAACACACCGAAAGGGAAGTCTATAACCTCCATAACAAATTTACAGAGAAATGTCGGAGAGGTTTTTGCTTGTTGCATCCCTTTGTGAGAATATGTTTGTGATACTTCTTGCGTGGATTACTGTGATGGAGTTGACATATTTTCAACAGTATCATATGGTAGAATTACTATTCCATTTCAGCTTCAGCAATTAATTTTAGTCACTATTGTTCATTAGTAATAGGTACGATCAGTAAAAATTGTTTGGCGTATCAAGTTGTAGATGTCTTTCTTAGTCGATATAATCATACTAATTTACAAATTAGAGGTCCTCCATTCACATTCTATTCTGAGGCTTATAATACTATAAATGAACTTCACCTCTGTTTGCTTTGAGCATGCAAGCTACAGCAGAATGCATCTGCGGTTCATTTTCTAAATAAATTTTTACTTTTAGTCCGTTAGAATAGAATCTTAGACGAACACAGTATAAGGGAATCATGCCAAAAGTTTAATCATTAATAAGACCGAACAAACCTGACCGGTCTCTCGGTGCATGGAATAACATACCAGAAATTACTTTCCAGCTGCTTAAATAGTAAAATTACTTCGGAGAAGGACATTTTAGATCTTACGATATGACTGCACTACTTTCTCCGCAGTACTCCGTACATAGAAGTTGGGCTTTTAGATAAGTGAGTTAGAATCGTCGTAGTCATTGTTATGGCAATGTCATAATGTTTATTGAGATGGGCCCTAAAGGCCAGAGCTTGATAGAAAATGGGTCAGAAGCATCAATACGACTATTACATTGAGGAAAAGAATGTCTATTCTATAAGCTGTTGCTATTTGTATTTCGCAAACATAAACACAGGTGTCAAAGTTTATTTCTGCACATCAGAGGAGCTACGTTTTTTTTTTTTTTTTATCTTATAGTACGTAACATCGTAAATTACTTTTGTGATTAATTTCTGCCGAAATAAGTTCTTCATATTAAAAGTAGTATTTATGGCAGAAACTATCAAAGGTACGATTCATACGTAGTAGGCCTTATTTCACTGTGGCTGTTTCATGTGAAAACAAGGCATCAGTGACACGGTGGGTGATATTGATTGCGGAATTCCAGTCCTGTCTTGTATTTTAGTTCCCCCATATCTCGCCCCTTCCTCACCACCCATCCCTACCAGATATCGCTTCTCAGCGGCCGTTTGCTCTCGTAGAAGCAGTATATTTGTCTTCACCCACCCACGATCTTGCCGAGTAATTCGTTTTCTTCCCGCCTTGACGGTGAGATATCCAAGGCTCCGCTATTTCTCTCTGGAGAAGCAGTTATCACGAGTCGGTTTCGTGAGTATTGGAGACGTCCAGATGTTGAGATACTGTAACTAATAGTCTCACAGCTACCAGGAATATGTTAAATATCGTTCCATGTCTGACTCTCCTTTTACTTTCTCCACGTAACGTAGCACGGTGAAAATATATCATCCCACAAATTTTGTATGTCAACTTTTCAACGGAACTACGGATCACGAACATTTGCCCCGGTATTGATGACGTAATTTGAAAGAAAGTGTCAAATTTTTTTGTTATCTCAACACCATTACATCTGTAATAATGCTTGAATGTAATCAAGCTATTATACAGTTACCTTTGAACATTGGAAGAGAAATAATATTTTGTTTATTCGTAGAAACATTTCTATATCACTTCCCATTATTTTCTGAGGATACCAAATGGTTCGTTTACATGGGACTAAGATCCTTAATAAATATCACCTAATTTTATTGACTTTGCTTACTTTCATAAGACCGATTACTGTGTTTACCGACCCATGTAAAGAGATTTTGTTTGTTTTGTCTTCAGACTTTTAAATTGAGTTATTTATTACGAAGGCCATATAGTTGGAATGTGTTGACTACATTTTGTTGCACCCACGATGACGTTAGTGCCAAAAAAAATTCTCAGGGAAAATAATTCTACGTTTAAGCATAAAAACTGTTTTAGAATTCATTATTCACGGCTGTGATTTATATACAAAACCATGAGGCGCTTGTGAATCAGAACGTTAGTGCAAGACTTTCAAGAGTAAGATAGATAAAGACCACAATTCTTGTTTCATTTGTATTTTGTACTTATTTTCTATAATTATTCGACCTTATGTTTCATTTTCTGAATCGAATACTAGTCGCATATCCTTCAAAATCTGTATTAAGCGTCCTCTATTAAAACTTCAGTTCTTCCAGTCTGATAAGATACTTTGTAGACACAGTTGCACCGTAGAGCATGAATTACTAGGAATGTGCAGGAAGTAATGGTAACTGCTACTTTTTTGGCTTAATATGGGGGAGGGGTAGAAGAGGTGCCAGAATGAAAATGTTAGAATGTACAATTCGTAGGTCACATACGCAAACGATTAATGGATGAGTTTTGAATCTAGAGGGATGTACCAGGATAGAGCAAAAGACAAAGTACGAAACAACCATTTTTCTTTATAGATGTGAATATTAGTTTAATAATCACTTAATCAAATGCGTTCGCGTATGAGTGGCATCTGCACTACTTCCAAACAGATTTCTAAATAATCCAATAACATCGAAGGCGCCAAATATTCTAATCCTCACCATGACAGAATCTTCGCATAGTTTTGGCAATATATTTACTTAAGTTGAATAGTATTCCAAGAAATATTACCATAAAATTTGTTAACATACGGAGAATGCTATGGCGAATATGATGAATGTTAGAATATTTCTCATCCCCATAGAGTAGAATCTGTTCACACCGTTAACTTTTTCTTCATTTCAGTGCCTTGGCAGCTAATGCCATCTACTAGGGCTGTGATGGTTTCTTCACTCTATGGTTTATTTTATTTTTTACCTGAGCAAATTTAACACGGAAGTAAAAATTTTCCTGGACCTTTTCTGTAACACTCACATATAGCGGAAGCATAACAATATCCCATATTCCTTCTTGAAGACTACGCTTATCATCAGGAAGAAATGATAACTTTTCACTGACGGTTCCAAAACCAGAGTTTCACGAAAGGTTAGCCTTCAACAATGTACTGTATTGTTTTTGGATTTTACAACTCGTTGACGGAAGGTGATCCCTAATATTGTTACATATAAATGAAACACGGAAAGAAAGCAGTCACAGTATTTTCATGAGGTTAGCTCAGATTAATTACCATTAAAGTCTCAAAAAAACTATTGTTCAGCCGGTACGGATTGAACCAGAAATGTTTAAACCGCAGACGCGATCAAACTTCTGATTTTCTGCACTAGATAAAAAAAAAGTTTTTCTTTATAGTTAAATATGTTTTAGTAGAATACTGTAGAATAAAAGATGTCCAAGCGTCGATATTTATTATGAAGGGACAGTTATTAGAAGAGCGACGTTCTACACAACCGATTCAATAGAACATCACTATGTGGTATAGTATAACGACAGTCAGTACCAGAGTTATTTTGAAGCGTGTATGTTTTCTGCCTCAAGTCTTCGCATATTGTGCGGAGAAACTCATACCAAGTGAAGCCAACTGTTAGCTCTATAATTGCTGTGCGCTATTGGCCGAATTGGAACGTCTGGTGTTGTATGAACGGCTTCTCTCGCTCACACAGCGGTGCATTAAATTCACTTTCTCCATCGTAACAGAATAGGTTGAAATGCAGAGTTCAGGTAGAATGCAGAAATGTTTTAATACAGTTATAACTTAACTTAACAGTATACTTAATTCAGTTGAATTTGAGAGATTGGCAAGGGACTGTTGATAAACTCGGTGTGTTATAACAACTACACATTTGACAGTTTGTCCCAGCTTAGTTTTTGTCCCCACTAACAATATTCGAACAGAGTCAATGTGTGCTAAAGACTTGGAGGTTTCGACTAACTTTCAAGTTAAACAACCATTTTGGCAGCTTTCCTTCTTGTTATAGCGGGCCTTATGTTCATCCTGAACTTCCTATCTTTGTAACAACATAATTTAGAGATTCTGAGCCTGTGAAACACATGTTCAAGTGATGACGGTGGCAAAGTACACCACCGAAAGCTCTTCTCTCATTAACACAATCCAGCAGCGAACCTGCTAAGATTATATTTCAGCGGGAAAGCCTTCGTTAACACATTTTATACCTTCTTCTCTGAGGTAAGTTCTGCTGGACAGAGTTAACCCTTTTTTATGGCAATCATAAGCCTTCGCGGTCTATGGAAAGGTATTCCGATATCCCATACATGACAGCCTATAACTTCCAGAAGAAATCTATTAAATAATAGGATTTTTTATACTTGTGGCTTTGTGCCTTGTCGACGTCGAGGTCATTAGAGGCGGGATGGGACTGGGGACAAGGAACTGAAAGGAATTTGACTATGGCATTTTGAAGGAATTATCCCAGCATTTACCTGGAGTGATTTGGGGAAACCGTGCAAAACCCGCGGATTCGAACCGGCATCCCGCCGAATGCGAGGCCAGAATGTTAACCGTTCACCCACCACGCTCGGTAAATAATAGGAAATATGGTGAGAAATTAGAGGTCAAATTGCCTCAATCCTGATTATGCAACCCAGAAATACATGCTTTTCTTTTGAAATCAAAAAGAATCGATCGGCATACAGATTCGCAAGAAAATAACTGCTTTGACAAAGAGTTTTTTTATTTTGGTTGGTTCGAGAGGTAGTAAGTTGTCAAGTATGAAGTACCCTTTAAAACATACAGATGTGTTTTTAATGCGAGGTACAACTTAAAAAAAAATTAACCACTGTTTCCAAAAATTACATGAAAATACCGTTGCACCTGAAGTAAATCAATCTGTTTAACAATGTTCCAAGTAAATTTAATAACATTAACAAAAAAAGATATAGGCTTATGTTATATCAATTAACTTTCTCAATGGAAAAACAAATCAGCAATAGTTTATTAAGTCAAAATCTTTAATAGGCATTTAAATACAAAATTTTATGACACGCAACAACTCGATATTTCCGATCACAAATATCTGTAACACGGGCGGCCGCGTAGCTCAGGTGGCCTAGACTACCGAGGTTGGATCACATAAGAGGCCGAGGATCTTTCCTTGAAGCTCAACGTCCGGAACGGATCCCCACGCCCGTGGAGGAATCTCCGCGGGAACGTAAAGAGCGGCTGGAGCTATGCGTTGACCCCGTCGCAACCTTTCTAGTGGCCGACCCCGGCAGCGTAGGGGATAGCGTGCTAGCCTCGCGTTGCAGGGGTCGCCGGTTCGAGTCCGGCCTCGGGCATGGGTGGTTTTAATTAAGTGTTGTGTTTGTCTTGTGTCGTCTATATCACGGAGAATCTATAATACACTGAGTGATCCAATACATACTTGCAAACTACAAAATTACATAGTGCTCGCTGTATGGCCTCGTAGCCAAATGCCATTAAAAAAATAAAAATAAAAATAAAACCTTTCTAGTGCCGAAGCTTGTAATGGGAGTGGGAGTGCGGAGCCCTACCTCCATGAATCCAAAGAGAAGCGAAAGGAGCCGTTGAAATCCCTTTACCTTAATTATCTACAACACACTTACAGTAACTCTTCCTGCTTTTTTCATAATATCATGAATGGGTAAAGTAAAAGTATTACTGAAATAAAAGTTGGAATGACTTAAGATCAAATAATACCTGAAAAGCTGTTGGTGCTGGAATTTGTTTCCTGTTGCATCAAGCGCAGTCTTTTACATTAAAAAAAAAAGTATAAAAGTCATTTTCTGTCCTAGTTAACTATTAAAGTTTCGAATATCTTCTGTGAGTATAATACACTTTCTTCTTTCAACGTTCAAAGTTTTATCAATTGTTTCACTATTCCTTTGTGTTTCATGCTTTTTACCGTTTCATTAAGTTGAACAGATATAGGATACATCTAAACAGAGTTTACCTTCCCACATGAGAGAAAGTAACTACTTAATCTTCCAGAGATTTTCAGAAAATAATCTACAACCACATCTACATCTATACTCTGCAAATCACAAATACTCTGGGCGGCAGAGGGTGCTAAGCACCAATCCTAATTCTACGCATTCCAATCCCGAACAGATCGAGGAAAGAAAGAATACATAAATTAATCAGTGTGGCATCTTATTTCTCTAATCATATCCCTCCTGTCATTGCGACCTAAATAGGTTGGTGGAAGAAGTATTTCGTTGCACTCGTAACTTAAAGATTTTTGCATATTCTCCAGAAAATTCAAACGAAAACGACGTCGTCCGTCCGCCAAAAAATCCCAGTCCAACCCACGAATCAGCTCTGTGACACTTACGTAAGGACTGTAACTAGCAGTCACGAATCGAGCGGCTTTTCTCTGTACTTTCTCTAATGTGTCAATCAATCCCTTGCGATACGGATCCCAAATTCCACAACAGTATTCCAAATGCGGACGCACTAGTGTTTTGTACGCTATTTCCTTTGTATGAGCATTACAACTTCTCAAAATACGTCCTATGAATCGTAGCTTGGAATTAACTTTGCCTAAAACGGAAGTTATGTGCAAGTCCCATTTCATGTTGCTTTGTACTGTTACGCCTAGATACTTCAGGGAATCCACAGTGTCAACAACTGAATTGTTAACTTTGTACTCCTGAGCAAGCGGGGTCTTTTTATTACTTATCTACACTCTACACTCTAGAAAGCCGGAACAAGTGAACTCCGAATTCTGTGAAATTATTAAATAATAAGAATAGTAGCATAATCAATGTATGTATGATAGTGTTAGGGTATGTTGTGTCATAGTAATGATACCAATCATAGCATCTAATTATCTTGCACTAGTAACTCAGTGATGACACTGCGAAGATGTCACCTCTCGTTTAATTAACGGCCTCGGCACTTTTCCACCCGAAGCATAGACACGAAGAAGCATTAGACTAATTACCACGACCTGCAATTATGACGAGTAGTGCTGCTGGCTTGTCACGCAACCTCTGACGTAATTAAGTTCATGCTGAGTGCGGTGCTGGCAGATCACAATAACTGCGGCAGCAGTAGCATACGTCGCAATATCAGTGACGTACGACCCTGTAAGTGCTACCACCCGCTATTCACGGAATGGGTGTGTTGCGGGTCGCAGCACTGCCCATGCGTACGCTCACACAGCGCAAACGCGGAATCCAATTTCTGAGTACGGAACGGCGATATAAATAGGAAGTGGCGCAAAACCACTCAACACGTAACGCCGGCGATTCGTCACGGGCGACGTGTCCGAAATGAGGGACGCGGCCGGATCCAATCTCTCCGCGCCACCAGAATGCGCTCTGTGACATACGTGGGTATCAGACGCGTGTGCTCTGTGACGCGAACTGCCTTTGAATTGGACAAAGGCGACGTCGGAAACAGTGGCTGCCCAGAGCGTAATACAGGAACAACGAAGCATTGATGCAGACCCCACAGCTGCCGTTGACGGTGGTCGCGAGATGAAACGGCGCCACGATAGTTGCCTTGGCGAAGCTCGAAATGGGGAACAGTAATCTGCCGTGCTATAGGGAAATTAATTAAGGATTCCTGACTAGAAATACTTCATTTACGGGGTGATTTCGCAGATGCTATGCAGCAGAACAGATAAACTAACTAACTACGGTATAGCGATTATAGTATTATATGTTGCAAGTGAAACTATAGAGCAGGGGTGGCCAAGCTCCTTGATAGTCCGAGCCATTTTTCAAAATTTGAAATATTTCGAGAGCCGCAATTAAATACGTATTTTAAAGGTATGCAAAAAATACATTAAATTTTTTTTACAAAAATTATATTTATTGATAACATATGAATAAAAGTACAAAATATGTGTATTGAATTTAAATATTAAAAATTGAACACATTTATTTTACTTCGCTTGATAATTCTTTAAAATTTGGTGAATAATTGGTGACAGCACTTCTGAGTAATTCTTTGAGATGCTGGTTAGTTAATACTGATCGGTGTTTGGATTTCACGAATTTTAAAGTGGAATAAAATGATTCACATAAGTACGTTGTTCCGAATATTGAAATAATTCGACAAGCAGCCTTTTTTTTAATTCAGGATACTTCAATTCTGGTACAAAGTTCCAAAATTCAGTGATCGGCGTCGACTTATATTTTAATTGTAGAGCTTGATCTTCTTGCATCTCTATTAATTCTAATTCTCCAGATGCTTTTTGGGTCATAATTACATTGGAAATTGAAAACTCACTTTGAATTATGTTAATTTCAAATGGATTTAGAAAAAAATCAAGAGACGATTTAAAATATTTCAAGTCTTGAAATCTATTTCGGAATTCCGTCAATATTCCTTCTAGGTTTTTCATATATTCGTTGAGTTTTTCTTGTTTAATATTGGAACAATTTTTTTTTAATTCGAGGAAAATGACAAAATGTTTTATTTTTAATGTCCTTTTGAAAAAGTTTTAATTTAGTTTGAAAACTAAATATACCCTGTGAGAGGTCAGATATTATTCTATCTTTCCCCTGCAATTGTATATTCAGTGTTTGCAAATGTTCATGACATTAGTCAAAAACATTAAGTCTTGCAACCACTCGTCATCGTCTAATATTGAACAGGTTATTTCCTTTTCTTTTAGAAATGCAGTTATCGCATCAAACAAATCTACAAATCGATTTAATACGTTGTAGCTAGATAACCATCTAACAATACAAAAGAAATTAATGTAATTTGGGAGTTCTTCGTCCTTTAATTGTTCAAGGAAATTTTTGAATTGTTCGTTCGCGCAGTTTTCGATGAGTACTATCATTCTTAACTTGGACGGAAATGAAATTTGTTACAACGTTGCACTTAGTCTTTCATATTTGTTATGAGTAATTTAAAAGACATTTTGAAACACATACGAAACGATAGTTTTTTAAAATATAATAACAGAAAAATGAAAAGGGAACTCGGCTAAATTTATCGAGAGCCACAAATAATCCTTCAAAGAGCCGCATGCGGCTCGCGAGCCACAGGTTGGCCACCCCTGCTATAGAGTTATAAAGCGTGTACAAAATATTTTTTCCAGAAATAATTTTTTTATAACTTTTGGCCAAGTTGACGTCGAGGTCATCAGAGGTGGGAAAATACGGGAATCAGGGATCTGGGCTTTTGAAGAAACTGTAGAGGGCATTTTGGAACTGTACGTTTTTATGGTAAATTTAAGTAAAGAATTAAGGCACGTCCGAGGCGAGCGGCCACTGTCAATCGGTACGAGCCAGCAGATCATTGCCACGGCGTCAGCAAGTCTGTGACATACTGGGACGGTCGGAAATTGCCCGCCGCGAACGTTCTGGAAAAGTCGCGAGTGACGACATGCGATGATCCACTATATAAACACCGGGTTTTGGAGCCGTCTCTTCGTCGGCCAGCGCCTCACCCTGCCGTCCCCGAAGCCAGCCAGCCATCGCAATTGTCTGTAAGTTAAGTTGACACTATTGACACTATTTGGTAACTACTGCCGTGGACTCTGCTTGAAGCAACCGAAGCTGTAACTTGGCACAGCATAGAGGCAATAAACGACTGGTTATTCATCTAAATCTTGTAGCTAAACGACCCGCTGATCTAACAGTTAGAATATTCAAAGCTGAGACAATTATAGCCGCCTGTATCTGGGAGACAGGGACGCGGAGCAGCAGTACGTCGACAATCACAACAAGTAAGTCTAACATTTACCTCCGGCCTACCACTCGTTAATCCTGGCAGCGTCTGTGACTGTGGCTACTAGAGCAGTAATTGGTCTACAACCCTCGGCCACATAGCAGTGGCTACAAAACCATCCAGCATTGATCTGGAGCAATTTGAGGAATGCGTGTAAAATTCAAATCTGGATTGCCGGACTAGGATTCGAACCCATGCCCTCCACACTCGATAGAGAACTAGTTGTAAAGAAGGAGAAATTGCACATCCAGTACAAAATGCTTTTTGCCGATGCGTTGAGGTGATAAAACAGTTAAAAATGTAATTTTAGAAATAATATGACGTGTTAGAATGAAATCATGTTTCTATTCCAAAATTAGGCAATGCCGCCACAACAAAAGAAATTTCATTTATAAAGCAATTACGGATACTACGAAAAAAAAAAAACCATAAGAAGGCGTTGGAGCAAGTTTTATATATCTTTTTTCCAGGTTTGTTTCACTTGAAGAACCAAACGCAATAATTTGGTTAATACTGTTAGCATTTCTGACAGCAAAAACAGCACAAAAATTTCTTTCCAAAGATAACTTTGATCAAAGAACGATCTTCTCATTACAAGCTAAACAGTACTTTATTGCTATCAGAAAAAAAATGTTTCAATAAATTTCGATTGAACCTAACGTTTCACAAACATACAGATTTACATTGAAGTAATTCTGAATTAAATTCTGGTTATATATTTAGATTTTCGTGAAACTCTCCAAAAGCATCTTGATTAGTTTTGTTTTTACTTGTGTTAGTTTATGTACACAGACGGAAAAAAAATCCCAACACCAAGAAAAAATTATTGTAGAGTAATGAAATTTGGACAATGCATTTGTCAAGTTAACATGTTTAATTGATTAAATTTTCAAGATCACAGGTTAATTTAAGCTCAAGAAAATGCATTTCAAATGTGAAATACTGTTAAATTAATAGCCGGTGTAACCTCCAGAATTTTGAATGCAAGCCTGCAAACGTGAATGCATTGTGTCATACAGGTTTCGAATGTCACTTTGTGGTATGGAGTTCCATGCTTGTTGTACTTGTGCTGTCAATACTGGGACGGTCAGTGCTGGCTGTGGATGATGCTGGAGTTGTCGTCCAATGATATCCCATACGTGTTCAATTGGAGACAGATCTGGTGATCTCGCAGGCCAAGGTAACATGTCGACACTCTGTAGAGCACGTTGCGAGACAACAGCGGTATGAGGGCGAGCGTTATCCTGTTGAAAAACTCCCCCTTGAATGCTGTTCATGAATGGCAGCACTACAGGTTGAATTACCAGACTGACGTACAAATTTGCAGTCAGTGTGTTTGGTATAACCACAAGAGTGCTCCTGCTGTCATAGGAAATTGCTCCCCAGACCATGACTCCAGGTGTAGGTCCAGTGTGTCTAGGCCGCAGACAGTTTGGTTGCAGGCGTTCCCCTGGCCTCCTTCTGACCAACACTGGAGATCTGTTGTGTTTTCTGATGAAAGCAGGTTCTGCCTTGGTGCCAGTGATGGCCGAGTGTTGGTCAGAAGGAGGCCAGGGGAACGCCTGCAACCAAACTGTCTGCGGCCTAGACACACTGGACCTACACCTGGAGTCATGGTCTGGGGAGCAATTTCCTATGACAGCAGGAGCACTCTTGTGGTTATACCAAACACACTGACTGCAAATTTGTACGTCAGTCTGGTAATTCAACCTGTAGTGCTGCCATTCATGAACAGCATTCAAGGGGGAGTTTTTCAACAGGATAACGCTCGCCCTCATACCGCTGTTGTCTCTCAACGTGCTCTACAGAGTGTCGACATGTTACCTTGGCCTGCGAGATCACCAGATCTGTCTCCAATTGAACACGTATGGGATATCATTGGACGACAACTCCAGCATCATCCACAGCCAGCACTGACCGTCCCAGTATTGACAGCACAAGTACAACAAGCATGGAACTCCATACCACAAAGTGACATTCGAAACCTGTATGACACAATGCATTCACGTTTGCAGGCTTGCATTCAAAATTCTGGAGGTTACACCGGCTATTAATTTAACAGTATTTCACATTTGAAATGCATTTTCTTGAGCTTAAATTAACCTGTGATCTTGAAAATTTAATCAATTAAACATGTTAACTTGACAAATGCATTGTCCAAATTTCATTACTCTACAATAATTTTTTCTTGGTGTTGGGATTTTTTTTTCCGTCTGTGTATTACAGCACTTTATGAAAATCTCTACAGGCAAAATTCCCAAAGGCATCTCAAATTATAAACTGCGTAGTATTCATGTAACTACTAGATTACTCATTATTTAATGTAAAATCTTTTTTCTCATCGTTGCCTCGCCTCGTGCTTTGCTGAAATATAAACATTAGCTCAAAAATCAAAATCATCATTTCCTCATGCAAATAAGTAATCATCAATTTAAACAAATTAATAAACTTTGACGGCTTGTAAAAATGTTATACTTGTGGGACGTTCCAAAGGCGTCTATCTCAGCCCTCATTTTCAACCAAATGTCAACGATATTATTGTTAATCGTTGACATGTGGTTCAAAATGAGGGCTGAGGTAGATGCCTTCGAAACGTCCCACAAGTGTGACATTTTTACACGGCTGGAAGCCCGAAATTTTTTTTTTTATATATATATATATACAACGCCGTGAAAAATTTCGATCTTATATGACGGCATTATTTTGATTTAATTAAAAATGATTGTATGTTACATAAGAACAATGAAAATTATAGCAAACGTCACATTATCAAGAATTGTTTGGTTTATTAATTTGATTTGAAGAACAACACAATTATTCAGTTTATCGGCTTTATTTGCATCTTATCTGGATATGGTAATATTTTGCTATGCTCCTGCTTACAATTCTACATGATGTTACGAATTTGGTATTCATCTGTAAAAATATTTAAATGTATTACAGTATAAACCTCAGGCTATCGTTATCACAACGTCATCCTGCATCTCTCCATCCACCGTGTTAATTTTTTAATCTGGTAGTTCCATGGAAAGAACACCGACATCGTAGTGAAGATTCAAGTACGATTTTAAGATTTTGTGCTGACGTCTGTGTTTCTCTCCTCTACTTTTTAAACTTAATATATTCCTCGGCGGATATCGGTTTTATAAATTGGTGAACCGAAAATCTATTTTCACCTTTAATCGTAGAAATAGGAAGTGCCATTTTCGAACAATTAGTATTAACGCGGAAAATAAAGAATTTGTGTTTCAAGCAAACTTTATTTATTTACATTCAAGTATTTAATAAGCTAGAGTACTTGGTTATAACATTGATTGTGCAACACAAAATTCAGTTAGTAATAAATTATGTAAAAACTGCTACCGATGTCACTTGTTTAACCTCAAACAGACACGCATTAAATTCCTACGGCTAAACACTTTTAATTGGTATGTTTAAATATAGTGTGGGTTTTATAAAATTTCTTCGAATAACTCCTTTACTATAAGTTATAATGCAATAACGTTTTCCTTGATATTTTGCATGAAATATTTAACTGCTGAGCAATGCTTGGAATGAAGTAGTGCTTAAAATTTATGTTTATTGGAATAATAAGCTTATAAGTAGTCGTAGCAATCCAGGAACAATAAATTAACATCAATAACAAATTCGTGAATTTCAGTGATACTGTGAAATTGTCATGCCATGTGTCACATACGCTTATATGGCATTTCTACTGTCTTTAAGGTAGGACAGTCGTTCTCCCTTTAAGGTTCTGAACGAGTGTCCAGATTTAGGGTAGCTTATGGATCCTCGAAACAAAGTTTATTCCAGTCTCCTCATCGATCTTTCAGGCGCGACCAGTCAAAGGAAGCACAGTTGCTCTTCCATTGAATTACTAACGGCTCATTAACCCTGAAGTGCAGCATCCTTCCAGAAAGTCTGCTAATGGTTACTTCCGACAGAACACAAGCAATTTTATTTTTAAATGTGAACGTATTAAACCAACTTCTTTTAAAATTAGCAGTGGAATTTAACTGGAACTGAAAAGGAAATTCGGTACAGTATAGACCATATTTAACTACTTTCTGTTATGTGACTATCAAGTACGAGAATAAAATAAACACCAATATTTGACTAGTCATCTATGCTATATATGAGTGTCCTGAATATCTCCGTCTCATCTCTCTTATGTTTCCAAGTGCTTAAGTTATTGTCTTTAGGTCTGTAACAAGATTTTCAGAAACAAATAGAAAGGAATAAAAGTATAATAATGTTAGGTGTAGAGGTTCCATATTATAGTCTCTATCGGACTACATTTTTGAGTACTGTACAGATTTCCACCAGAACAGTCATTAATTACATAGATATCCGTTAATTAATAGTAAATACAAGAAACCACTCTTGTAATTAGGTTTAAGGAATCATGTTACAGTATTATCATTGATTATACAGTTGTTTAATTTTTAGCAGCAAATATACAGAATATTTTTAAGAAACAGTCATTGGATCTGGGAGAAAATTTTTGATTTCAAATACTAGCCTACCAGCCACGGTTAATTTTCTTTAGTTGTAAATTTACCAGGCACAACGTTCTAAAGGTGAGGAAAGTAACCGGATAGAAATATTTCATGGTGCCAAAGTAGAATGTTCAAGATTAAGTAAACCTGTAAAGTACACACCTACCAATATCTCTCATTCTTAATTAAGATATTTCAACGATGTGCAGGGTCAACTGAGATGTGATATCATGCCCGTCATGTTTAAATTAAAAAATAGTTTCTAAAAACCTGTGTAATTAAATAAATGATGTTTAATTTTTTGGCTTTGTTTCCAACTTATATAAAAAATGTTCTGGACCAAATGTGATGAAATTTTATTGGGGCCAGTTGGACGGCTTTCTCTTCTATCTAAACAAGATTTAATCAAATGGATAGCGTAGTTTAGGATTAAGTAAGACCTGTAGACTTTTTTTTTATTAAAAAAAAAACCTTATAGGTGGAGGTCCTCTGAAAGCAGAAAAGAAGAAAATACGTGATTGTGGGTTAATTTATAAAACATACGTAGATGTAATTTTTTTAATAGTTGGTAGAATTATGTCTGCGAAATTTAAAAGTTTGTCATGATTAATTAAATATATACGTGGAGATAATACAGGAAGGAAAAATTGTAGGATAACACTAGATCAATTTAGGCACAGATGATGCGAATTATGGTTGGACTATTGGTTCTTTCAATGAGGAAGTAATGAAACTGAATCTTTCACAATCCTTTGACGTGAATACGTTTTCAAGTTTGCTAACGGGTGACATCCCATTGCTACGAAACTGTCAAATTTTAAACACAGAAACGTGTTGTATCAGTTTTCAGTACTGAGTTGAAGCGTCTCGTGTGTCCCAACATATAAAATTTTTAACAGTTAAATACGAAGTAGAAATTTCTCTTGTGTATGTAATTAAAATGATAAGTTATTAACAATATTTGTCATTTTACCGGTAATTTGGCTAAATAAATACATATTCAAGTCTAAACTATCGATAGCAGGTCCGACTAATTCTTACCTCCGAATGTTTTATTTTATTATTATTATTTATGGTACGTGCCTCTTCTGTGATGTTGATGGTTGTTGAAATGATAGTGTAGTGGGTTGAGGGAACAGTGTAGATAGTAACAAAAACACACACACCATGTGGATTCAGAGCCCCCAAAAATGTTTCATTTGTCACAGCGCCACGCCCACCATTTGACAAACTGCCTCACTCCGACATCAATCTTTTATGATTGATTCAGTTTTGAATGGAACGACAACCTCTTAAGTGGAGTCTAATATAAAAATGTCATTTAATACCAGACTGCTTCTAACATATCTTACATAGAATATTATCTAATCGGTTCCCCACTTACTCTAAATTGTTGGTGTAATTCTTTGAACCTGATGAATGAACGCTGATCACATTTTTAATGTGTATTTGCCTATTGATATTTCATTCTCACTGACTTGTCATACATTTACAATGATGTCTTACAACTTTGATGAAACGAAATTTTTTAAACCTATTTTCGATAAAATAACGTTTCTGAGCAAGTAAAAAATAAGTTTCAAAAATTGGTTTAAGTGTTAATAGAAATAAATCTATCAAAATCCATTCTTATAGGGATCTTTTAACTTGAAATGTTATAAAAGTGTCTCACTTAACGAAAACTTTAATTGGTACATTATGGCAGAATACAATGCTCTCAATATGGCAGCTATTTGTGAACAAGTTTATCTCAACGTCATTGTTCGTAAGTGTTGTATGACTGGACACCCGCGTATAGTTTACTATTACTGGCTATCATTGTTTATCCAGTTAGATGTGTTTCCATAGCCAAAACTTTCTGATACGACTGTTGTTATTATCAGCGAAGACTACGATCCTCCTCGTTGTTGTTGGTTATGTGGACTGAAAAACACAGTGTTTCTTTCCACAGTGGAATGTTCCACCCTGCGATGTTAACTCCAACGCGAGAGTCAGGTATCACCCAACACAGACGATCTGACGGAAATTTCACTTTTGAGGGACGACAAAGGAGCAGCGTCACTCGCAAACAGAATTTTTCCTTTAGCGCAGTGGTTTCCGATTAGTTTTTTCCGAGTGCCACTTCAAGAAACAGCTCAACCTCGACTACTCCTTATAGCTGAAACTGGAAATAAATAAATACGTTTACCCCAGTTGAATTCTTCGCAAAACAGTATTACAGTAAAATAATTAAACACACGCATTTTGTCGTAAACTATATATTTTGGTGACAGTATGTTAGCGTATTTGTTTTATTATTATACTGATTGCTTTAGCCAAAAGATAAGCGCACGTAGTCCTTCAAGCAATCTCAAGTATCACTAATTGGGAACCACAGCTTTGGAGAAATGACACAGATCTTCTTATCACTTGAGAAAGGGAAGTGCAATAAGATCCTTTCCCACAACGCCGCAGGAAAAATCAGGTAGCCGGCCAATCAAGGCAGATTTTTGCTTGACGTTCTTTCGCGGGGACGTGGCATTTATTGCAGTTATTGGTAAAAGTAACGGTTTGTGCTACCACGTCTGAAATTTGGTAGACAAAATCATTCGGGGTCTGTTCATTGATGAAAATGACGAGGTTCGTTCACCAGCGAACCTTACTAATCCAACCTTCTGCTCAAGACTAGAACTATACATGTGAAGGTAGATGCCACTCAAGAAGAAATCAATAGGTAACCTTTTTGTAGGAGAACTGGGACAATTTTTCTACAACTTACAGTTAATACAAATAGTATATTCGTGTAATTAGCAAGCAATAAATGATAATCCAATTTAGTGCTTTTTGGAAGATCCTATTATCACAGCACATGCTCTCTTCCATTTCCACTGGATCTTTATTCTCCTCAATGATTTTTTACATGTTTCTCTGTATCTCTGAATCTAGTCATTTTTGATGTACAATTTCAGCTAGATATTAACAAGATTTAATATAGCATATTACTTCGATATAATCATAGCAAAGGGTAATAATGATTCCGTGGGATAGTTTTGTGCCATTAAAGCGGTTGTTAGTGTTAAATGGTATCGAATGCTCATCAGGAATGTGATTATTTTTAGAAGGCTGATATAATTGCTGTTATCGCTGAGGTGGAGAAATATGCATATTTCATTTGTAAAGTTGACAAAATGATGTCTGCCGAAGAAAATTAATTTATCACGAAGCAATTATTTAACTTCAACTTATCTACTCTGTTTTCTATCGTCCTTCCCACAAGTATGTATGGTATGCAAGATGAAAACGGAATAACAAGTGCGCAAAAACCACAGACTGGATTTGAAATTATAAAGTTAACAGATGAATTAACCGACCTCAATAAAGAGAATGTTCTAAATTTTTTATGAAATTATATGGCTACTTAAACAGTTTGGTTGCTATAGCAAATTTCCACACTGATTAACAAACGCTATCAATCTTTACAATCTTATGTTGTTTCGTTATCTCATTTATGATGTACCGATATGTCTTATGTCTTTTTTGGAATAATTTTTCTCATTTATTTATGCTAGTGTTAAATCAAACTTCAGTCTATATAGCTTTTCTTTTATGTAGTTCACTGTTATATTAAATATTATCGAATATTTACATTTGTTATTTTACCTCGCCTAATTTTAATTGTTACGAATCTTAATTTTTTTTGGTCATGATCAATATGTTATATATGTCTCTTGGTTCCTATAAATTTTCCTGTTTTTAGAATCCTATTGTTACATTAGTCCTGATAAACTGGTCTCATTTTTACGGTTTGTTATTCTTATTATTTTGATCCTTCGCTTACCAGACTCCTAACCCTCACTGCATAATTTCCTCATTTTTTTTAGTAACTTATGTCTCATTAGTGTGGCATGGATTGTCATGGATTCAGATTTATGTGTAGAGATCATTATAACGTACTGTTTGTATGCATTAACAATTTTCTAAATACATTTGTAGATTTATTCATTATCAGCTATAAACCACCTTAGTCTGCTTAAAAGTTTTTATTACCCAGTTTCGTATACTTTCGTGTCTATTGCGGATAATATTATTATTTTGTACACTAATAAAGTTATCAGTTAATTGATTGTCATATTTCCCAATAACATGTAACTTTCTGTTTTGTTGTTTGTGTATTACTACTGTTAAACGTGTAAGCATGCTACTCCACACTAGTATTTATGTTGATAAGTTCAAGTTTCATTTCATCGAATGATTTGTTTAGAGCTACAATACAGTTGTGTACAATTGTACCAAAACATTTATTCATGACTCTGTACCTTATTTGAGGAATAATAAAAATGGTGTCGATACATGATCATTCACTATAGAATCTATGTTTTTTATTTTGGATTCGGTTTCCGTGTCATTATTTTTGATAAACGGTATTATATTCATGTGAAGCAGTATTCATACGTTTATTTATTTATTGTATAGCATTACATAGGATTTTACAATCTTAATACAAAAAAAAAAAAAAAAAAAAAAAAAAAAAAAAAAAAAAAAAAAAACCGAAGAGAAATTATAGCTAAACAAGTGGAGACTTAAGAATATGATTTATAATTTACAAACTATGAATCTCAAGATAAATCCACATTTCGTTTTTATATGCTATTTTGAATATCTGGATTAGAATACGTGTTTTTTCGTCATTTGATATTCTTATTCGATAGTGTTAATTCGTTTAATAAAATTGGATGTTAATTAACCTTACACATTTTCGTCTTAAATGCTCAACTATTTCAGGCTTTTTCTGTATTTTAGGAGTAGTATCCTTATAAACCAAAACACTGGTTGCCAGAAAAAAAGTCAGACGAAAAATACAGGTATTAGAGGCATGGATATGGAAAAAATTGATAAAGAATTAGGAGAATAGATTAAGAAATAATACTGTACTTCGAACAGCAGTTGGGATAAAAATTACTATTCAAAATCAAGACATCAACTGGAATGACGATAAGAGAATACGAGAACATTTTCTAAAAGAAGAGACAGAAAGCATAGTAGGAATTAGAAAGAAATAAGAAAAATAAGATTCTAAATGTTGGATGACATATATATGAGAAAAAATATGAATATATTGATAGATTAGAAGAAGACAGATAGTAATTAAAAAGATAGCCGTACTATAAACGAATCTGGTAGCAGAGAAAAGAACAAACTAATCTGCAGTAGGTTGTTTGCATGTAAGTACATCATTGCATACCCGTGAAGTTTATATCCATACGTTTGCTGTACAGGAATATACATGCACAGGAAGAAAGGAATAGGATGGATTTGGATTTTTTTTTTAAAGCAATCCCATGTGTATTAAGGTAAGGGCTTTTACAACCCATTTATCACGGAGGGTATCGCATTAAGTGTTTAAGTAACTCATTATACGACACAATAATTCGTTAGTAGGTAGAGCTAATTCTAGGCTGCGATTCATAGGTCGAATATTGAAAAATTGTAATGAACAAACAAAGGAGATAGCGTACAAATCTCTTGTGCGTCCACATTTGGACTATTGTTGTGCCATTTGGGATCTGTTTCGTAAGGGGTTGATCGAAATTATAGAGAAAGTACAGAGAAGAGCCGCTCGATTCGTGACCGCTTGCTACAGTCCCTATGAAAGCGTCACAGAACTGATTAGTATACTAGGCTGGGAGTCTCTGGTAGATAGACGACGCACGTTTCGTTTAAACTTATTGTACTACCACTTTCACTCACGAGTGTAGTGAAATACTTCGTCCACCAACCTATTTGAGCCGGAATGACAGGAAAGATAAGATTAGAGAAATAAGGTGCCGCAATGATTCTTATATGAATTCTTTTTTCCCTTGTACCATTAGGGATTGGAATGCACAACAAAGAGATTAGCTTTGGTGCTGAGCACCCTCTGCCACCCACAATTTTGTGAATTGCAGAGTATATATGTGGATGTAGATTAGCAGTAATCTGGTGATATCAACGATGTGAGTTTTAATTACCCCAGATAAATACTTACGTACACTGGTAGATGAAAGTACAAAGCCTGTCGAAAATGTGAGGTAAAAGACGACGAAGGGGAAGCTTACGGCATAGCGGAAAATATTCCTCCTGTTAGACTGAGAGCCGTACTTTCTTATATTACTTTGATATAAATACTTTTCGTAACCAATAGCTACGCAGCGGTGGAAGTAGCAGCAACTTTCCCCTCTCACGCTGGGACTAGGTTTACTTTATTTTCCCGCTCTCAGTTTGAAAGTAGCAAGTCGATGGATGTTATGGCGGGATTATAAGCAGTGGAGAGAGTGCTTGTGACAGGCTGCAGGGATTACCTGAGCTTGGCTCATCCCTGGCACAGAAGTTGGCTCGAGACCTTACCTGCACTCGGAGCAAACTTGGGAAAATGCCGCGCCACTGGCTGCTTACCCACCCAGGGTTATTTCACCCCACTGTTAGCGCAAGCAAACCGGGGAAACCCAGCAGACGTAACTACTGGAAACAAAACAGGTAGATGAGAAACGCAAACAGTTACGTCTCAAGTTGTAGAAAATTACCTACCGTCCCAGTTTCCCATTTACGTGTATCTGTTAGCAACAGAACCACTTCGCTCCTGGTAAGTGATCACAATCTAGAAGCTCAGTGTTGTAGTAAATTGTTTTAAGACACATAGCTGTCTGTTTAAATCGTTATATGACTCGTACTTCCTGTACAAACCTGTTTTTTTTTTCGTATTTAAAAATGTAGATTCACCTACAACAGAAGTGAAATGTTTGGCAGCTTGAAACTCTTCCACCCATTCGTCCAGGAAACACTCATTTGCTTTACAGATTTCTGATAGCTCCACTATAATATTTATGTAGGTTAACAACTGTCATAATCTCTCTGCATACCGCATAACTTATGAAATTTTATGTATTGAGCGTATGTCTACGATGTAGCTTTTAAGCAATGTTATCACAGCATCAGTTTGAGGATTGACGGAAAACATCACAAAAATTGTAATCAAAGCTCTAAAAATAAGGACTTACAACTCGAGTCAAGTATCACTGTGGGTTGTTGTATACTTCGTTTAGTTGATTTCACGAGATATTTAATTTAATTGCAATGCCCTGTACACTCCCATGACCCTCCTCGTCCTCCTCCTGTCTTGCAATGAATCCCATTCCAGCTCCTTTATCATATCCGTCACTGATTGCATTCTGCGATAATTTCCAGAAACAAATCTAGCAGCCCTTCTTTGCACCCTCTCCAACTCCTGTATTTGATACGTAAAATGAGGGTCCCATACTACATTACCATATTCGAGCAATGGTCTGACCAAAGTTTTGTAACCCAATTCCTTGACTTCTCTCGTACATCCCCTCATCACTCTCTCCAACAAGTGCAGAACTTTGAAACCTTTTCCTACCACCTGTCCTACGTGTCCTGCCCAGTTAAGTTTGTTATCAAAAGTAATTCCAGGATATTTACATTTCAAGTCTTCAGCAAGCAATTCTTTCCCCACTTTATATTCATAATTAACCTTTTGCTTTTTATTTGTGAATCTAATAAGCTGACTCTTCTTTGAATTTATCTTCATTCCATGTTTACCAACCCAATTAGATATCCTGTCCAGATCACCCTGCAACTGTTTACAATCCTCTATCGTTTTGATTCTTTTATACAGCATTATGTCATCTGCAAACAATCTAATTTCAGATAGTAAACAATCAACACAATTATTCATTAGAATAATGAATAGCAATGGTCCCAATATACTACCCTGTGGCACACGCATTTTTACTTCCATTTCTTTTGATACTACATTTCCTACCCTAACTTTCCGTTTTCTACCTTTCAAAAATTGATAGTGATTTGTGCTCACTACATTTTGCAGCTGGTACTGGCGCAGAGTCTGAAATGTAGTATAAGCAGTGAAAGTAAAGGGCTAGTAATACGGGAAAAAACTAGATACATCTGCGTAAAATGTTTTTTTTTTTTTATTTTTTTTTTTTAAATTTTAAGTTATATGGAGAAAACGAAGCAAATAGTGCTGATTGCAGCAATCTGTTAGTCAGGCTTCCATAAGTTACAGTTGACACTTTTGGAGTGATTAGTCCTGCTTTTCTCCTCTGTTGAGCAAAACTAATTTGCTGTTCAAACAGTTAACCGACACTGCAGATAATTGATTTAATTCGCCTGTATATTTATTTTAATTGGAGTATTGATAAGCAGAACTGTCCGCCACAGTTCAATTAAAACGTAATTGCAGAAGCTAAATTAAATTTAAATAATTAAATTGGTCGAGTTGCGCAATCAGTTCTAGCGTATTTATTCTGCGGTACGGGAACACAGAAACACAAGCGGCAGTGACGGATCGAATACCTGCCACGATAACTGTCCAGATATGCAGGATTTATTTTTAATTTTTAAAATAAAATAAAGTAAAATAAATAAATCAAATGGAGCGTAGCGCTGGCTATAACAAGCATACGAGCAGTCCCAACCTAAGTATACAGAAAATACGTCAATATTTCCTGTGACAGCATTATTAAGGCATAATATTTCTAAAATATATCTGATTATGTAACATTAGGAACGTAAACGTGTAGATTAAATAATTAATACAAATTACAATAATATTCACAAACAACATTTGTCCATGAAGTAATTTTCCCATTTGCAATGACCGAGCGTGGTGGTGTAACGGATAGCGTTCTGGCCTCGCATTCGGGAGGACGGCGGTTCGAATCCCCGTCCGGGCATCCAGATTTGGGTTTTCCATGGTTTCCCAAATCACTCGAGGCAAATGCCGGGATGCTTCCTTGAAAAGGCCATGGCCGAATTCCTTCCCATTCCTTGCCCCTATCCTTTCCCGTCTCTAAAGACCTCGCTGTTGAGAGACGTAAAGCAGTAAAAAAAAAATAATTGCAATGTCCAATAATTTTATTGCAAAATGTTCTGCAGAGGGACCGTTTTGTAATTTAACACACATATTTTTCGTCAGTGAACATTTATTAACATTTCTCCACAAATTTGATTCTCTTAAACACGCATTTAGTTCATCAGCTGGCGTTTAACGCAGAATAACAGGTAATTTCAGTCGAAAATCAGCAACTAATAATAATGCACCACCAAACTGACGCTCATTTCGTCGTAAACCTTGCAATTTTCGATCAAATGCTTCCAAAGGTTTTTTTTATGCGCCGTTTTACGTTTAACCAAATATTGTTATCTCGCACAGACTGAGTACTTTCTCATTCCTGAATTTTTAATATGTTACAAGTTGGTATTCCACTGTTTTGTATATTCTATAACAATTATAAATGTTGAATGTAATGCTCGCTAAACATCCAAAAGAGTTGCCGCAATTTCATTTGACGCGATATTTTGTGCACATATGATTGCCAGTTCCACTGAAATTAGAAGTATGTTTCCTGAGCCACTTGACGTATGCATTGAAACAATTCTTCTCGTGAGTGAATGAGTGATGGGTACTTTATACTGGTCAAATTGAGTATTTCATTAGCTTTCAACTTACTACGAGCAATGCCATTTTGCAAACAGTCACGCGTAAGTCGGCCAGTAGTTTTTTAGTGTATAGTGGACACAAGTGCCAACATTGCGATTTATATATTTAGATTTGACATGGCAGATTTAATGTGAACATTAACGGTGAACAGTGCTTATATGTTAAAGCGCAAAAGTAAATAGTTTTATAAATTCTTCCCAGTTATTTTATAGTCACTCCTCTTAGATAAATAGGACTGTGAATTATTCTTACGCACTTCTTTCTGTTTGGTCAGACAGCAGGATAAGAGCTAATATTGCATTGTTACTTCGGCACAGTGTAGCGTGCCGGTATTCTTCAGTAAATATTGGTCATAGAATCAAAGGCCACAACAATAATATTCCTTCGAACCTGTTAAAACTGCCAAATATACGTATCAACAGCGGAATGAATATGAACCTAGACATATTATAGTCGAAGATAATTTGGTTAGTAGTACAACTACCTTCCTATCGTAAGAACGAAGACTTTCCCGGCGTATGACTGCAATGTAGTCTTCACGGGTGTACCGCCGGATAGTGTTGTGGAAACACAATATTTCGACGGCTGGCTCTGCCGTCTTCTTCAGGTGATGAGACATGTGTAATGGTCGGCTGACCCACAGGTACTGAGATCTCAGTACCTGTGGGTCAGCCGACCATTACACATGTCTCATCACCTGAAGAAGACGACAGAGCCAGCCGTCGAAATATTGTGTTTCCACAACACTATCCGGCGGTACACCCGTGAAGACTACATTACCTTCCTATTTGACAGTAAAATTTATATCAGCGCTCGTAAGATCGCTGTAAGAGGTTGGAAAGATTTATGCTCAACAGGATGATTATCTACTCTCTTGAATTCCATACGTTATATGTACAGTACATACGTTATATGTATTATGTAAAACTCCAGTGCGGTCCATTTTTCGCTGTATCGCTGCGACCCGCCCTTCGTTTCCGTTTTAGGTCGACTGCTGCGGTCCACCCAGCCATAAAACGGGCTGCAGCGTTTTATAGGTCTGACCTGGAAACCATCCCCTACGAACACCGCTTGCGGTCGCCTACATACTTACTTATGTGACCACATGGCATGCAGTATTTTCTATCCTCGACATTATTTATTGAATTTTCGAGGTGTCCTTTAGTCAAAAAGTTTTTTTTTTTCCAGAAGATTTTTTCAAGTAATTAATAATTTATTTTCAACAGAACCTGTAACAATACTCCTTAATTGCGTTATACCAAACGATTGTATTACCACAGAGTTCCAACGAACTACCAGTATTGTTTTTTATCTAAAAATCATCTAATACGAACCTTGCAGTTTATCTCCTATTGAAATATAATTTTAACTTTTCACTACTTCAGAAGCTGTTTAGAAGAATTTGTAACCTCTATAACATGCTCTAAGACACTAGGAGTAATATCGATCAGAGGTGAATACTACAAATGAAGTATTATTTAGGATAAAGTTTACAGATGAAAATCCATGACGTAAATTTCATAGTACTTCCAGTATAGTTTTTTTGAAATATTTTCCAAAACTAGTGTCATCCTGTCACGAAATTCCCCCCACCCCCCCACTCCGTTTCCCTGACAAGTATAGATTTTCTTTAAAGTTGTCAATGTTGTCCCATGTATTCTCTGTCATGCAAAATAGAATCAGCTAATTAGGGGGGAATAGTGATGAGATTCAGGTGTAAACGGAGTATTATAAAATATCAACCACTCTTGAATTACCCAACGAAAGGGAGTGGCATAAAAATTGAAATTATTGTATTTCAGCACACTTTAAGCCACAACTACCCCGCAACTACCAAGTTTTCTGATTTCTGTAATTTTGCGAGAATCAGTCTGTAATTGCATATAGCCTGCCTTAAAATTTTGTTAGTCAATTTAAAACTTGTTGCACTACCACAAATTCTATACACGTTACGGCAGATTAGTATAATGCAACATCACATTCAACAAGTAGGCAGTCAATGAGAAAATCATGAATATTAAATGTATGTTGGATGATAATAATAATGTGGATGACAGCATGACAACCTGAGAACATAGTAATGCTGGTAAGGGGTGATTGTGTGAACTGTAGAAGTCGAAATTTTTGGAAGCCGACCAACCCTGTTGTCCTAGGCACCACTGCAGCCCCTTGGTGTTGCAATAAATTTTTCTTTTGACGGGAATCTACGAACGTCTGACATTATATTTGATGGGAGTGCATTATATCAAAATTGATTGTAACTGAACTACTTTAACTCGTTATCCAACCTATTCAGGAGTCAATTTGAAGAGAAAGAACTTGCGAAATTCTTCCTACGACTACCTGTCATTTTCGGCATTATCACACTTCAAGGTCGCAGCACATGCCAAAAGTTCAACGAAAGTGGTTTTCTGACTATATAATAGTCTTCTAGTGAGTTTTAACTATTGAAATTTGAAGACAGGCACCGTAGCTAAATGAATACAAAATCAGAGTTTCGCCTAAACAGTCTGAAAAAGAAATTACAGTCACTTGAATCAGTAATTGTTTTGACGTGGAAAAATGCCTACATTTCTCGAAAATGAGAGCAATGCCAAACCAAAATGAATGTCAGATCGGGAAATGAATGAAAAAAAAAAGGACCAGAAAATTTGTTGAATGAAGATGACCGAGGAAACTAAAAACTAAGGTAACCTCTAATGAGCAGCCTTGTACAGTGCATCAAGCTCAACTCATCAAAACAAAATTAAGGTCATATCAAATTCAGAGTGTTGTCAGGGGGGTATCGATAAAAAAAAAATTGGACGAAAAAAATTGCAAAGTGAACGAGCAACTTACAGCAAATGATGAGCTTTATTTTAAGCCATCGAAGCTAGTAAGATTATAATATATCTTTCAAATAATGTACAAGTTTCGACTATAGATTGTAGATTGTAGCCTGCCTGCATCCCAACCCTGATTTTGTTTACTATCATTAGCGAGCTGAAGTCTAGTCAATACCAATCCAGGTTTAACTCAACTTCTGACCATCCAGTAGACAAGCCCAAAAATTAGAAACATTATAAAGAAGCCTGCCAGATTCAAGAGCCGAAGTTGGCGTGCCTGAAAATCTGCAAGGTAAAGTAAAGATTTCTCATAAGCTGCATGATGATGGAATCTCTCATTATTCTACGCCTATATAAAACCTTCCAGATTAAAGACGCATCATGACAGTTCTTTATGGATTTTACTGTCTGTTTCATTGTGCGAGACACTACTACAAGATATCGAGGACCATCTAGTGTCTCTTCATTCCGTACCATATTTATCTCCATGATTTAAGAAAACTAGTACTAAATCTCCCATTTTATCTCTCTAAATGGTTTCAGCTCTGAAAGTTTACAGGTAGATTTAAACAATTCAGCTTTGAGCAACATTCGGTGATACAGTGCCTGACATCGACGAGTATAAACCAACTAGCAGTATACTTTGAATGTTGAGGTTTAAATTTTGAAGATTTAAGTGTGGATTTAAGAATTAAATTCTTAGCAATGTTTGATGATAAAACAACTTAGTGAATGTATGATAGCGGCTAACGTCGAAAATTCAGGACATATACACTGCCTGACCACAACACAGAATAGAAAAATGAAGCACCAAGAAGGGGAGGAGGAAACGAAAAACAAAAACAAAAAAATCACGGGACATGTGATGTTATTTCTGTGATTACAATTTCGAATCTAATTTACAAAGAACTGGTTCAGCTATTACGCGCTTTGCTTGTTAACATGTCTACGTAACAACTCAGTAGGCAAAGTAAAAATAAAACAAATTTAAATATCACAAAATTTCGAAATACGTATTTTAGTTGGAAATCCCTTCATACTTCTTATGACTTGTTTTAGAAAGCAAGGATGAACTGCTTTTTAAAACAAAATTGTTAGTGAAATGTTATATACTTTTTGAAAGCATTATTGCATTTATTATTTATTTATTTATCAATCTTGTTCCATGGATCCCTGCTGAGGAAGTACCTCTGGGATGTGAAGCATGTCATTGTTGATACATATAGACATAATATGAGTCATATCATAATAAATATATATATATATATACATATTTTACAAATACAAGAAATAATAATAAACATACATTTTTGCAACTGAGTTTTGCAAACGTCATAATGAGTACAATTAATTATTTTCTTCAAATTCTTGAATGGAGTAGAAGGAGTTGCCAATAAGATAATCTCTAAGTTTTTGGTTGAATACATCTTTATTATCTGAAAGCTGTTTTATACGATTAGGTAGTTTATTAAACAGATGTATCCCAGAATAATTAACTCCTCTTTGTACTAATGACAGAGATGTTTGTGTTTTATGCAAGTTATTTCTGTTTCTTGTATTGAAACTGTGTACCTGTGAATTAGGTGTAAACAGGTTAAAATTTGCTATGACAAAGCTCATGAGAGAATATATATACTGAGAATACATTGTAAGAATATTGAGTTTCTTAAAGAGTTGTCTGCAAGAAGTTCTTGGTTTTACCCTACACAGAAACCTAATAGCTCTTTTCTGCGCTAAGAAAACTTTTTTACTTTGTGAAGAGTTTCCCCAAAAAATTATGCCATATGACATTACTGAATGAAAATATGAGGAGTACACCTGTTTCATTAATTCTAGATCTGCTGTTAGAGAAAGTGTTCGTATTGCGAAGGTGGCACTACTTAACTTTGTCAGTAGTGTAGTGATATGATCATGCCAACAGAGTTTCTGGTCTATTTTAATACCAAGAAATTTTATACTCTCTGTTTCTAAGATTGGGTTGTTTTTATAGTTTATACATATATCGGGCTGTGCATAGTTTTTTGTTTTAAACCTAATATAATGTGTTTTTTCAAAATTTAATTTTAATGAATTTGCCTTAAACCAATTTGCTACTACTCTAAGTACTTCATTTACATTAAATTCTATAGAACTGTTTGGTGTTTTACGCACAGTCAGGTTAGTGTCATCTGCAAATAAAACACTCTTAACTTCGTCGGATAAATTTCCAGGAAGGTCATTGATGTATAACAGAAAGAGGAGGGGACCTAAGACAGAGCCTTGTTGAATTCCATGTTTTATTTTCTCCCAGTCTGATGAAGCATCTTTACTTATTTTAGAATAAAAAATTGAAACTTTTTGCATTCGGCTTTCAATGTATGATTTAAACCATTTAACTGCGGTCCCAAAAATACCATAGTATTCCATTTTTTTCAAAAGTAATTCATGATTTACACAGTCAAATGCTTTTGCAAGATCACAAAATATTCCTACAGGATTCATTTTATTATTCAGTTCCTCAAATGTGTTATTTAAAAATGAATATATAGCCATTTCTATGGATGATCCTTTTTTGAACCCAAATTGCGAATTAGTGAGGATATTATAGTGTGTAACATGTTTTATTACTCTACTATACATGACTTTTTCAAAAACCTTTGAGAATGTTGAAAGTAATGAAATGGGACGATAGTTGTCTACACATGTTACTTCTCCTTTTTTAAATAATGGTTTCACAACAGCATATTTTAGTCTATCGGGAAAAACACCTTGTATTAAGGATTCATTACAAATGTGAGCAAGTACATGACTGATACAGTCTGAACATCTTTTCAGTAATTTACTTGAAATATTGTCATAGCTGGAAAATTTTTTAGGTTTTAATTGTTTAATGAGTTTATTTATTTCTGAGACTGTTACTGGTGGCAATTTCATCTCCACAAAGCTATTTGGGAAAGCAGTCTCAAGAAGCCTTAGAGCACTATGTGGGGATTGCTTTTCTATGCCTAATTTATCTACTACTGACGTAAAATGTTTGTTAAATATTTCACAAACTCCCCTACTTCGCTATACACATATCCATTTTGTTCTATTTTTATGTCTTTAGAGTGATTTACAGTTTTTCCTGTTTCAGTCTTTATTATATTCCATATTGTTCTCATTTTATTGTCTGAATTTTCTATTTTCGCCGATATGTACCTGTTCTTGGCCTTCCTTATTACATTTCTTAGTATTTTAGAATAAAGTTTATAGTGAACTTTCAGCGCATAGTTATCTGATTCTCTCATTTTTAAATAAAGGCCCCTCTTTGTTTTACTAGAGATTCTAATACCCTTTGTTATCCATCCCATGCCCAGTTCATTGTTTGGAGTGTTGAGAATTTTCCTTTTTTTGAAACTACCTTCAAAAAGTGTTAGAAATATGTTCAGAAAGGAATCAAATTTCGCATTAACACCCTGCGCATTATATACTTCTAACCAGTTTTCATTGTTTAAGGTATCTATGAAGTGTTTTATATTATTTTCACTAATATTTCTTCTATAAACCCAGCTTTTCTTTATCTGTTTAACAGTGTTCCTGGACTCGATACATAATAGCTGCGCATCATGATCTGAGATACCATTTATTACTGGAAGTATGCTGTAATTACTGCACTGAGAAATATCATAAAAAAATTATCAATTGCAGTCCTGCTATTATTTTGTATTCTCGTAGGAAAATTTACAAGTGCTGTTAAGTTAAAAGACAACATCAAGGCTTCCATATCTAATCTATCATTGCTGTGATTCAGAAAGTCAACACTGAAATCTCCACATAATACTATTTGTTTGCTATTTGTAAAACTTAGTAGCAAAGACTCTAAATGAGATAAAAACAGTCTGAAATTACCTGAGGGGGCCCTGTAAATTGCTATCACTATCAGCTCTTCCTTCATATTCATATAGAGAGGATAATATTTATAAAAATATAATTATGGAAGGTTTCATTGAACGTTATTTCTCGTGAATACAGTACAATACTTGTTTTAAAATAATCAAAAAAGCTAAACTAAATTGTGGCAGAAAAAAAATTAAGATTGAAATGCTGTTCTATTACACAGAAATTTTTAACGTGTCATTAAAAAGAAATGTTTTAACGCAGTGACATACGGTTGTTACAATGCGATAGGCACGAGTAATTCACGAACGATGTTACTTCACACTTAATATGCTTTTATGGCAATTTAAATATTCATCCCGTACAATTCAGTTACCTTTAATTAATTATCTAAAGTCTACTAAAAATTATAAATTAAATGATACTGAGTAAGTATCAAGAAGAAGGTCGAATGTATTAATCAAAGTTTGATGAATCGGTACGTTACCATAATTGCTTAGAAAATACGATAGTGAAATACGTATTTAAAGGAAACTGGGAAAGAAAAATAACAGAATAAAACAAATTAGTGCTGTAGAATAAAATGAATGCTTCATTTTTAATTTCTTTCATTAAAAGATACTATTCACAGTGAATTTTTAATAAATCAGTTTGTAAATATTGTTGTTATAGGCATTAATTCGCATTGGAGAGAGGATAAAAAGAAAAGAAATCATGTTACAACGAAAATGAACCTCATTATCTCTGATCATAGTTTATACTTCGACTTCCTTTTAACAACAATTTTACGCCATAACCTAAAAATAATGGATTCGGTAGTGTTTTAAATGAATTAATCTTCTTGACATCTCCAGTTTTGTGATTGTTCTCTAGTAGCTGTCAACTCCGTTTTGACACAAATAATTCCGTCACACACTTTTTTTCAATTGATAACTCCTCCTTTCATATTTCTTTATTTGCATTCATATTCCATTTCACTTAATCCCAATAGAATAACCCTCCAGATGAATGTCCGGCATAAATCTGTGTGCGGGATTATTTAAGGTCGTATATTTTAGTGCCTGCGAGCCACAATCCTGAAGCACTGCGGTTATTCGCAGCAGGAAATTTGGTGATAAAATATCGGCAATTCGGTATTCTTTGTGCCTGCTGCGATGCGAAACAATTGGCTTCGTCATAACAAACGAGCTCCAAATACCAACAGAATGGAAATTAAACGGATCGCACCATTATAATTAATACAGGTGCGGAATACGATCGACATTATCATACTATCTCACAATCCATTATTTTAGACGTAGTTTCTCCTGGTAAAATCCGTGAATGGGAAAAAGATACTTAAGGGGACACAGTCACGAGCAGGCTCAAAGAAATGTATTTGTTTTTAGTCTTGTTCAATGCTCAAATTATTTAGCTACAAATTCCGTTTGTTTTATGCAAATTTGACGATTAGATTCGGAGTTATTAATTTTTTTGTGATGCGTGGTAATAGTGTGTCTGTACTTAGTTTCTTGCATGTAAAACTTTTAATACTGTTTTTTCTCAAAACTACATTTTTTGATCTTCTGGTACACTTTTCTCAAAACCTAAGACTGCTAAACAACAAGAACAAACCTACAAACTCCAAGGTATTTATAAAAGTAATATTTTTTTCTCTCTTAGAACAAAAAATTATTACTCATAAACTATATAAAATATAGAAACAAATCTTTATGTGATTTGCAGATGATGTTTCATCTGTATAATGCAAAAGTTTCAGGTCTGTATCTCCATTAGTTTCTTCAGAAAGTGTACCTGAAGTTTGCTTGTTTTAACATTGATTTCTTATGGGAGGTCCATCACGACTGTGTTCCCTTAAGAACTTTTCTACTCTTCGTACATAGCGTTTATGACTTATCATGTAAAAAGAACGAAACATAATCTAGGAAACGAATAAATAATTTGTAATTGTATTTTCTTTTATATTTTAAAACTGTTATGGATTTTCTTTTCAAGTATACGTATTTTCATGTATCGCCAGATAAAAGTGAAATTGAAGATTAAACCATATATCAATAAGCATTCATCGGTATCATAAACACACGGCAGCAGTATAGTGCTCTGAGGTACAGCGGACAGGGCACGAGTCCTGCCTCCCGCGTAACGATCGTACTGACTGCAGTTTTCAGGCGGTTTTTTCCGCAGCCGTCAAAGATAATAGTGAGACGATCCACAATCTCTGCCTCATAAAATACACATTTCTCAAACAAAAAATACATTTATATTTGAATGGAGGCTCTCTCGGCGTTGTATATAGATGGAGTGTTCTCGGGAAACTAGCCGAGTGAGAACGTTTGTGTAGCACGAAATTTTGACGGTCATAACTCTGCCGCCACTGTCACGTGACTGACAATGGTGGCATAGTTTTGACCGCCGAAACGTCGTGCTATATAAACTTTATCACTCGGCTAGTTTCCCGAAAACATTTCATCTAAAAAAATGCACTTATCACACCCTGAACCTAGATACACGTTCAGAGACTGATGGAAACACTTCACTTCCAACATTAGTACTTAGTAACGACCTGGTAGAACGACCTGGCAGTGCTTGGCGCCAGCAAAGGTACGAGACCGTAAAACCATAGCTCCAAATATGACCGTGCGAACGGTGAGTAATACTTATTGCTTCACGCCTCGTCGACGGCTAAGGTTATTAGAGGCGGGATGGGACTGGGGACAAGGAAGGAATTCGGCCATGGTCTTTTTGCAGGAAGCATCCCGGCATTCGCATGGAGTGATTTGGGGACACCATGGAAAACCCAAATCGGGATGCCCGCATGCGGATTCGAACCCGCGTCCACCCGAATGAGAGGCCAGAAAGTTAACCTTTCACCCACCACGCTCGTTGTTTGGAAAAAGGTGGTAAAGAAAAACATAGAGAACGTAATCATTTTTGCGTATTCTCAGATACTTTCAGTAAGTGTTGGAGGATTCCTCGTTCATCTCCACTTCTTTCCCCCCCCCCCCCCCCCCGGCTCCTTATAAGAAAAAAAATCTCACAGCGCATACAGCGGTTAATTCCCTCCTCCGCTGATCTCAGTCACCCATACACCAGTGTCAGTCTCTGAATGAGTGAATACAGTGATCGCAGCTGGGATTAGCAATGCCTCAAATTTACAGGTCAATCCCATATTTAATTACATCTTTTGATATCCTCTTTCACTGCAATTCAGAAATTGATTCTTGTTTTAATTGGCTTCTACGTGATGTAAGAGATTAGATTGCAGGCTACGATGAGCGATTCATTCCAAATGGTATCTAATTTTAAAGGGTTTCAATGAAATGCCATACTCATTGCGGAATTCCCTATGAATAGTGCGGAATCGTAAATAGAATACACATAAAAAATTAACAACTTCAACTGAGTAATTTTATTTTCGCTGGTCGAAGCTGCAGTACATTTCGTCGGAAACAAGTATAGAGTACTACTGCATTTACCGGGTCTGTGTATTATTAACTTAGCTCCTCCATGTTCTTCTGTCCATCGATAATGTTACATTCATTATCTTCACATATCGGCTGCCTCCGTTTCCATCCTCTTCCCAAATACCATCAATCTATCTGACATTATTATTAATGATAGCCTAAGTCTCATAACCCTTCGATCTGACTTAGAAATCTGATTGCTGTCACCTTGTTGTTGTGATCAAACGTATTTATCATAGTCTTATCACTTCTTCATTTCAGTTCTTGGTTGGTGCCATCTCTCCAGTTTGCACCCTGTTCTACTCATTTTTAGTCGTGGACTACGTCGCGCCTAGCATTTGGAAGCACATGAATATATAGTTTTCGATGGTTTCTTGAAATCATTCGAGGCGAATGTCGGTATGGTTAGTTCCAAAAGGCATACTCAAATTCCTTCCGTTGTTTGTCCATGATCATTTGCTACCTCTAAAGATGTACCATAATCTTAAGAAAACTATCGTTGCAACAAATCTTTCTTACTTTAAGGATGTAATATGATTTCATTGTTATAATTCAACAATAGATATAAATGAATCTTGGCGGAAAAGCAAAAATGTGCAGGTACAAACCAAAACACAAATTCTTTGCTGATAGTGTCTCGATGAGAGCTGTAAAATTTATGGCATTAAATAAGCACTGCCTTATTTTATCTTTCGTTCAGAATTACAATTGATGTGTACTGCATGAAAAAAAGAGTATAGACCAAGGAACTTGTTATCGTTAATAGTACAGATATTTTTAACCTTATACATTCTACTAACACCTGCGAGAATTTTGGTACATTTTTTTGTTTAATAACGGTGGGATTTATTTGATGATTAAATTAGGATCTATATCATGTAGGGACGTCGATAGATAATTATATCGATTGTTTGAGATAAAAATAATGGGATATAAATTTAGCTACTAATCCAATCATACCAAGCAGGACTTTCGCGTCTCGAATAATACAATAATGGAGATACTTATTATTGCCACATCATCAGAATTAAGTATAAAACTGGGATTTTAATGCAGTACAGCCATGAAAGTATTGTTAAAAATGCGTGAAACATTCATTTTATATATATGTGGCTAAATCAAATCCGAGTGTAATTTCATCAGTTCTGCTTTGAAATGTATGTAATTTTTTTATTATTATTAAACTTTCAATAGTACCACGAAATTTAATTAACTTTTAGAAATGAAAGCCTTGTTGGCAAGGCGTGTAAACAGCACAGTATTGGCTAGTTCTTTCATTACTGTATTCACGCCGCCTTATTGCGCTGTACGCCAGCTCGGTTCGTTGCGTAATTCAATCACGTTGAAACCAATCCAATCAAGGTAAGTGACGTGGAACGTAGGCAAGCTTCAGCAATGGGCGGAAAAGCCATCTTTTAACCCTATCAATTATTCATCTCCTGTATACCTTCGGCATAATTGACATCGGTCTCCATACAGGAGTATTGTTTGAACAGTACAAATAAAATTTCAGGAAGTGAGAAAGGCAAACATATATATATAACGCATATAAGCATTGGACAGAGATGAACAGACACTGGTTTCTTTTCTCAGGTTTCTTGCAACGTTATGGCAGGTACAATTTTTGTTTAAATTGACTAAGGTGTTCAGGTCAAAAAGTATTTTTATGTAGAAAACATATATCCCCCAAGGGCATAAATTATCGAAATTATGTATCATGTATATAAAAAGTGTAGGAAGCTTAAGTTTTGAATATAAGTATTAGAAGGAACGTATTATATCTTTCCTCTGGTTTTAAAAACGCGATTTTTAAACTGTTAACTAAATAGGCCAATAATCGTGAAGGTATTCAACCTCGGTCTATTGTAATAGCTGTCCTGGCATTCGTATGGACTGATTTAGGGACTTTAGAAAAAGAAAATCTGGGCTATACAAGAAGTTTAACTCACACTCCCCCCCCCTCCCCGTCCCCCAATTCCAGACCCTAGCGTTTCCATTCTCCTCAAGGTTCAGCAATTTGATGGAAGAATAATGAAAATAAAACTAGCAATGTTAAGTGATCAGATTTACAATTTTTCTATGGCATTTATAAATCACAAAAAAAGAAAAAAGAGGCATCGGTTGACGAAAACTATTAAAGCTGTTGCGATTCTTAGTAAAGCTTGTAAAAAATATATTTTCATGACATACTTATTATTAAATTCAAGAAATTCTCCATCGAAAGACAGGTACGCTTTTTTTGTCGAAAAAATTTACGTATTTAAGTGTCAAAATTACTCACTCAGTTATTTTGGGGAAAATCATAAATCACGGAAAAATTGCTTTACGGATGGTTTCTGGCAAAGGTTTCCACAAACAGTAAAAAAAAAAAAAAAAAAAAAAGTAAAACTCAAAAATTTTGAGAGGCCATGGGTTACCAGCTTTCATTCTATATTAGTGAAGTTTAAAGTAAGACAGTATTTTATTCAGACCCTTGTAATTATTTTCTCCCTTCATGGTTTTGCAAATGTGTTATAACCGTTAAACAGTTTAGAAATTATTACTGTACAACAAGGGGAAGGACGAACGAACCGACAAAAGAGAAAATTAGCGAATCCATTAGAGTTTCGTTTTATACTCAGAGGATATTAAGATCTCAAGGTTTAATGGACGTTGGTTGAGTGGTTGTGTGTGAAAAGAGACAAAAGCTTTATTAAATATGCAAACACAATATAACAGTGCGTCTAATAAAGATAAAACAAACTTGAGTAACTGTCCGTGACTACAGGGAGGTATACGAAATAAAATCTCACAAAAAAATAATATTTTGTGCCATCCGAAAACGTGAAACTGGATGTATAAATTTGTCTGAAAAAAAAGAAAAAAAAAACCGTCAAATGGAGGATCCATTTACCTGAAGTTACGGTACAGTACTCGAAAGAAATTACAAGGCATCCGTGTGGCGCAAAAAATCAGGTCAGGTATCGGATTCTAATGCACATCCACCAATTAAATCGCGTATTTTCACGATGCAACGTGATTTTTTTTTTTTTTATTTTTTATTTTTAATGACTTTCGGCATCTGAGGTCATACAGCCAATTCGATAGTAATTATGTCAACAGTGCTTTCAGTATCCCGAGTATGAAATTTTTTCCAGTTAATTAGATCCACCACAGGACGGACATTAAATTCACAGGCACAACACTCAAACACCCATGCCCGCGGCCGGACTCGAAACGGTGACCTTCCGCACTTGGAGCTAGCGCTCTAGGCCCCACGCTACTTAGGCCGGCTATGCAACGTGTTGAATTTTGGCCAGCTTGTCGCTGAGTCTGACGCTAGGGGTTCACGACAAGATTTTCGTTATGGCGGCTGTATGTCTCGAGTTTCAAACACGCACAACTGTGAATAGAGACTAAAATGAGCAAAGTGTTCCTAGAACTTAATCAACCTGCTGGAAGAAACAAGCCCATCAATCACATTAATTAATAACAATTTGCACTTAGTCACTGTATTACTTTTGTAAAAAAATCCTTGTTTAAACAAAAAAAACCAAAAAAAACAAAAAATAGAATCCAAGTTTTTTAATGGGGGTTTGCCATTGCCTAGGAAATATTATAGGGGGTACGCGGAGCTAAAAGTCGCGATTGTGCCCGGTCCCGTTGTATCTCTTCAATCCAGCCGCAATGGCATGTTCTTCTAATTTAAACAGTAAGTAATAGTTCAGTCCCAATGCACATTTATGATTTCACTGTTATTATTTTTATTTATTAAAATTTCGTCTATTGCAGAAATCACTGCAGTAGCGATTCATTTTGATTTTGAGAAATAAATGAACTGCGATGTATGGTGTTTTAAGGTATCCTGTTAACTATTTGCATTTTGAAGTCAGTGATCACTGAAAATATGACACATTCTTATCAGTGGTTAGATTTTCTAGTGAATTTTCTGTCATTCTGACCGGTTTTTTAAATCATATCGAAATATATTTTATTTTGCATCTAATTTTTTTTAAAATGTATTTAACCTACTTTTCTTCTCTCTCTAGATTCAATACGCATTTTAAATACTTGCTATAAATCTGCTTATTACTACAGTTATATAATAATTATAGTAATCCCGTATGGTCGTAATGACCTAGGGAGAGGGTTTCTTTCTTTCCTTTTATTTTTACTGCTTAATGACTCTTAACAGTGTCATTAGAGGCGGGATGGGACTGGGGATAAGGAATGGGAAGGAATTCGGCCATGGCCTTTTTGATGGAAGCATCCCAGCATTCGCCTGGAGTGATTTGGGGAAACCATGGAAAACCAAAATCTGGATGCCCGGACGGGGATTCGAACCCGCGTCCTCCCGAATTCGAGTCCAGAATGTTAACCGTTCACCCACCACTCTCGGTGACAGGGTTTCTATTGACTGCCCATTCCGCCCCTGTCGTAGTCGCCTTAACCTAACCAGGCAATCCTACCGGGTACAGAGGACCTAGTTTAACGTGGAATCAGACACACAGAATCGTTCTGGCGTACTTAACATTACACAGTAAGCTGTGCCAGAGACAGGAATTTTAACTGGAGACTTTTCGATCCCCAGTGAGACACTTCAACCACTCACATTACTACAGCTGATGTGTCATAGATGTGAAAGAAGTCATGAGACGATGCATACTGGTGTAAACTTGGCGAAATTTTTTTTTTTTTTTTTGAAGATAAGTCTAAATATAAAGATCCTTTATCGCTTGAAAAATATTCATTAGGTTCGAATGAATTCTTTTATTGGTAGTTTGACTGATACTACACCGAACGGGGCGGTGTAACGGTTAGCGTTCTCGCCTCGCATTCGGGAGGATGGCGGTTCGAATCCCCGTCCGGGCATCCAGATTTGGGTTTTCCATGGTTTCCCCAAATCACTCCAGGCAAATGCCGGGATGTTTCCTTCAAAAAAGGCCATGGCCGAATTCCTTTCCATTCCTTGCCCCCCATCCTTTCCCGTCTCTAAAGACCTCGATGTTAAAAAGAGACGTAAAGCAGTTACAAAAAAAAAAAAAAAAAAAAAAAAAAAAAAAAAAAAAAAAAAAAAAAAAAAAAAAAGACTGATACTACAGCGTGAGAAGCTTAAAAATACTAATGTTAATTTCGTACTACGATCTAGGCGTACGGCAATATAAACAGAAAGCGAGAAAGCGTAGTAAATGGTATAATATAGTATAGTATAATATAATATAATATAAGAGGCTATTCTAATCACTGTGTCACTAAAGCTAACGTATCGCACCCGGCTTTCATTACCGGATTAATTGCGGTCGCAGTTGTTAATGCAAAATGATGGTTATTGGCAGTATTTAGTAACAGTTCTATTTAGTTAAGCAACCACAAAAAATTGATTTACTGTAACACTAAAAAAACGTATGTATTGCGTCTAAATAATCATAATAACCGTTTGTTTATTTACATTCAGTCGATGTAGATCTGTCTAGGGTAAACGCCTTTACAGTAAACTAAGAAATACAGGCCTTTTTACATCGCTTTTTAAGGTCATAAGTGCTATTTAAAACAGTTATATTTAACGAAGCAACTGCGAGTAAAGAACTGCCAGAGCACTACGCTCATCCCGTTATTTTTGACGAAATTACAGGTTATTTATGTACGCCGTAGATGTTTCCACTATATTCTATGTCACTGTTACAGTAAACTTGCAGAAATTGATTGACAGAACTTTGCTTTCAACCCGTCAATTATGATAGATTTATAAGTTATTTATTTATCAACAAACGGGATATCTCCTTATTGGATATCTCCTTATTGGTTACAAACAATGTATTCACATGAAAAACAAAAAGCATTTGCTCAGTGACATCTAAAAACTCAGGCTTACTTGTATGTATATGTATGTTTGTTTGGGCCAAATATGTCCATGTTAAGCCGTCAATTTGGCTTGAGTTTACTTTTGATGTATGTGCATCCGTGTTGCTGCAAGAGTTTTTAGCTGTAGAGGGAGCCTACAGTTTAACGTGGAATCCGAACCACGGAAGCGTTCTGGTGTACTTCACATTACACAGCTAGGTGTGCTAGAGGTGAACGTCACGGTAAGGGCTTATGAAAACCCCGCCGCGAGAAGGGTTCGAATCGCGGATATTTCGATCTCCAGTCAGACGCCTTAACCACTGTGCCGACAGGTCACTCCTTTAAGCCTGTTTAATATATTACTAATTCAGTTACGTTCATTGAAATCAAGCATGTTTTGTAGAATGAATATAGTTTAATGAAAATTTAAAACCTTAAAGCGTCAATGTTAGCTGTTTTTTTAATGATAAGAATCTGTAACAATGCATTACAGCATCAAGAAATGACTACACGAAATATTTACTACTATCTTCTATCTCTCATCTTACAGTTACTGCCGATCAAACAATTTACGTTATTTCCCGTCTGACATTGATAGAGCGATGATTTCACGACAGATCCCCCACTGTTCTCGTACATTATACATGTGAAACACTTAATTGTCACATTGATTATTATTCTCCATCAAATAAAAAAAATTAATTAGCAGTTTCAACGAATACTTTTCATATTGGGCGATTGACATTTATTCAGAATTTTATCGGAGTTTGAAATAATTCGAAGTGGCTAACCACTAATCGTCAACGTATGCTTTTAGCGATGTATCATTCATTAATTTGTCTGTTTATTTTATTTTTACTGTCCCGTATTTACCGCAGTAATCAATCAATTATCAGACATTCCTGTACTGAAAATGCACGGGATAAAACGGATGATAACTGAAACTGTCGCTTCCACGATACGAAATTACTAAATTTTATTTATTCGCTGTTATTTCATTTCATCGTTTCCAAATCATACAGCAGTTGCATAGACATAAAAAATACATTTATCATTTTTCACCTGCACTGAAATTAGGCGTAAATCATTTTTTTATTATAAAGATTCGCAACGGACGAAATCCGTGAGCAAACAACGCTGGTATGTCTCTTATAAAAATAGTACTTCACAACAAACCTTTTAGAAAGAATTAAATCCTCTCAGTTAATCTTCAAAATAATTTTAAAACGCATTAATTAAGGTTCCGCTTTAGAAATAAAAATCACAGCTACTACTGTTACACCACTAATATGCTTAGCGGTCAAGCTTAGTGCAATAACTACCAAGAGGCTGATTTTCACGAGCAGATATGACCACAAAAGAATAAACATTTTGAAAGAGATTACCAAATAAGCTCCAGGTCAGGCCAAATTAGGTAGCGATAAAGCTCAGGCTTGGCATTCGGGAGAACCCATGTTCAAATCCCTGTCTGGCCATTCAGAAATCGGTTTCCTAAAATTACTCCGTTAAGTACCAGGACGGTTACTTAAAAAAACCATTACCCGAATTCCATCTCAGGCACTGGTTCCAAACTTCTACCTTCTATAATGACCTCGACGTGGACGTTAACGAAGAGTAAAACCACAATAAAAATATGGTTTAGGCATTATTTTATTCCATACATACGAGTAAGAGCTACTACCTTGTTACATTAACATCATTATCTTATTTACAGAACAGTGTAAAGTCTTCCAAATATTGTGTTAGAGACATGAAATGGAGTAAATCATTACATTCAATTATTATTTTGATCAGGTATGTAGTCAGAAAGAATATTTTTGGCTTATATCGAATAACCTTGTTTATTTATGTCTTTAGATTCTTATCTATAGTACTTTTTAAATATATCTTCCACTATTATGTATTAATTTTATACTATTTGTGTTAGTACAGTCTAATCCTCACTAAAAGGTATCAAAAAAGACAACGAAGAAATATCAATATTTGAATACTCAGAACGTATTTCTGTTTTATAGAAATACCTTACTGTTAAAAGAGGTACTATTCTGCACTGTAATCATATGTGAAATCCAGTATGTAGTACGGAACAGGACAGACTTTGGCTGTCACCTTTTGAAGGAACCATTCTGGCATTCGCCTGGAATGATTTAGGGAATACATCGCGAATCAACATTCAGAGGCTTGGATAGCGATTCAACGCCGCGTCCTCCAGCATGAGCATGCAAAGCCGGAGGTTTAGTGCTCACCCATCACGCTACATTCACACGTTGAGTATGTTTCCTAAAACTATGAATGTGAAGAACGGCGAAAACGACCTTAATATCGATTCCAAATGCAGTTTAGGCGTCCATTTTCTTTGTGCGCTAAATTCGAATAAGGGAAATAACAAAATCGGATTTACTTTAAATTGATTGTAGGTTGATATATTTATTTTAATGCAGGATTTCTCTTTTAATATCGGATTGTTTATCCGAAGCGGTTAAACAGAAATTGCTACCGAAATTCCAATGTTAAATCACGTCAAAGCAGGTTATTTGCAAGCCCAAAAAAACTTGACCTAAATTTGCTGTGGGTTAAACATGAGTATCATAATAAATTGGTTGTTAGCGATAAGATAGTTTGACATTTAGGCATTATGTGTCTTACCTAGTTATTCGAAAATCTTACTGTTGTTTTAAAAATAAATCTTACACAAAACTGTAATATCATTTAGTGTTATTGCTCCACCAAGCTTCGAATCATTGTTTGCATTGTTATATAGCATTAAGAATTATTCTTTAATCTAATTTTAATAGGTTATTCTCGCCATGTGGTGAACAAAAATAAGTCTGACACTTTCAAACTTTTGTTTCGTTCAGCACCACTACGAGTTTTTCTTTTCATTTCGAGATACTCTACATTTCAAGGAATCGAGAAAATAACATGTTACACCGACATACACATTTTAATCTAACCGAGTGTGGTGGATGAGTGGTTAACGCACTGGCCTCGAATTCGGGAGGACGCCGGTTCGAATCCCCATCCAGGCATCCAGATTTGGGGTTTCTATGATTTCCCCAAATCATTCAAGGCAATTGCCGGGATGCTTCCTTCAAAAGGCCAAGGTCGAATTCCTTTAAGTTCCTTATCCCCAGTCCCATTCCGCCTCTAATGATCACGACGTCAATTAGGTGTACTTAATCCAAAAAAATCGTAAAATGTAGCAGAAAAATAAAGAGAAACTGTAATAATTTTCAATCGTTTTAATTGGAAATATCGATAGTTCATTTGTAATTATTTTGGTTATAAACTATTGTCTTCAGGCTAAATTACTGGGGAAATTCACGATTTCACTTAAGAGACAGTTCACTTATTGTTTTCATGTAGGAACAATAACTACCTCAGGGGAAGTTTATTGGTGCTATCTATGACCATTATATCATTCTGTTAAATTTTTCCGTGTATCACTAGATTCTAATCAGAAATACATTTAATTAATAGTTCCCCTAGCATTACGTTTGGGTGAGAGACTTCAGCTATGCGAGCCTATACGATGAGGTATGTTATTGTTCCCACAATATTGAGAAAATCGTGTATTGTCTCGTTTAGCAGTTTAGCTCGCTGAAAGGAATGCTGCCCGAGGCGCGTTGAATGGTCCGTGTTTTTCCACGGCCAATACTCGAGCAGCCCTCCACGTCCATTTTCTGCGTGAGACCTCTCGGGCTATCGATCCCCGCGACAGCATAGCCGGGCGGGCCCCTGCGCACGAGGCATTCCGCAACACGCAACACAATCCGAGGACAAGCTTCACTTCCCGTCAGTTTAATACGTAAGCACTGCTAATGTGCACATTTACCATATTGAACATAGTGACTTAAGGCCTTACTACGGAACTGGCGACTATTCGAAGGGCAAATTTAGGGTAAATGATAACTCATCCCATGCAATACAACTGACTGCTGTATCATAACAGGTAAATTGCTAGAAAATGAGTATTTATACCGAAATCTTTGTATAGGTATACACGTGTTCTTTACGCTTATGCACTCCAAATCAACTCAGAAAAATCGCATAGCAGAATACACAAAATATGGTATGTTACGTATCTTTTCTATTCTTGCCACATACTTCAAAAAATTAACAATTTCTCAAAAGGAATTTAGGGAACTGCCGATTACTAACGTTAATTCCAGTAGACGCAGACTGTTTACTGCTAACAAATACTTCACACTCGATTATTCTTTTGCTTACAGACTCCAGAGATATAGTGTACCTCCAATGCCTTACAGTCATCTGCGATAAGCTCATATTTCAATTATTCTTTAAGGTGTTTACCGAAAGAATTTGATTACAAACTGAAAGAACGAGAAGTACAGAACATTTCCCGATGATAACTCATCCAGCTATCTAACGCGTCCTTGCGATGAACCGGTTCTGGCGGTAAAGCGGATGAAGTGTGGCACTAACCACTCTACATCCATGAGTACTTGAAAGGTAACTCCGACCTCTAATAGCATCAATTTTCCCAAGGACCTTACAAGCCTATTTGGAACGTTTCACCGAGCAAGGTGTATGAGCTGTAACGCACTAACCTTACATTCTGAAGACGCAGATGGAAATCCCCTGAATCAGTAAAGATTTTGGTTTTTCATAGTTTCTCGAAATTACTACAGGTGAATACCAGATTGGATTATACAAAGCCTCATAGCAAAATTCCTTCCGGTTCCTTCCCGGTCTAATGTTCTGGACATTGAAGAGACGTAGAGCCATAGGAAAAAAAATAAACATTTCTTGATCTCTATCTGTTAAGAAAGCAAGTATCTTCATTTACCTGTTAATATTGTAATTATTTATGCAGTTCTTTTTTTGTGTCACTTTGCCAAACCTGATAAGGCTGAACCAAAGAATCTGCATTGTTTACTTCACTCACAGTAGCAAAGTTACTTTTTTTTTGTAAGTGCGTAACAGATCGTCAACGTCTAGGTCATGACACTTGAGAGTTAATTGTGAGGCAGGGGTTTGGGGTAATGAGTGGGAATCAATTCAGCCATCGCCTTCTGAATGAACAATTGCACAGTGAACTGATTGCTCGAAGCATGGAAATGTGAAATCTGGATAGTCTGACCAGCGGACAAAGCTTCCTCAGGATGCTAGTACTGATCATTAACCACTGAAATCTTGGGAACGTTAAGCAAGATTAAGTTCAATTCGAAGATCACACACAGCCTTCTTAGCTGAGAAATTTTCTTTCATTCGAAAAGACATGTTTACATGTACCATTGAACAGTTATATCTAGCAACTTGTACATTTTTTTTTCAAATGCTGACTAACATCCAGTTGTTAGCAGTAATTTGAAATTTTATAGCATCATTGTAGAGAAACATCCTTAGTAGTGGTTTGGTAGAGTGACTCCTGTAAATGACTGATATTCAATTGGTTTCCTGTTTTCGAGTATACAACGAGGATAACAGGTCATTATGGTCATAACCGAAAAAGAATATAGTTATTAGTATCATTTTTACCACTCAGTATGTAAATAGTTCCGCCATAAATTTATCAGATAACAGAGCAGATCATAGAAATTTTTTTAGATATTTTCTAGCAGTTTGTCGCAGGCTTTAGGTTTCCTGAAACTGTGTTTATGGGATTGTAAGAATTTCATTACAAGGGGGGGGGGAAATTACCTTAAGACAATTGTTTCAATTCTCATAGCCCGATTGCCATTAGATTTTTAAATGTGTGACGTTACTATAGGACACAATAGGAAAATGTGCAGAGATTTTATTGTCCTACCGTAGTATGTCCTTTACATCAAAATGTGCGTTACATATGGTATGCTACGAAGATATAAGCTTGGGTAAAAGATTCTAGGAAGGCAAAGAAACTAATATCTTTGAAAAATGTCCTCACGAGATGCTAATATTAAGATACTGACTGCATCACTTGATAACGACTGGATATTGGTAGAGTGTGATTTGTTATGCTGTTACTTACAAAAAATGTTTTATAAATGTCACTTCTCAAGATAAGCTACTAGAATTCTATTTGACGGCTTTTTTTTTCTAGAAAACAGTAGCTCCAAAAATTCTAAGCTAGTTATTTCAATAGTTAATTAGTGTTCCTAATTTACAGTACATGTACTGGTGCATTTATAGTCATGACACTGCACGCGGAATATACCTGATAATTGGCTAAATACTGGAAAATGAAGACAAGGAAACAAATAAAATATGTTTTATTACACCTCGAAGGCTTCGGTGAGCAGAATAAATACTATAGCCTGTTCAGTTAACAGATGCGCCTTATGGTTAGTCTCCTCTACTGTATCCCCTCTCCGCTACCCTTACTCATATATGTGAAGGGGGAAAGAGTGCCTGCTGTCAAATTTGCCCTTCGCCTATATGTTTTACATTGCCCTCAATCAATCAAAAAAAAAAAAAAATCATCACCTGTCGATTACATGAAGCCGAATTAGGACATTATTTACTTGATATAAACAATTTCCATTCTACACAATTATAAACTCTGTGTATGAATAGCATTCTTATGATCTCCAAAATGAGTAAATGTGTCACTTTGCTGAAAACGAAAGCAATAATTACTTATTGTTTTCAATACTGTTCTCTTCCCATCCATTTGACTATATAGACATTTTTTTATGTGTTATTCATAATCATTATCATCTGTGCTCTACCCTAAAGCAGGTTTTCACTTGGTGGGTGTTATTGCGATATAAAATTTAAGAATCTTAAGAAAGACAGTATCAACAAGTAAATAGATTAATGGGTTCTGAGAGCTTAAATATTTCGTTAAAAGATGTATTGCAAGTGTCTATCAGGTCTATTAGGTTTAGAATTTATTCCGTTTCTTGTATTACAAATTTATGAGAACAACTTGAAATAATTTGAGGATACATTAAAAACGGAAGTTGAACGTTTCTAGTCCTTTAATTTTAATATGAATATCATATTATTAACATTTACTAAAAAGTTGTCACAAATACAATGTACTAAAATATACGTTTAAACACATGATAGTCTTCCATCACGTGATCAGATTTCATGTATTGGTTTAGCAATAGTGCAACGGATATTTCGATTCCTCAAGTGAAATTTTTAAGTTGTTGATGCGGTTATTTTTAGTATGCGTGTAGGGCATAACATATAGGAAACACTAGAACGTAATTATTTCATCGGATTTTCACATTTACAGGTATACTTAAGACATTTCTATGAGAAATGTTTATTTCCTATCCTTGCATTTGTATGTAAGAGATTGGTTTGTGTAAACAAGAAAATTGGAGTACTGTCCACAAGTTACGCAAAACAAGACTAATTCAGTGGTCATGTTATGGGAAGTAAGCCTGGTGATATTCCAAAAATAATGTTTCTGTCTTAAGATTAACTATTTACGGACTTTACTTAAATTATAAAACTGTGATTTAATTGTATTAATCATGCAAATAAAATAATCTCAAATGAATTTAATAACATTTGAGAAAACTGATGTCACAATTTTACGACGTAGAATAAACAACTATTGGAACCCTATCTCCAGGACATTACGACCACACGGAATTACAGTAGAACTCCAATTATCAGAAACAATTGGGACCGGACCCCATTCGGATAATCAAAATTTCGGATAATTGGTTTTTTTTTCTTCGAAAAAGGGTCTATTTTAATTCGTTACTGTATGTATGTTAAAAATGTAAGAAAAAATATTTTTAAAGAAAAAGTGTTTTTAATTAATTAAATTAAAAGGCAAGACTTTTACATGTTAAGTGTACTGTACATTAGTACAGTATGTATGTACCGTACTGTAAATGAAAGTCATTGCTTGCTGAACATCTCGGTGAGAGTAAGCTGTTTGACTGTATTCATCCGCTTGACAGCGATAAGTTGCATGTGGTCACACTTCAACGCAGTTTCAAGGCCGGCAAATGCTTGACTAGCTGATGGTCCCGTGTCTGCTTCAACTTCGACACTTTCAATAAGTTCACCGTCATTTAGAATTTCATACCCAGGGTCTGACGAATCAAACACCACCTACGGCCCTATATCTTCAGCACTAAGTTCTGAACATCCAGGAATTTTCAAAACAATTTTTCACAATTCCTCAAGTGACACGCCATCCCCATCTTCTCCTGTCTCTTCCCTTCCCTTTTCTTGAGCTTCTTTTTCCTTTTCCTTCTCTTCTTCAGTTAATATGCCTTTACTCTTGTTCCAAACACGTCTTAATGTGACTGCCTTAAGTGATTCGGATAATCAGCGATTCGGATAGTTGGAGTCCGACTATTCGAACTCCGACTCCGAACTCCGACTATCCGAATCGCTAATTGGAGTTCTACTTATTACCGCAACGTCAAACAATGGAGCTCAGATAGCTCTGTCGGTAGAGTGAGTGATTGCGGTCAGTAATGAGAAGTCAATCTCCAATGAAGCTGAGGATGAAGCTTAGACCTCTCATCTTTCTAAACAATGAGTACTGAGGAGCAAAATCCCAGGAGTGAGGCGAATAACGGCCGTAGTGTGGCGCTGACCACAAAAAGTCAAGAATGGACATATTGAGCTCTGCCTCCATCCAATCATACTAGTCCCCACTAAGACTTTATCCTCGGCGCCTAGTAAATTATACGCAGAACACTATCTAACAAGAAACAGGTCACGTTTGAAATCGATTTCACACTCTGTTAAATCTTACGTTAGTAGTTGAAGCTAAGAGCATTGAACCGTAATATGCTGAGGCAGGAAAGCAGACACGCTTCTCTGAGATTTTGGGTTGAGAAGCTGACAATTAACGTGTCGCATCATGCGAGAGTTGGCTGCGTTACTAAGTGAGCTGAGCGCTTAACAGTGGAACAGTTCAGACACCCATGAACGAGAACTCCGCAGCGTTAAACGCTTACTAGCTAGATGACTGTTACGGAATTAGTAGATAACAATACTGAAAATACAAAGTGTGTACCTTGAGGTGAAAAAGTTAAAATTTGTATTCAATCATAAAGTGGAATGTTGCTAGTTTCTTTTCTCCTTACCCAACCTAACCCGATAATCCTACTAGGTAAAGGGAACCAACCGTTCATAGTGGAATCTGAACCAAGGGAGCTTCGCATTATACAGCTACTTGTGTCAGAGGGGAAGGTCGGGTTAAGGGCCTATGAAAATCTCCATCCAGACAGTGATCCGAACCCCAGTGATCCGAACCCCAGTGATTCGAACCCGGGACCTTTCGATCTCCAGTCAGATACTTTAAATACCGAGCCACCAGACTGCTCGATCTGAAGTTAAAATTAAACTTACATTTTCATTGGTATGCCAATTCGTTTTCCAATTCTTGGTGAAAAAAAAAGAAGTTATTATTGAAATCTTCCTAAACCGTATAACACACAAATGTAATAAACATGTAAAACTTTATTTCAAGACGTCACCGGTTATGCAATATTTGTAGTACCCAGAAATTGTTGTGGCTATATAAGAAGTACTTGTAAAAGCCCTTATACCTGAACTTTAAATAGAATTGTATTTTATGAAGTATTTGTAGTGAGCTAAAGTTTGTTTGAATATGATCTGGTATGTTTGTTTTGCAATTTCCTGTAAATCAGTGTATATAGGCTTTATTTTATGAAAATAAATTATTTAAAGACCATTAAATATGTTTAAGAACCTAATTGTGCAAGAGAATTGCTTAAATGTTGGTAATTCCAAGTATTAATGCAAGTTACAATGTCTAAAGGACAATTTACTACAGTTTAAAATTATTTCTGTAAATAATTTTGTGTTTAAGAATCTTTTGTTTCCATTTATGACCATTTTGTAATGATGTTAAATGATTATGTATGAATTCTGATTGTTTTTAATATGTTTCAATTGTTTGAGTAATTGTTAATGTTCGAATACCAGATTGGATTATACAAAGCCTCATAGCAAAATTCCTTCCGGTTCCTTCCCGGTCTAATGTTCTGGACATTGAAGAGACGTAGAGCCATAGGAAAAAAAATAAACATTTCTTGATCTCTATCTGTTAAGAAAGCAAGTATCTTCATTCATTTACCTGTTAATATTGTAATTATTTATGCAGTTCTTTTTTTTTTGTGTCACTTTGCCAAACCTGATAAGGCTGAACCAAAGAATCTGCATTGTTTACTTCACTCACAGTAGCAAGATTACTTTTTTTTTGTAAGTGCGTAACAGATCGTCAACGTCTAGGTCATGACACTTGAGAGTTAATTGTGAGGCAGGGGTTTGGGGTAATGAGTGGGAATCAATTCAGCCATCGCCTTCTGAATGAACAATTGCACAGTGAACTGATTGCTCGAAGCATGGAAATGTGAAATCTGGATAGTCTGACCAGCGGACAAAGCTTCCTCAGGATGCTAGTACTGATCATTAACCACTGAAATCTTGGGAACGTTAAGCAAGATTAAGTTCAATTCGAAGATCACACACAGCCTTCTTAGCTGAGAAATTTTCTTTCATTCGAAAAGACATTTTTACATGTACCATTGAACAGTTATATCTAGCAACTTGTACATTTTTTTTTCAAATGCTGACTAACATCCAGTTGTTAGCAGTAATTTGAAATTTTATAGCATCATTGTAGAGAAACATCCTTAGTAGTGGTTTGGTAGAGTGACTCCTGTAAATGACTGATATTCAATTGGTTTCCTGTTTTCGAGTATACAACGAGGATAATAGGTCATTATGGTCATAACCGAAAAAGAATATAGTTATTAGTATCATTTTTACCACTCAGTATGTAAATAGTTCCGCCATAAATTTATCAGATAACAGAGCAGATCATAGAAATTTTTTTAGATATTTTCTAGCAGTTTGTCGCAGGCTTTAGGTTTCCTGAAACTGTGTTTATGGGATTGTAAGAATTTCATTACAAGGGGGGGGGGAAATTACCTTAAGACAATTGTTTCAATTCTCATAGCCCGATTGCCATTAGATTTTTAAATGTGTGACGTTACTATAGGACACAATAGGAAAATGTGCAGAGATTTTATTGTCCTACCGTAGTACACAGACGGAAAAAAAAATCCCAACACCAAGAAAAAATTATTGTAGAGTAATGAAATTTGGACAATGCATTTGTCAAGTTAACATGTTTAATTGATTAAATTTTCAAGATCACAGGTTAATTTAAGCTCAAGAAAATGCATTTCAAATGTGAAATACTGTTAAATTAATAGCCGGTGTAACCTCCAGAATTTTGAATGCAAGCCTGCAAACGTGAATGCATTGTGTCATACAGGTTTCGAATGTCACTTTGTGGTATGGAGTTCCATGCTTGTTGTACTTGTGCTGTCAATACTGGGACGGTCAGTGCTGGCTGTGGATGATGCTGGAGTTGTCGTCCAATGATATCCCATACGTGTTCAATTGGAGACAGATCTGGTGATCTCGCAGGCCAAGGTAACATGTCGACACTCTGTAGAGCACGTTGCGAGACAACAGCGGTATGAGGGCGAGCGTTATCCTGTTGAAAAACTCCCCCTTGAATGCTGTTCATGAATGGCAGCACTACAGGTTGAATTACCAGACTGACGTACAAATTTGCAGTCAGTGTGTTTGGTATAACCACAAGAGTGCTCCTGCTGTCATAGGAAATTGCTCCCCAGACCATGACTCCAGGTGTAGGTCCAGTGTGTCTAGGCCGCAGACAGTTTGGTTGCAGGCGTTCCCCTGGCCTCCTTCTGACCAACACTCGGCCATCACTGGCACCAAGGCAGAACCTGCTTTCATCAGAAAACACAACAGATCTCCAGTGTTGGTCAGAAGGAGGCCAGGGGAACGCCTGCAACCAAACTTTCTGCGGCCTAGACACACTGGACCTACACCTGGAGTCATGGTCTGGGGAGCAATTTCCTATGACAGCAGGAACACTCTTGTGGTTATACCAAACACACTGACTGCAAATTTGTATGTCAGTCTGGTAATTCAACCTGTAGTGCTGCCATTCATGAACAGCATTCAAGGGGGAGTTTTTCAACAGGATAACGCTCGCCCTCATACCGCTGTTGTCACGCAACGTGCTCTACAGAGTGTCGACATGTTACCTTGGCCTGCGAGATCACCAGATCTGTCTCCAATTGAACACGTATGGGATATCATTGGACGACAACTCCAGCATCATCCACAGCCAGCACTGACCGTCCCAGTATTGACAGCACAAGTACAACAAGCATGGAACTCCATACCACAAAGTGACATTCGAAACCTGTATGACACAATGCATTCACGTTTGCAGGCTTGCATTCAAAATTCTGGAGGTTACACCGGCTATTAATTTAACAGTATTTCACATTTGAAATGCATTTTCTTGAGCTTAAATTAACCTGTGATCTTGAAAATTTAATCAATTAAACATGTTAACTTGACAAATGCATTGTCCAAATTTCATTACTCTACAATAATTTTTTCTTGGTGTTGGGATTTTTTTTCCCGTCTGTGTATGTCCTTTACATCAAAATGTGCGTTACATATGGTATGCTACGAAGATATAAGCTTGGGTAAAAGATTCTAGGAAGGCAAAGAAACTAATATCTTTGAAAAATGTCCTCACGAGATGCTAATATTAAGATACTGACTGCATCACTTGATAACGACTGGATATTGGTAGAGTGTGATTTGTTATGCTGTTACTTACAAAAAATGTTTTATAAATGTCACTTCTCAAGATAAGCTACTAGAATTCTATTTGACGGCTTTTTTTTTCTAGAAAACAGTAGCTCCAAAAATTCTAAGCTAGTTATTTCAATAGTTAATTAGTGTTCCTAATTTACAGTACATGATACTGGTGCATTTATAGTCATGACACTGCACGCGGAATATACCTGATAATTGGCTAAATACTGGAAAATGAAGACAAGGAAACAAATAAAATATGTTTTATTACACCTCGAAGGCTTCGGTGAGCAGAATAAATACTATAGCCTGTTCAGTTAACAGATGCGCCTTATGGTTAGTCTCCTCTATCCCCTCTCCGCTACCCTTACTCATATATGTGAAGGGGGAAAGAGTGCCTGCTGTCAAATTTGCCCTTCGCCTATATGTTTTACATTGCCCTCAATCAATCAAAAAAAAAAAAAAAAATCATCACCTGTCGATTACATGAAGCCGAATTAGGACATTATTTACTTGATATAAACAATTTCCATTCTACACAATTATAAACTCTGTGTATGAATAGCATTCTTATGATCTCCAAAATGAGTAAATGTGTCACTTTGCTGAAAACGAAAGCAATAATTACTTATTGTTTTCAATACTGTTCTCTTCCCATCCATTTGACTATATAGACATTTTTTTATGTGTTATTCATAATCATTATCATCTGTGCTCTACCCTAAAGCAGGTTTTCACTTGGTGGGTGTTATTGCGATATAAAATTTAAGAATCTTAAGAAAGACAGTATCAACAAGTAAATAGATTAATGGGTTCTGAGAGCGTAAATATTTCGTTAAAAGATGTATTGCAAGTGTCTATCAGGTCTATTAGGTTTAGAATTTATTCCGTTTCTTGTATTACAAATTTATGAGAACAACTTGAAATAATTTGAGGATACATTAAAAACGGAAGTTGAACGTTTCTAGTCCTTTAATTTTAATATGAATATCATATTATTAACATTTACTAAAAAGTTGTCACAAATACAATGTACTAAAATATACGTTTAAACACATGATAGTCTTCCATCACGTGATCAGATTTCATGTATTGGTTTAGCAATAGTGCAACGGATATTTCGATTCCTCAAGTGAAATTTTTAAGTTGTTGTGCGGTTATTTTTAGTATGCGTGTAGGGCATAACATATAGGAAACACTAGAACGTAATTATTTCATCGGATTTTCACATTTACAGGTATACTTAAGACATTTCTATGAGAAATGTTTATTTCCTATCCTTGCATTTGTATGTAAGAGATTGGTTTGTGTAAACAAGAAAATTGGAGTACTGTCCACAAGTTACGCAAAACAAGACTAATTCAGTGGTCATGTTATGGGAAGTAAGCCTGGTGATATTCCAAAAATAATGTTTCTGTCTTAAGATTAACTATTTACGGACTTTACTTAAATTATAAAACTGTGATTTAATTGTATTAATCATGCAAATAAAATAATCTCAAATGAATTTAATAACATTTGAGAAAACTGATGTCACAATTTTACGACGTAGAATAAACAACTATTGGAAACACAATTGCAGATAACAACTCAAATAATAATATTTCTGTTTTTCTTTGAAATTAGATACTTCATGGCGGCCAAAATTGGAATAGTTAGGTATAGTGGGCCTTAAAAAGTCAGTTTGAAGTAATAGTTTCGTAAATGAAGTTTTTATTATTTTCGACAGTTATTTATAATAAAAAATTATTTTACGAAAAACATTGAAAGTTTAAAATTAAAATTCGTAAAGGGTCAAAGTAGCTGAAGAGTTAAATTGCATTCAAAGAATAAAAAATAAAAAAATAAGAATGGTAAAAATAGGTGTGCACAGAAAGTTTCATCAGAGCGTGCGATCCATTGCAATTAAATTAAACTTGTAAACACGTTCGAGATTTTATGTTCGTTTATGTTCATAAAACTAAAAAACAGTTTTAAAATGAAATTGATACACCACGTACCCCCTTCACTACCGATCACGACCATTCTTCTAGCACACGCTTTTAGGATTTCATATCCAGTAGTTTCGATGGATTCACAAAAGAAGTCATACAAAGCCGGCGTGTCATGAATAGGGTTACCAGTTAACATGGGAATCAAATAAACGAGAAATAGCAGCGTACTACTTTAAATACCCAAAGTGAGCTTAACTAATCTAAATTTTTTTGGCTGTATGGATATCCTTTCATTTTCAAGGCAATTTACTTCGGTTAGATTTGTCATGGCTCAATTGAAGGACACAAAGACGCAATTTGTATTTGCTGAAAAATTCAATTTAGAAGAGAAAAAAATGTTTTTAGGATACAACGAAATAACATATGGGTCTAACGAAAACAACAGAATCAATTTTGACATATCTTTAGAAAGGATGATGATAGATTACCAAAAAATATATTCAGTTATCTTTGGGAGAAACACTCAACAACACGCTGGATTCAAGAGGTCAAGAATGATTTGTAAAGCAATATAATATGGGAAGAGTGATTTTCAGAACGAAGGTATTGAATGTAGAAGACTTCCAAGGTAGAGCAGCAAAGAAATCACGTCCTTAGTGGTGTGAGGAGAGAAAGAAGAAACACAATGAAACGATGAAGGAATATTGTATTGAACGGGGAAAAAATAACAAAGTATTAAGAACAGAAATTAGCACGTGGTGCTAGGAGGCATCATCGGAAAGAAGAAGAAATAATTTTAGTGTCTGCTTTGAATGAGTAACAAACTAATGCAAACGGTGAGTTGAGGAGACAACACAGATGGCACTGGAGTAGTTACCACAGGGCTCCACTCTCCGCCCACTTGTCGCTGCCGTCCGTCAGATGTGCATTTCCTTGGCCACGTATGCGGCGTCCGTCCTGGGCCGCGCAATGCGCCGCCCGATATATTACGCGCTCTGCGCCTGGTGGCCATGTTTACGACCCCGCCCGCTGCTCCACCTGAGGCCGTGCGTGGGCTGCGGTCACTCTGCCGCAGGGGCCGTCCCGGCAAACAGCAAAGGCCACATCACAGGGGACACGTCGCTGGGATTCATCGTCAGAATTTAGCGACAACCACAAGGTCAGAGCGACGGGGATACTCGAAACTGTGGGCTCGACATTTAGCCACGAAAATGAATCATGTCTCAAACTTTAAGATTCATGTGTATAACTTATCATTATTATTATTTGCGGATAAGCCCATTAGGACTACGCAAAGTACTCAGAAGCGTTTTTTTCGCTTTCCTTTGTGCCTATATTTCCTTCATAGGCTTGCTGTGGGTTTCTTTTCTCTCATCTGACCAAGTTGCTCCAGGTCTTTTCTTTAATCTTTCCTCCCGGTCAACTTGCCACTTGTGAATTTTGGATTTAAATATGTCTCTGTTTTCGGTATCTTCTGGAACAATTCCTGATAATTTGAGGTCTTTCTTGATTTCTCCAACCCATTTCATTGTATCCGATATTAATTTACTTCGATTTTCATAGAATTCAACTATTCGTCTTGTCAGTCTGTTAGGGTTCATTCTTTTGATGAGTCCATAAAATTTTAGTCGGCGTTTTCTAATATCACTGTGAATGCATAAATATTGTAAAATTTCCTGATTACTTTTGAGTCTGTACTGGTCTCCTATGAGTCTTGGGCCCAAAATTATCGTTATAATTTTGCGTTCTTCTTTCTCAATGTTTTCTATATCTTTTTTCCTGTTCAAAATAAGTGTTTCTGATCCATAAAGACATTCTGGTTTAATAACTGTATTGTAATGTCTCAGTTTTGCGTGCTTGGAGATACATTTTTTGTTGCAGACGTTTTGTGTTAGGCGATAAGCTGTCTCCATCTTTTGGCATCTAATACCTTATTATTATTTATTATTGTTATTTTTTAATTTCGATAGAGCTAACACTCCGGCGACAATTCGTCTAGTCATCTAATAACCTCTTTTAAAATTATTTTTTTATAATTGGAGTTTTAATTTACACCCATTTACTTTTCCGATTTCCAAACTTTAATTTTATATTCCTTAAGCGTTTTTGGTAAATTACTCATCATTTCACATGGTTATTTGTTCCAATCCCTGACACTATTACCAACAAAAGAAAATTTTTCACTCCCTTATGCATGAAATCTATCGCCAGCTTGTGGTCATGGTCGTCTTTCCCCTTCCAAGCACTGTTTCTAATTCTTTGACCAATATCCATCACCAACGCATGTCCTGTACATTTCCAGTACTCTCTTCACCCTCCAGCCTTCCTACAATCACTCCCAATCTAGATCCTTCATCATATCAGTTACTGACTGTGTCCTGAGATAATTTGCACAAACAAATCTAGCTGCTCCTCTTTACACACACTCCAACTCCTGTACTTGATAGCCAAAATGTGGGTCCCAAACTACCCTGCAGCTGTTTACAGCCTTCTACAGCTTTATCATTTATATAGTTTTACGTCATCTGCAAACAATCTAATTTCTGATAGTAAACCATCAACACAATCATTCATTAGAATAATGAATAGCAATGGCACGAATACGCTACCCTGTGGCAATGCCCCGTTTCTTTCCTACATTAATTTTTTTCATTCTACGTTTTAAACTTTGTTCTACCTAGAAAATCACTTTTTCATCCATTACAATAGTTTTTAACTTATTTTCTACCAATTGTAACCTTTTACAACCACCTGACAACTGAAAATTAAGTTATTGACTAAATCCATGTTAAATGGGAATATAAATTGTTGAATTTCCAACATCTGGCTAAGAATAACTATTACTAGAGTTTTATTTTAAATTACTGCGTCCACATGTAAGACAACGCATGAATTTTACGTTTCATTGTTCTAAGTGCGAATATTTTGTTTAACAATATGTACTGGTTTTGCTGAGGCACCTTAGCTGGCTGAAATAGCAGTCGTGGAGGCGGATGGAACAAACACGAAGATATAAACTCCTGTCAGTTAGGACGATGGTCGGCCATCCAAGCGAGAAAGAGCCAATGTGGCGTTGGACATAATGAAGAAAATTGGCACTTGTACAGAGAGGGTACCTATTTATTAAATTGAAGAACAGTACCGACATTGTTGGAGAGCGTTCTACAGCATTGTATGGGCGAACATGAATTAAGTATTTAAGAGCTTGATGGGAAATTAGGAATGTTTATGGAATTAAACAAATAAGTACAGCAGGAACTATTTTATTTATACACATTATCCTTGCAACTAATGAATTAAGGCTAAGAGTTATCTTACATTGCGACTGGTAGACAGGGACTCATTAATTGATCAGAGCCTGCATGAGGAGTTATCTTAGACACAGACGATTAATAGATCATTGTCTAAAACATGACTATGACTAGTAATTATACATTAAAATTTGGTGTCTCATCATGAAAAAATAGCATGATAATTGTAATTGTACTTGTATCTTACACATTTAAAGATACATAACAACAAACATAACATCAAGTGATATATTAAAAAAAAAGTAATAGGCTTTAAATGAATATATACGTAGAAGCTCATTTGCTAATGCTCCTTGAATGTTGGTAGCTAATAATGTTCAGAGGGAAACTATTGTCTTCAATGTAAGTTATAGTTAATTGATAGTAACCACAAACATAAACATGTGTTAGGTCAAGACTTATGAAACTTTGGGTTAACTTTGTATATTACTGTGCTATTTCAAGCATAAATTTGTACATAATTGTGTGTTTGTGAAAGAAAATGTATCGCTCTAGTATGTAATTCACTTTAAAAACACAAATTTTGCAAGATTTAAACCGTCGCTACTGTGTTCGGAAACACGAAATAAGTATTATTCATAATTTTACTGTCCGAGTTGTGCTATCAGTAATAGACAGGCATCATACAGAAGCTGGGTAGCATTATTTCAACGTATGAAGAACCAATAAAGCTGAAATTGTTAATTTCCCTCCCGTACTGTATTTTGCATTTCCAGTAGTCTACAGCAGGGACAGTAAACCTTGTTATACCTACCGCCCATTTTTGTACCCCTGTTTATATTAAAATTTACTAACCACCCCACGATTCCATAGTAATGTTAATGATTAGTTTATACCCTATACTTTATGTCGAACTTTCGCTAAGTTTGGCAGAATAAATGTTTATAAAACAACTTACTGTAGCTTAATCTATCTTTTTATTTATATTTTGCATACATAAAAACGTTGAGTCTGATGAAATTACAATTAATTCGTTAAATTTATAATATGACCGTAGAGGGTACCCGCGCTGCTTATATGTTACAGTTTGGTGGTGTGTGGGAAAATACGCGAGCAATTCTGAGACGAGGTTCTTTCATTTGTATAGCACCATTTACCTGTAGTTTCGCCATAGTGCTTTAGTTTAGTTGAACTAAACTTATGCGTGGGCGATACAAATAGAATATTTTGATAAATTTATGAAAACCTAATGTGAATGTTTAAAGTGCTTCAATATAGGACAAACCCCCTACAGTCCACCATAAAACTTGGAACGCCCTAGTGGGCACTAAGGACCAGGTTGCCTACCACTAGTATACTGTTTATGGAAAAATCAAAGTTAATAGGTCTGCTGAATATAGGTTTCAACTGTTTCAAATGGTATTAAAACGCAGATTATGCAGGATACAACAGTTGACAACAGACAGCACATTTGAATTGGAAGTTATGATATGTAATGGTCTGATTTGCAACAAGGTAGCGTGAGAAACTGACGTTTCTTTGGTGAATATTGTCAGATGTAGAAAATGCATATTAAGGGATTTCAACAAAGATATGTAGATGGTCTTATTTTTTTCGCAACAAATAAATTAACTATGAAACATAACGTAAACTACTATTATCACATTTACTCATATTAATTAAGGTATAATAAACAAATATTCACAATATTTTGTTACTAATAAATAACCGTTAATCGTCCATAATTAAACAATTTCAAGATAAAATTAAAATTAATCACATTCACATGTAATAAATCTAATATGGAAGAAAATTTCAAAGAGATAGGACTACTCTAATAAGTTATCGTCGCTACGGTGAATACTATGGTCAGTACGCTATACAGTAAGTTAATTCAACGCATTCAAATGACAGAGACAATATACAGTAATATCACCGTGTTTAAGAATATAACTTTACAAAAAAAATCGTATTGTACTAAAACAAATTGTTATATATGTAATGGTTTAGAAAATCGTACATGCCAGAATCAACTGAATTTCAAAACGTCATGCTAAAATCATCATCCTTCACAAGATCCAAGGCTGTATTTAAGTAAAAAACATTTCTGATCAGAAACAATCAACAATACACAATATATTACTTCAAAATCTTTTGCAAATTTTGAATACTATCATCTTGTATGTCATCATTACCACGCAAATACATATTATTATTGTTTTTTTTATATTTTTTTAAATTGTGGCTTCACGTCTTGTCAACATTGAGGTCATTAGTGGCGGGATGGCACTGGGGTCAAGGAACGGGAAGGAATTTGGTCATGGCCCTTTTGAAGGAAGCATCCCGGCATTTGCCTGGAGTAATTTGGGGAAACCATGAAAAATCCAAATTTAGATGCGAGGACGGGGATTCGAACTGCCGTCCTCCAGAATGTGAGGCCAGAGCGTCTAGAATCTTATATGTACAAATAATACATTATACCTATTACGCATTTCATTTAAATTCATGAGTACCATTACACTGAAAACATTGACGACCTGGTGGATCAATTATTAAGACGTCTGACAGGAGATCGAACGGTACCCGGTTCGAATCCGTGTATCTACGGGGATTTTCATAGGCCCTTAACCCGACCTTCACCTCTGGCACAGCTAGGTATGCAAGGTGAAGTACCTCGGAAGTTTAGGATTCCACGTTAAACTGTAGGTCCTCTATACCTGGTTGCATTACCGTGTTAGACTTTAGGCGACTACGATAGGATCGGATTAAAAAGCCAATACGGAAACACATCACCAGGTCATTACGGCCACACGAGTTTACTTTACTAATGAAACCAATACATCCTCAAATCGTTATGTGCACATTTTAAGAATGTTCTTTGAATGACAACTATCTTCAACGAAGAAGAGAAAAGAACACCGCGTTTGCTGTTAGGAAGCAGCTGAATAACATAAAGTACAAAATCAAACAAATTTGTAAAGCTTTGAGCACTTTTTTCACAGTGAAATTCTGCTCTCCGAATGCCTACAATGAAATTAAGATCTGAATAGAGATTATATAGATCTAAAATTATCGTCTAAGTAACTTTGATTTATATCTTTACATAACTTATTTGACGCAATTAAAATTTCTTCTACCTAGAAAATCACTTTTCATCCATTCCAATAGTTTCCATTTTCGGGTTTATCTACGACAAAAAAATCAGTCAGGCATACGCTGAGCAACTTGGTACATATCCCAGCTGATATTATTTACTCACCAGGAAACATTAAGCGCGAATATTAAACAGGCAATACATTTTAAAACTATTATCAGACACTGATGATATCGCCAACTTCACCTTTTTTGTAACTTAGACTAGCCGTATAATATCCTAGAAGAGTCAGATTAAAATGGAAAAAATATTGAAGATGAAGTTACAGATCTAGTCGATGCACAATGTTCTCTGTTTTAATGTATATTCTCTTGGATTTTTATTTAAATAAATTGAAAAAAATGATTTTTAACCGTAACGTCGAGTGGTCTGGTGGCTCAGTGGTTAACGCGTCTGACTGGAGATCGAAAGGTCCCCGGTTCGAATCCTGTACTGGCGGAGATTTTAAAAGGCGCTTAACCCGACCTTCGCGTCTCACACAGCTTGCTGTGTAATGTGAAGTACGTCAGAACGCTCACGTGGTTCGGATTCCACTTTAAACTGAAGGTCCCCTGCACCCTGCAGGATATTCGGGTTAAGTTAAGGCGGCTACGACAAGGGCGGAATGCGCAGCCAGTAAGAACCCTATCTCCAGGACATTACGACCACACGGAATTACAGTAGAACTCCAATTATCAGAAACAATTGGGACCGGACCCCATTCGGATAATCAAAATTTCGGATAATTGGTTTTTTTTCTTCGAAAAAGGGTCTATTTTAATTCGTTACTGTATGTATGTTAAAAATGTAAGAAAAAATATTTTTAAAGAAAAAGTGTTTTTAATTAATTAAATTAAAAGGCAAGACTTTTACATGTTAAGTGTACTGTACATTAGTACAGTATGTATGTACCGTACTGTAAATGAAAGTCATTGCTTGCTGAACATCTCGGTGAGAGTAAGCTGTTTGACTGTATTCATCCGCTTGACAGCGATAAGTTGCATGTGGTCACACTTCAACGCAGTTTCAAGGCCGCCAAATGCTTGACTAGCTGATGGTCCCGTGTCTGCTTCAACTTCGACACTTTCAATAAGTTCACCGTCATTTAGAATTTCATACCCAGGGTCTGACGAATCAAACACCACCTACGGCCCTATATCTTCAGCACTAAGTTCTGAACATCCAGGAATTTTCAAAACAATTTTTCACAATTCCTCAAGTGACACGCCATCCCCATCTTCTCCTGTCTCTTCCCTTCCCTTTTCTTGAGCTTCTTTTTCCTTTTCCTTCTCTTCTTCAGTTAATATGCCTTTACTCTTGTTCCAAACACGTCTTAATGTGACTGCCTTAAGTGATTCGGATAATCAGCGATTCGGATAGTTGGAGTCCGACTATTCGAACTCCGACTCCGAACTCCGACTATCCGAATCGCTAATTGGAGTTCTACTTATTACCGCAACGTCAAACAATGGAGCTCAGATAGCTCTGTCGGTAGAGTGAGTGATTGCGGTCAGTAATGAGAAGTCAATCTCCAATGAAGCTGAGGATGAAGCTTAGACCTCTCATCTTTCTAAACAATGAGTACTGAGGAGCAAAATCCCAGGAGTGAGGCGAATAACGGCCGTAGTGTGGCGCTGACCACAAAAAGTCAAGAATGGACATATTGAGCTCTGCCTCCATCCAATCATACTAGTCCCCACTAAGACTTTATCCTCGGCGCCTAGTAAATTATACGCAGAACACTATCTAACAAGAAACAGGTCACGTTTGAAATCGATTTCACACTCTGTTAAATCTTACGTTAGTAGTTGAAGCTAAGAGCATTGAACCGTAATATGCTGAGGCAGGAAAGCAGACACGCTTCTCTGAGATTTTGGGTTGAGAAGCTGACAATTAACGTGTCGCATCATGCGAGAGTTGGCTGCGTTACTAAGTGAGCTGAGCGCTTAACAGTGGAACAGTTCAGACACCCATGAACGAGAACTCCGCAGCGTTAAACGCTTACTAGCTAGATGACTGTTACGGAATTAGTAGATAACAATACTGAAAATACAAAGTGTGTACCTTGAGGTGAAAAAGTTAAAATTTGTATTCAATCATAAAGTGGAATGTTGCTAGTTTCTTTTCTCCTTACCCAACCTAACCCGATAATCCTACTAGGTAAAGGGAACCAACCGTTCATAGTGGAATCTGAACCAAGGGAGCTTCGCATTATACAGCTACTTGTGTCAGAGGGGAAGGTCGGGTTAAGGGCCTATGAAAATCTCCATCCAGACAGTGATCCGAACCCCAGTGATCCGAACCCCAGTGATTCGAACCCGGGACCTTTCGATCTCCAGTCAGATACTTTAAATACCGAGCCACCAGACTGCTCGATCTGAAGTTAAAATTAAACTTACATTTTCATTGGTATGCCAATTCGTTTTCCAATTCTTGGTGAAAAAAAAAGAAGTTATTATTGAAATCTTCCTAAACCGTATAACACACAAATGTAATAAACATGTAAAACTTTATTTCAAGACGTCACCGGTTATGCAATATTTGTAGTACCCAGAAATTGTTGTGGCTACATAAGAAGTACTTGTAAAAGCCCTTATACCTGAACTTTAAATAGAATTGTATTTTATGAAGTATTTGTAGTGAGCTAAAGTTTGTTTGAATATGATCTGGTATGTTTGTTTTGCAATTTCCTGTAAATCAGTGTATATAGGCTTTATTTTATGAAAATAAATTATTTAAAGACCATTAAATATGTTTAAGAACCTAATTGTGCAAGAGAATTGCTTAAATGTTGGTAATTCCAAGTATTAATGCAAGTTACAATGTCTAAAGGACAATTTACTACAGTTTAAAATTATTTCTGTAAATAATTTTGTGTTTAAGAATCTTTTGTTTCCATTTATGACCATTTTGTAATGATGTTAAATGATTATGTATGAATTCTAATTGTTTTTAATATGTTTCAATTGTTTGAGTAATTGTTAATGTTCGAGAAATATCTGGCGGAAGCTTTTGAAGAGTTCTAGAAATTTCGTTAAAGCCTATATAAAGAAATCAGGAGAAGGACAGTAGTGTGGTTTATACAGATTCACTTTGCAACTGCCAAGTAGTGCGTTAGTAGTATCTCGGGATTGTATCTATGAATGTAAACAATATCGTTGACGTGTTGTCTGAAAATAAACGAAAGTTTAAGCTGAAGTATATTGTGGACTACTTAATTATCAGCTTAATTAAACCACGAAGAAGTTGACAGATATAACTTTTTTGTTTACGGCTTTACGCTTCGTCGAAGTTTTAGCCACTACAGACTAGAGCGGATTGGGAGTAAAGAACGAGGAGGAATTCGGTCATCACCATTCGGACGAAACATTCCAGTATTGATCTGGAGCTATTTTAGGAAATCATGAAAAACTGAAATTCGTAAGTTCCGGCTGGGATTTGAACCTGCGTCCTGCCGAAATTAGAACCTAGCGTTACCACTCACCCAACACCCAGAGTAAAGTATTACGGTCTGTGTTTGTGTGTTTGACAGATAACTTGCGTAATAAGCTTCTGATTTACATTAAATTTCCAAGTGACTACCTGTCTAATTTTGTTCTTCTTCACCATAGTTTTGTACCTTTGCCTATAATTTACTAATGTCGTAGAGCTGTTCATTAAAATAGCTTTGCAAAAGTTAAAAGAAATTACTGTAGAGCATGGTCATATATTACTGTATTTAGTCGATGATGTACATGAGAGATCGCTTTCACACGCAGTTTTCTAGGGAAAATATCCACCCAAGTGTCATTCTTTATGTACAGAACAACTTCTGTAGGAACTCATACATTTTTGCAGGTGGACAATGTCAGCAAATTAATTTTACCTTCTTTCACTTCAACGATTAACAAAGCAAGACTCGAACGTTGCCCATAGCAGCAATCTCAGAATGCGATCTTAAAACCAGTCACTGTCCTATGAAACGATGTATTTATACGATACAGATTACTGAAACTCATATCATTAGTGTCAAACAAAGTTTGCAGTAAGAATGTAGAAATGTAAGTCGTAATTCGGTCAGCCATGGTAGACCAGTTTAAATTACACTGTTACATGTATTGCTGTCAAAATTTTCATGTGTTTTCTGAAAAGGAGGTTAACTTAGTTACTACGGTACTTAGTACTTCACCAACAGAAGTTAAGCGCTGCAACTATTGGGTTATATTTCTTAAATTTTCTAAAATATCATCTAGCGTGAATAAACGGGCTGCTAGAAGACTGTAAAAAGTTGCGGGGTGATCATTACAGGACATCTAGTTGGGATGGTAAACATGGGATGAAGATAAATGCAAACAAGAGTCAGCTTATTAGTTACACAATTAAAAAAAGGTTAATTATGAATAAGGTAGGGAAAGAATTGCTTGCTGAAGACTTGAAATATAAATATCTTGGAATTGCATTTGATAACAAGCCTAACTGGGCAGGACACATTAGACAGGTGGTAGGAAAAGGTTTCAAAATTCTGCACTTGTTGGAGAGAGTGATGAGGGGATACACGAGAGAAGTATAGGAATTGGATTAGAAAACTTTGGTCAGACCATTGTTCAAGTATGGTAGTGTAGTATGAGACCCACATTTTGCGTATCAAATAAGGGAGTTGGAGAGGGTGCGTTGCTAGGTTTGTTTCTGGAAATTATTGCAGAATGCAATCAGTAACAGATATGACAAAGGAGCTGGAATGGGATTCATTGCAAGACAGGAGGAGGATGAAGAGGGTTATGGGAGTGTACAAGGCATATACTGGTGATGGGGCATGCAAAGATATTGGTGTTGGTGTGAAAAGAAATGCATGGAAGGGAAAAGATGACCTTGACCACAAGCTGGCACTCGATTTCAGGCACAGGGGCGTAGGAAGATTCTCATTTTTAGGTAAGGGTGTCAGGGATTGGAATAAGTTACCAAGGGAAATGGTGAATAGTTTACCGAAAACGTTGAAAGAATTTAAAGTTAAAATTTGTAGAGGGCAAATGTAGGTGGGTGCAGAAAAGGGGGAAGATGGGTGTTTAGGGAAATTGCCACCAGAGCCTGCGCTCCATTGCAATTAAATTAAATTTTAAAAAAAACTTTGAGTGTTTTTGTAACGTCCAACCCTGCTGGTATACGATTATTATTTCTCGCAATCTTTGATTTTGCTGCGCGTGAATTGGCCCGGGGTAAACAGGCTGTCACTGTTAGCAGCTTATAGCAATGTCAAAATTATATAAACAACTTAAAATTTGATAACACTTTTTATTTTATTTTCACATTACTTAGTATATTTATCGATTCCCAAATATTACAACAGTTTCTGCTTTCCTCTTCACTATGGCCATCATTTCACACAATCCCTGACTGTGCTTCCAACGATAATGAATGTTATACTCTGACCTAAGGTACAGCCGTTCTCCTGCTCAAGTAAATTTATCGCATACAAACTTTTAAATTCTTTCAAATAGTTCCCTCACTTGTTGATCTTCTAAAGTGAAGGACGTTCAAGATTAATGGCCCGGTAGTCTTCTCTTGCTAAATGGTAAAATGGGGTTAAAAGAATTTTCCTTTACAGTGACTCACATATTTGAACCAATGACTTTAAGAAGAATTTCGGTTGAGGGTCATTTTCTCGCAATAACTTATGGACAACAGAAATATAATTTACCCTGAAGATTAATAATTTCAGAATGTGTAGTTACTTTGAAGAAAGTTAGTAGAACGCGGAATGTATTGTAGCGATCGTCGCGTACGTACTTAAGTAGTGGAAATTCAAGGCTTTGGTACACCTCAGACGGACAGGTGCCTGTTTTGCATAACAGTACATGTTAGTTTGACGGAATACTCAGCTCCAGTATGGCACTGGAACACTGCAACAGGTGTGACATTGTCGCATTCCACAATGCTATACTGTTAGCACCAGGCATCCCTTTCAGGCGAACTGCATTGACCAGCCATCCATCAGGCAACAATAGGCTTGTAGCTAGGGAGAATACTGCGCTGATTGACAACACGTCATATTTAGGTCAGGTCGTACTTATGCTATCAGGAAATTCAAGAAAGATGAGTACTGTGCGCTTCTTCCGGAGTACAGTTTAAAATATAACATCGATCGAAGACTAGGTTTTGTAGTATGAAACGTTCATAATCTCGGTGCCTCGAAAAATTACAGAGAAAGAAGTCTAATTTTTCCATCAGAAAATTCTCATTTCTAAATTCCAGAATTACAAGAAATTATTACTTTCGACCACAAAGTTACAAACCATTTTGTCAGCAAAGTAGACACATAGTTACGTTGAAACGTATCCTTTTGAAGTCATCCAACAGACAAATCCAATGAGGTGCAGCGTTAATTAAAGTAAACCAGCTAGAAATTTATGCTCAAAGTGTCTTCTGCTAGATTACAGATCATGGAAGTTTAATATGAAACTAATTTTCATTATGTTTATTATATTTGATGAAGTGTTCTGAAGATACGATAACTTGTATATAATCATCACGGTAGTCCATTGTGTTAAATGAATTTAATGTGCAGGCGTCTTTTATTAATCGCAGGTATAACTGATAATGTTTAATCACATATTTTCGGCACTTATCTGCATAAACAATAAATCAGAAAATGAAGTTATAGTCAAATTTATGTACAATACACAAACTTGACTTGCTAATGATGTGCAATGGTATCAACAGAAAATTAATTACTGCTTTCATAATCTTTAGCTTGAAATATAATAATTTGGAAAAATAATAATTTGGATTAAAAATGCTGTAAGTTGAACACCTTCTTCGAACCTTAAGTAAATCATCTGCTAGACAGGCACGATAGAGTAGCCAGTGCCTTCTAGACAACAAAAACGCATTTTACTTCGTTTATTGGTAATATGTCCCAAAACTTAATGTTTCATATGCTTATCAAGCGGACGTATGGTTAAAATTGAATTACTGAAGGAAAGAGAGAAGTGACAATCCAAAGATTCGCTTCTCGCATATTTTTGGTATTACTCTTCAATTTTATTCTAGTTGCAGCAATGATTTCACCTAGGATACTGCGCACAACGGGTTAAATTGTCATTTTCACGCAATCGAAGTACAATCGCTAACATTTTGACTTTGAAAAACCATTCATAGATTTGAATGATTAGTTATTAGTTGAAAAAATTCTACAATACAATTATCGGCGTAATAATTTGACAGTAAAATCATTATTGAACTAAGGTAACTACGAAACTGAAAACTACAAAAAATATAAATATATATTTTACCTCGTAAGAATGAACTGCGGCAGAGGCGAACAGCAACACCAATTGAAGCAATATCACTAAGGTGGCTCACACGTACTTCAACATGTGGTGCTCACCAATCTAAATGTCGAAAGTCAAATATAATTCCCTGCTGTAAATTGTTTTGAGTTGTTTACATACAAATTTTAAAAGTAATTTTGAAAATAAATCACATTTCAATTGGAGCATATGTTTAAGTACTGTTTCCCCTATTCTACTTAGCCGGAAATGTTTAAGTTATGTTATTGATCTATAGCACTGTTGATAAGATTTTTTTTATGTTTTTTGTTTTGGCGATAGGTTATGATTACCATACAGCCAGTTTCGTATACATTGTTACATTATCTTTATATATAAAGATGAATGTATGTTTGTTTGTTTGTTCTTCATACAAATCCACAGTTTTCATCCGATTTCGATGAAACTTTGCACACTTATTCTTTGAAACAAGGAGAAAAATACTGTCTACATTTGGTTGAAAAATTATCTGTATAAATAACACATGTTGTCTCATAACTTCGAAATACGGTGATAGACAGACACGTTGGATATGGACGTCTCCGTACCGTGTTTCCGTGTAGTGGACTGGCGAGCTGGTTAAAGCGCTTGCTTACGAACGTCGTGGTCTCCGGCTCAAATCTCCGTAGAGGCTAAGATTTTTAAACATTGTTTTTCATCGTAAGAGTCAGGCTTGGGCCGTAGGTTATTCGGATTGAATGTTAAGCTGCAGATATTAGAAAGTTAGGGGTGCAATGCGAGGCAAATCGTAGGTAGTCTTGCAATGCTGTAGGTGTACACTTTTTTACGTTATAATGATCCCTCAGGTGTTGTTCGCAGTCAGTGTGTGAGTGTGAACCACAGTAATATTATTATAAATACGGAAGTAAGTCTTTGTCTTTTTGTTACGTTTTGACGACTAAATGGCTATATCGTTATGGTGGAATTTTATAAGGAAAGCTGTATAAAGGGCGCAGGATATTTTTTCCAGTATGATTAACAGTTGTAGTCACGAAATTTTGTTACCTTATCGAATGGTGATAGTAATATGTTGGAAATTGATTCTCTTCAAGAGATAGGTTCGACGGTACAATGATATAGTGATAGCTTTCCTGACATATTATCCCGACTCGATATTGTTTGGGACCAATCCTTCGTTACCAACAACTTTCTATATTTAATTCTGGCAAAAAAAAAAATCTTAATCCACGCGTACGAAGTCGCGGGTACGAGCCAGTTAGTAATAATCTTTGTTACTTTTATGAACATATGTTGTTACATTTCTGAGGTGCGTTGTTACATTCATGTAAGTGTATAGTTATATTTAAGTAAGTTATGTTTATACATTTATAAGAGTATGTGGTTACATATTGCCAATGTCTTTTTATATTTATGTGACTATGTTGTTTCGTCTACCAAAGTATGTTTAAACATTACATTTATATATTTACATATGAATTTTTAACAAAATCTCTAATGATAGAGTAGATTCTCCTGTTGCTGGTTGCAAGTAGGATTACGATGTTTGTTGGCAGCGGGTGCTGCACCCGCACCAGAGCGTTGATGAATTTATGCTGCTGCCGTCGATAAATGGAGCACTGGAAGAATATGTGATTCAAGTACTGTCTCTGCTGCGTGTATACGGTAAAGGTGTTCGTGGAAGGTCCCATGGTTGAGTCTCATTCGTATGATGGTTGCAATGAACCTTCGTTGAGTTTTACAGTATGTGAACCAAGATCTTCGTGGTAGATGGGTTTGTATCATCGCGTACTTCCGTCCTTAATGTCTTCTAGTTTCTTCCCAAAGCGTGTATCATTTCTGATAGGCGTTGTTGACCACCGCTGCTTTGTAATCTTTGTGGTTGCAAGGTGGCGTGTAGTTTTGTCCCTTGCTGCATGCCTCCTTGGCTAGCTTGTCAACGTGGTCATTATATCTTATCTCTGTATGGGCCGGAATCGAGATGTGGTTAACCGTGCAGCCACGATGAGTAAGCTCGGCGGTTTGCTGGACTATGCTGGTATGGTGTAGGTTAGCATGCTGTAGGATGGCTGGAGTAGCTAGTGAACGTAATACGCTGAGTGAATCAGAGAGAATAAGAATACTGCACCGGGGAAATATCCTTGCATAGATGAGGGCCTGGATGATAGCAATTGCCTCGGCTGAGTAGACTGGTAGATAATCTGGCAATCGATATCTTTGGTCATGCTGTGTTTCGGGGCAGTAAAAGGCACATCCCATTCCCTCCAAGGGTATCTTCGGTCCATCCGTATAAATTTGAACTCAGGTTGGCCATTTCCCAGATAGATATTCCTGGCAGAATTGATGAATTTGTTGGCCAGTTCTAGGGTTTGCCGGTATACGGCTTACTGCCAGTAGTGATAAGAATTTTCTCTCAACAAAGCCATTCAAAGTACATAATGATCAGGACATCCCCAAATTAGATTATCAATGAAATTAACATCATATTAACGGCATTAAATTTTGAGTCAGTTTCCCCAATGCGATAGCTTAAATTAACATAAATTGTCTGAATGAACAAAAATATTGAGACAGAAATATGTAACACTACAGAATATTTCTTGTCCTCAAAATTAAAGGGGAATACATTTCCGTGTTTCGTGAATTTATTTTGCGTCGACCTCTGAACAAGATGGCGACGTCAGCGAATGAGATGTGTAAGTTAATGCGGCCGTGTCTCCCAAGATGAAATTTCTGGAAAATTCAGCCGAGCTTGAAATTGGAGGTGGGTGGAGAGAGGCGGAAGACGTCTTTGAGATTACGAAACGCGAAACATTCATTGCCGGCAGAGGGAGTGGCGAGGAAATCACTGCCAGAATCATAACTGAATTCCAGGTTACTCGTTCGTTGGCTGTCGTAAACAAAGCCGCCTTACAACGCTGCCATGTTTTTTTCGTAGTGATAAAGTAAGACGTTTTGAGACAGTGAATTAGTGAAATAAAGTTCGATGTTTTATACGGTATTGGAGAATTATTTTCCTCGTATTTGGTGAAAATTTATGAAGGTCAGAAATAAGTTAAGGAAAAGGTTTTCCAAATGGTACGTTTTGTGACAATTACAATTATTGAACAGATTAATTCAGAAATAAGTTTTCAAAATGTTTTCTGTGGAGGGAGATTTCGGATATATGATATACGAAGACATTTAACAAGAAGGAAGACGGACATTTTGAAATTTTTGAAAAGAAGTTGTGGAGAAAAAAGGGGTAAAATGAAATGGACTCACAAAGTCAGGAATGGAGAATTGCTGATGACTAGGAAAGAAACATGATGGTGAAAAACTAGATTTCTTATTTATGTCACATACTATATCGAATTTGTTTCCATGAGTGAATCATTGAAAGGAAAAATGGAAGGAGGAAGACGATGAAGAAGGTTTTGAAAGTCAACAGATGTAGAAAAAAGGTGGAAGCTACACACGAATGAACGAAGACGATAAGGACAAGTGAAAAAATTGCATCCGTTTTATAGCTGTCTAAAGACAGTGGCACTAATGAAGTTTGGAGCTAAACTTTATTGCGTAGTTAATTGAAACGTTCGAGAAATCCCACTACGTTTCTGATACCGGTAACGTGTCTTCAAACAGAATAAATGGCTTCATCACATACTATTCACCAACAGAGTGCAAATACATTGAATAACTAATTATAAAATATCGATAGGTATATCGAGGACGAAATAGTGCATTGCGTTGATTATTTGCCTATGCGTTTCATGAGCGACTTAGATGTTCGACATTCAACTATCAATTATTACACAAATAAGTTTAGGAGTATTTCAACTATTCCTAACAAGAAACGGTTATGAGGAATGAATTGTCAGGCATAATTACACCGTGCATATCAAACACATTATGGAATGATATAAAATAATGGAAAGTTGTAGAAGAAGTCGTAATAAAAGTACAAAATAACTGAAATAAGGGAGAGCGTAATTTTTCAAACAGAAATTTAAATAAAAGTGCGAGCGGTGTAAAATTTACGAAAATACATATTTTAAATAGGGAGCTTTCAGATAAACGAAGTTCTACTACCCGTCTATGTTTATCATGTAACAAGTGAGTTTTTCTTTTTCGGCTCAGAGAGATCCACGTATTTGAAAGAGCAATTGCAAGAATAGAATTTCTAATCATTACGTGTAAAGCGTTTACGGTACCAGACGATTTAAAAAAACATAATTAACAAACAGACAAAAAAAAGCTAAATTGTAGTTTGAAAATAAGACTCTTTACGTTCTCTGTTATTTTTGGATTGTTGATGATTCTTTTCTTATTCCTTCTTAATTTTTTTCCATTGAATCAGTATTGCATCTAAGATGATATTAAATTTATACCCCTGATTAAGTGACGGAGCGTTACGTTTTTATCACTAGTGTCCGAAAAGAATTCTGAAGTTTGTACTAACCATCAGTCTTGAGCTTTACAAATTCTGCAGATTGTATCAGTGGTCATAGTTCGCAGGATACTTACTATTTACGTAACATACTTCAAATTAATTTAATACCCTGATGTTCAATCTCTTTCATCCGTAATATGTAACTGGCTTCTCTAAACACTACGACAATACCAACTAAATTCTTCTATTGAAGTTGTAGCTCTAAGAAATTGTAACTTACTGCAGTCAGGCACTGCTGTAAATATCAATCATGATTGATAATTAAAAATAAATTGATCTCATATCTTGCATAGTGATGATGTGCCTGTTTTTACTCAAGATAGTAACCTTCGATCTAAAGAGGCAGTCTTACAATTTTGCAGCGCAAACCTAATGGTTAAAACAAAGGTGAAGTTCGTACATAATGCAGTTGATTCTTTTCTAAATATATATTATTGTACATGCTGAAATCACACAACAGCGGCCAGAAATGTGACAACAAAATCGAGAAAATGAATCGCCAGAATACCTTCATTATATTTGTGTCATGTAGAATTTCATTTTAAATTAAATACGTCCATTTAATTAAAAGCATGGTAAAACTTTACGGCTGAAAAAACGTGGAATGAAATTGTACTTTACGATTCAATGAAGTCCTTCCCTTTTTGCCATTTATCAATCATTAGTGTAACGATGCCTCGACATGTTAATGTATTTGGATATTTTTAGTAGACATCACACTCGGGGTTACGGACGGCTATTAAAAGAAAAAAAATAACGTGGATGATTTTTATTACACTGAATTTAATTTGAAAATTTAGGTTTGTGTTTTAGCCAGATCAGGTCATACTTTGACCTTAAAAACGAGAACAATCAAAAAAACGATCACAGTCTACCACCTAATCTCTTACATAATGAGCCCGAGGTCTGTCTTTACGCTTGATCACTCCATTCAAATAAAAATAAATTCTTCTAACTTGTCAGAACAAGCTTTACAGGTAAATTGCAGATCGAACAATTTTAACTTTTTAAAAATAAAGTATCTGGGTGACCCATCTTCGCTCGGCATCTTTCAATTTCTGTTCAATATGCAAGGTTTTGAGGAAAGTTTGATTAAAGTAAAACGCTTATCTTGAAGGCTTCCTTGTCATTTTAAGGTGCAAAGTTCCTTGCTCTTACCAAAGAGGACCTTAACTAACATCAGTAGGTTTACTGGTAACTGAAACTACTACCAGATGAGGTTAGAGTTGTTTCCGAAATACCAAATACAAGAATTTCTCCTTTTTGTTGTTGTTGTAAAATCGTGTTACAAACTTGAAAACCAAAACGATATCTACGTATGAAATTTCATACAAATCGCTAGATCCATTTCTGAGATTATCTGTTTTACCACCTCATAAATTGCTTTTAAAGAAAAATACTATTATTATGTTGTTGTTTTTTTCATGGCTTTACGCCTCTTCGAAGTTGAGATCATTAGAGGTGCGAAACGATTAGGTACAAGGAAAGGGAGGAAATTCGGCCTTGGCCTTTTGAAGGAAGCATCCCGACATTCGCCTGGAGTAATTTGGCAAAACCATGGAAAATCCAAATCTGAATGCTCGGACGTTAGTATGTTATGTACAAACCTTAATGTTAATCAGTGATTAATTATTGGTGTTACATCTGTAAATTCATTCTCTCCGATGAAACTATGCTCATACCTCACATTAATCTCACATCTTCTGATCAACCATGTATTTGCAAATGGTAAGAACACAATTCCCAATTGAAGTAACATTAGTTATGAATAAAGCAGAAGGTCAGACGCTTCAAAAGGCAGGATTGTATTTATCAGAACCTGTTTTTTCGTATGGACACAAATACGTAGCTTATACACGAGTTTGTTGATCCATTAATATCTATTTTGTGTTAAAGACACATACGTTCAAAAAATCAACGATAGTTACATATTAACTGTTAATATTGTTTTCATAGACGTTTTATAAAGAAGTATGAAGAAAGGACATCTAACTAAACCCATGTTTTTTTTTTAATGTATACTTTTTAAATGTTTTACAATTAAACATGTTTTATTTAATGATAACGACTTTTTACAGTAAAGGTGATATTTAATAGTATTGTAACTTTCATTAATAAATATTTGCATTTATTTGTTTAAGCATTATTGTATTACCATTCAGTGACTGATCACGATACTATTCGCACCGGTCAGCAAGTGCGTAAAAATTATTCGTTTAACTGTAGGAGTTCCTTGTTGTAAGCAAAGAGAAGTTAACTAACATTAGTCGGCTTACTGGGACCTGAAACGTCTACGAAATGGCCTTATTACCGCTTCTCAGATATTAAATACATGAATTGAAGTTTTTTTTTTAATTATCTAAAAATGAAATTTAATCCAAATCGTTAGAGCCTTTTCTGAGATCCCAAATACATATGTACAAGAATTTCTCATTTAAAGATATTATTGTACCCGCTGACGTCACGCTGCCGCCTTTCGTTGGCGGACTAGCAGAGATGTTACAACAAAATCAAGGATATGAAGAAATGAACGCCAGATTACATTCACTAAGTTTGCTTCTCGTATTATTTCATTTTAAATCAAATACGCCCATCCAATTAAAAATAAATTTTAAAGATTACGCCTGAAAAAAACCTGGATTGAGTTAACTCCTTTCCGTTGTAGCCATTTATCAATCACTTCTGTCACACTGCTCGACTCTGCCTTGAGGTTAAGACTAGGGTGGTTTTTTATTATACTGAATTCAATGTGAGAATTAAAGTTCGTACCAGATCAGGTCGACTTGTCATGAACTTAACAACGTAAAATATTCTAGACCCAAAACGCAAAAAAAGTTCGCGGCCTTTCACCTAGACGTGTATTAGACGAGGCGCAACTAATGTTGACCCGTTAATTTGCTTTTCTAAGATCATGAACCCAGATTAAAACCTCGATCCGACGTTCCGACCGTCCTGAATTCTACTTTAGACGGATTCCGAGTTGGTCTAAGTGAATGCGAAACTATACCCGAATAACGCCTCAAAAACCACAGATTTAACAAACAAATTAACGTATGTAGTACAACTCACATCACACGATTTAACCTTTCGATTAGGCTTATAATTTCTTTTTTTTCTGTCACCATTCTTTGGACTGGCTGAAAACAATATTTCATGTCTTCCTATCTGCAGCTAACATCTTCATATCAACATACTATTACAACTTATGCCCTCAATAATCTGCTTCATATATTGTAATCTTGTTCATCTAGAGTTCATTCCATCAACTGCTCCCTTTACTAAAAATTTAACCAATGGCGAATGTTTTAAAATGTCATTTCTTTCTGTGAGACTCTTCGAAAAACGTCTGTCCTCAACAGTCGTATCCATAACATGTTTATATATCTGTCCACATCCTTCTATCGCACCCAGTTTCAAATCCTTTCATTCTATCTGTCAACCAGTAAATATTAAATAGCGTTCGTCCATTATATTTCATTTGAATAAGCAAAGGCCGTCTAACGAAATTAAGGATGGAAGTAATGAATATTGCCGCATGAACGCCAGTGTACCGTCTGCCAGCATGGCGCAGCGGGTAGCGTCACGAATTGCGGTACCGAAGGTCGCCGGTTCAATCCCGCCCACTGACAAAAATTATTTAATTCTGTTTATTATTTCCAGAAGATTCTACATGTTTCCTAAGGTCACTTGTAACTTCTACACATTTCATTTGTTAACTACTCTTGTAATCTCTAGTACGTTCTATCTGTGTATAAATAGAAGAGCATTCTGCCCAAGAGGCAGTCAGTGCTGCGTGTATGTTTGAGTTCTCAATAAACCTGTTCTCAGTTTAAGTGCTGTGTTCATTGACAAGTAACCTTCGAATTCACACCTGCCCCGGTTGCAACGCGACATAGTTTGGTGGAGACGCCGGGTACCCTGTGCAACAGCTGCATCATCGTGGCTCCGATTAGGCAACGTAAAAGTCGCCGCCTGCACGGACTGGAACCGGACTACAAAGGATATACTCAGTACGTCCTTCCGAAAGTCCGCGTCATTAGGAAACCCATGGCGGCAAGCCAGCTGCACATTCGACACCCATCGGTGTTCTCTGGAGACGCTGGACAGGACCCTAACAAATGGCTAAAAGGGTTCGACCGAGTCGCCAAGTACAACAGGTGGGATCATACCATGTGCTTGGCAAATGTTTATTTCTATCTGGACGGAACCGCCCAGCAGTGGTTCGAGAACAACGAAGATAAACTGAATAACTGGGAAATGTTCCAGACGGAACTTAAGAAAACGTTTGGGGACCACCAGCGACAAATCCGCTCGGCGGAAGAACAACTGAAGAACCGGGCCCAACAACATGGGGAGCCGACGCAATCTTACATACAGGATGTTTTGGCCCTATGCAACGTAGTCAACCCGAATATGACTGAAGCCGACAAAATCACGCACCTAATGAAAGGTATTGCAGAAGACATGTACCAAGCTCTTCTGATAAAAGACGTCGCTACGACGGAAGAGTTCATCAAGTGGTGCCAGCGGATTGAGGAGATGCAACAAAGGAGGGTTGGGCGAAAGAAGTATGACAGACTTCCCAACGTAGTCCCTATGGCAGTTGTGGAAGACCAGCACGACTTTGCGTCTCTCATACGACAAATTGTGAGAGAAGAATTACAACAGTTCATGGCAGCTGGGACTCTTGAACCGAGTGAGCATCAGATCATGGCCATGAATGTAAGCCCAGTGGGTCATGAAGGAGCCGACGCGGCGGAAAAAGAGGTATTTCAGACAATAGCTCCTGTCTGCCGAGCCAATCGCACTCGACGTGAAGAATGGCCTCGCCCTGATATGACGTATGCTGCAGCTGCCAAACGGCAGCCTAGGAACCGGCCGACACGGCCACAACCAAATCCTCCGGCACCTATGACGTCCCGCAGACGAACGGACGTCTGGAGGACAGAAGACAACGCGCCAGTATGTTTCCACTGTGGGCGCCCTGGACATGTCGTACGATACTGCAGAGAGAGAAGACGAGTATTTGACGATTATTTTGCCGCAAGACGTCCGCCATCAGAACAGTTCTACCCCAGGCAGCCACCCGCTGACGAGTTCGGTCGACCTACGGGAAGAAGCCCATCGCCGTACCCTAGACGAGGTCGATCCCCGACGCGCCGCTGCCGTTCATCGTCGCCGGACAGAGCTACCAGCCGCTCCCCTAGCCGCCGCACGCAGGAAAACTAAGCAAGGCGACCATCTACGGAGGTGAGGCCGCCGCAGATGAAAATCCTCCATGGATGACAGTCACTAAGATGTCGGGAAATCTCATCAACGTTATAATCGACGGCCAACCTGTCCGGGCGCTGGTTGATTCAGGAGCTTCTTTCTCCGTATTGTCGGACAATTATCGTCGCACACTAAAGAAGACAATGTTCCGTGATACGGTGGCAACTGTGCTAAAGGTCGCAAATGGAAGGTACGTCCAGCCAGCTGGAGCTTGTGTCGCGAGAATAACCATCAACAACAGGACCCAGCCAGTTGAATTTGTCATTTTAACAGAATGTAGTCATAATGTCATCCTTGGATGGGACTTCCTTAAGGCATCCCAAGCTGTCATTGACTGTGGAACATCTGAGCTGCAAATTGAAGAAGTCGTTGCGACGGGTACACGTAACACAGAATCTTCTGGGAAGTTATTCGCCGTTGACAACGTGACAATCTCGCCGTTCGCAATGAGAAGAGTCCCAGTCAAAAACACGGACGACCGCAACCTTGAAGTGCTTGTCGATAGTAGAAAGTTTATTAGGCTCACGAAAGAAATCTACATACCAGCGGCTATCATAAGCATTATCGGTGGTCGAGGAGACATTTGGATCACCAACTGTCACGAGCAGTCACAAATTATCCCCAAGGGAATGTGCATAGGGACAGCTGAACCAGTCCAGGAGGGCGAGCTCAACGTCATTAACGAAGATCCATGCTCTGTTACTAGTACCGACAACACGCTGGAGGAAACAACTATGGAACTGCCAATAGGGTCCGGCCTGACCAAGGAACAACACCGCCGGGTGTTAGCTATACTACGCCAATTCTCTGGTGTATTCACACCCCAGCAAATAAAAGGTCAGACGAAACGGCCCACGATAAAGCATCGTATCAATACTGGGGATCATCAGCCCATTGGCCAGCGCTCGTACCGATTGTCACCAGTCGAAAGGCGAATAATTCGAGAGGAAGTGGAGAAGATGTTGCATAATGACATTATTCAACCTTCGGAGAGTCCTTGGTCATCTCCGGTGGTCCTCGTAAAGAAGAAGGATGGTACGTGGCGATTCTGTGTCGACTATCGGCGGCTGAACAAAATCACAAAGAAAGATGTCTACCCACTGCCGCGCATCGACGACGCCTTAGACTGCTTGAAAGGAGCTACATACTTCTCAACCATGGACATGCAGACAGGCTACTGGCAAATCGAGGTTGACGAAGCTGACAGAGAAAAGACGGCTTTTATTACACCTGATGGCCTCTATGAATTCAAAGTAATGCCATTCGGATTATGCAACGCTCCGGCCACATTCGAACGCATGATGGACAACTTACTTCGACACCTTAAGTGGACGACGTGTCTTTGTTATTTAGATGACATTGTTGTTTTCTCGAAAACATTTGAAGAACATCTGAGTCGCCTGTCAACGGTGCTGAAGTGTGTTCAGACTGCAGGACTCCGCCTCAATCCGAAGAAGTGCCTCTTCGTCGCCAAAGAGATAAAAATCCTGGGGCACCTGGTCAACGGAGATGGCGTCCGCGCTGATCCAGATAAAGTAAGGGCAGTCATGGAATTTCCAACTCCTCAGCACATTCGTGATGTGAGAAGCTTTCTTGGGCTGTGCTCATACTTCCGGCGTTTCATAAAAGGATTCTGTAACATGGCACGTCCACTGCAAGAACTTTTGCAGGGAGACGCCAAGTTTTACTGGGATGAAACTAAAGAAAGATCTTTCCAGGCACTTAAGGAGGCTCTAACTTCCGCACCAGTTCTAGCCTTATACGACGAGAATGCAGAAACTGAACTTCACACTGACGCCAGCGGTTATGGGATCGGTGCAGTGCTTGTGCAAATTCAGGAAGGTGCTGAGAAGGTGATAGCCTATGCATCAAGAGTACTCTCTAAGCCCGAGATAAACTACTCTACAACCGAGAAAGAATGCCTCGCAGTTGTCTGGGCTATCAACAAGTTTCGTCCGTATTTATTCGGCAAACCTTTCACCGTCGTGACAGACCACCATTCTTTATGTTGGCTAACCAGCTTGAAGGATCCATCAGGTCGACTAGCAAGATGGGCACTTAGACTTCAAGAGTACGACGTCACGGTGGTATTCAAAAACGGACGCAAACACAAGGATGCCGACAGCCTTTCAAGGAATCCTTTAATAGAACACAACAGCATGAATGGAATTTCAGCCCTCGCTGAATTAGGTGACGTTGCAGCTGAACAGAGGGAAGATTCAGAGTTATTAAGAACCATAGACGCCTTGGAGAAAGGAGAACCGGCCAAAGGAGAGTTTCAATTGATAGATGGGACATTGTATAAGAACAACTACGATCCACTAGGCCCCAAGTGGCTTCTGGTCGTTCCAGCTCATCTCCAGCCAGCTATTCTCAAGTATTTCCACGACGCTCCAATATCCGGTCATCTGGGATTTGTGAAGACCCTGGACCGAATCCGACGCAGGTATTACTGGAAGGGTCTCTACCGATCTGTCAAGCATTATGTGAGTCACTGTAAAGAGTGCCAGCGACGGAAACATGTGCCGCAATTACCTCCAGGTCATCTAGTACCAATTCCGCCTGCAGCAGTTCCATTCCACCGAATTGGGATCGACCTTTTAGGGAGGTTCCCGAAGTCGACAGCCGGTAACCGATGGATAATAGTCTGCACCGACTACCTCACGCGCTACGCTGTCACCAAACCTGTGCCGACTGCAGAAGCTCCAGAGGTTGCAAAATTTCTAGTAGAAGACATTATTTTGAAGCATGGAGCACCACGTGTGATGATATCCGATCGTGGAAAGGTATTCCAGTCAAGACTAGTATCAGAGGTCATGTCAAGATGCGACGTTGTCCACAGGATGACAACTGCATACCACCCTCAGACAAACGGTCTCACAGAACGCTTCAACAAGACATTAGCCGATATGCTGTCGATGTATGTGGATGTTGAGCAGAAGGATTGGGATACAATACTGCCAGTGGTCACATTTGCTTATAATACAGCAAGGCAAGATACGACAGGCTTCACTCCGTTTTTTCTGCTCCATGGCCGTGAAGCTGAGACCACAATGGATACGCTGTTCCCATTCCAGCCGGACGACACTCAGGATGACTATATAAAACAGCTCATTACCAGGGTCGAAGAAGCAAGACAGCTGGCTCGCATACGAACACTGGCCACCCAGGAGAAGGACCGTCAGCGGTATGACGGCAAGCACCGACCTGTTGCGTACAACCCAGGAGATCTCGTATGGATTTTTGCCCCTGTCCGGAAGGTTGGGCTATCAGAAAAGTTACTGAAGCGGTACTTTGGTCCGTATCGTGTCATACGCCGCCGGTCAGACGTCACATACGAAGTCGAGGATTATGAGCCGTCTTCGAAACGACGAAAACGAAGGGACATTGTTCACGTCCTCCGCATGAAGCCTTACTACAATCCTGACGAGCAGCTAGGCACAACCAGCTTCTTGTTCAAGGACTCTGAGGACGGTTTGGATACTGAGGAAGTCGGACAGGAAGATAATAGTACAACCGGGAGGGGCCCTCCAGAACTGCCATACAGAGGACCCACGACAAGATCAAGATCCAGGACACTTCAGCGTGCCCCAAAAGAAATCTAACAGCGGGACGCTGTTTTCCTCAGGAGAGGGAGCAATGCCGCATGAACGCCAGTGTACCGTCTGCCAGCATGGCGCAGCGGGTAGCGTCACGAATTGCGGTACCGAAGGTCGCCGGTTCAATCCCGCCCACTGACAAAAATTATTTAATTCTGTTTATTATTTCCAGAAGATTCTACATGTTTCCTAAGGTCACTTGTAACTTCTACACATTTCATTTGTTAACTACTCTTGTAATCTCTAGTACGTTCTATCTGTGTATAAATAGAAGAGCATTCTGCCCAAGAGGCAGTCAGTGCTGCGTGTATGTTTGAGTTCTCAATAAACCTGTTCTCAGTTTAAGTGCTGTGTTCATTGACAAGTAACCTTCGAATTCACACCTGCCCCGGTTGCAACGCGACAATATATTTACATATTATAAAATACAATGTTAATAATATTTAAAATTATTTTCAGCTTTATGCCCTACGGGAGTGACTTAACTAGAAAACCTGAATCCCGCAACCTTGTGAAAACTGCAAGCAATTCTTTAATCCTTTGTATTTCCCATAATTACGACACTCTGCTGTTAAATATGGTCCAAACGAGATGAGAGAATTTAGTTTTGTGATTAAATCATGGTGTAAGAAACATATTCTGTTTAAAGACATTAATGACGTTATGGCGACAACATTAGGGAAGGACCCTTCCTACAGCAGTATTAAAAAGTGGACATCTGGATTTAAATGGGGAAGAACTGGCATTAAAGTTAACCCTCTCGCGTTAAGGTCAGACGAAACAATCAATCAGGAAAACTCGCTTACGAGTGTAGCGAAATACTTCGTCCACCAAACCATTTGAGCCGGAAAGACAGGAAAGATAAGGTTAGAGAAATAAGGTGCCGCGTTGATTCTTATATGAATTCTTTTTTCCCTCGTACCATTAGGGATTGGAATGCACAACAAAGAGATTAGCTTTGGTGCTGAGCACCCTCTGCCACCCCCAATTTTGTGAATTACAGAGTATATACGTAAATGTAGATGTCTTGGTGAGGTCAGAAGAACGTTGGCGGGCTATGGCAATATCAGGCAACTCAACAACATGGAAATGAGAGCGGTTGTTATCATCTTTCAGTGCATTCGAATAAACTTTGTTGAACGATTTGTAGGTATGGTTAATATCACTTCACCTGAGAATCAAGAATTTTTTGATTGGAGAGGCATATATTACGACAATAGGAAGTCATTCCCACCAACATTCGCTAATTAAATCTGACAGATTCCAAAGCTTTTTGACATTTCCCACAATCTGTCCCTCTTATTCAGATCTAAAGAACGACAAAGTAATCACATCTGTTGGTTTACACATCTGAATTTTCCTGATGCTGGATTAAACCATGAAGGTTGCATTTTATGGTAACTTTGTGAAGCTACTGCCAGCAAGTTACAAGTAAACGAGAAGAGGAAAGTTGTCAAGAAGATGATGCATCATTTCGATAATGTCCTTCGTCTTTAGTTTATGAATAATATAGCTCCGTTTCATGAGTGTGGGTTTCAGTTACTAAGGCAAATCTCATGCTGTTCAAATATGGTCGCATAGAGATTCACTTTAGGTCCCCAATTGAAATAACATAAGGCATAACCTCTCTTTTTGAGACCCATTAGAAAGAATTCTACTCGCATGGGATAAAAGCATAAATTCATTTTAGGAAATGTACCGAGCTCAGATGAAACTATACTGATAAATAAACCAATACTTTTGACTCATTTTCGTTCATCAGTGTCAGTAAACTCATGTTTAGGAAATGCAAAAATAGAATAAAACCATAGAAACCACGCGAAATGGGAATCTGTTTTGTTGTTGCTCAGTTAAACTCAGAACGGTTGGTATTTTTCGAATGCTGAGGCTTATATTATAACGATAAAAAATTTCTCAGCAGTAGTTCCCGTCCACAATCGTTAATTAAATTTGATAGATTCCATATCTGTTTTGTAATTTCACACAATTTGTGCAGCGGATATAATTCAGCCAATGCCTCAAATAATGACTCAGATAACCACGTAGATGCTTAGAAACCATGAAATCTTTACAAATAAAATCGTGATTTTAAACTGAATATAGCTTTCCAACAATTGTGTTCCAAATGTTATTTTTAACTTTTAAACTCCCTTTCCGTTTTATTCTGTCCTGAAGCTGGATGAATGGTAAACAATGCTAAAGTCAACAAATAAATAAATCATTTCTGCACTGTTGACCAACTCTTGAAACCCGTCGTGTGGCAAATACGGAAAATAAATACCGTTTTTCCGCGTTATGATTACTCGCATGGAACCAAACTAAATGGAGTTTTAACACTCACGATTAAACACGAGACGTTATTTTCTGCGTTGATAGAGCTGATACATTGATAAAAACTGCAGTGTATCCGTTGATATAAGTGAACACTGTAGTAAAATGGAGTGGAAGTTACGGATGGAATATGACCATGATATCTATGGACCATTTAATTCAGCACTCAAATTTTTATATGTATTGTTAGCCAAAAATGCTTTAACAAGGGAATGAATTCCAACTGTAAATCGATCCCTCTTTAGTGATGGTATGGTCGTGAGGATATCATACAGGAATGGAAGATTATACACATTTTACTTCACAAGAAAGTGTTATTAATTATGAGCCGTTTCAGGAATTTTTCTTATATATAATTTGTCTGAATCATTTAACTGCATTGATTTCTACCTAACCTAATAAGCTAACATACCAAGTTCAATACACTCTTAGATTTAACTAAAATTAGATAAATGTGTTTTATTACTGAAACTTATGACTGCATATTGTGTGTAATGCATTTTACGTGCAACCTTCAACAATGCAACATTAATTCATTGCTTGCTAAGTACGTGTATTTATAAGCTCTCTGTATAATTGTAGAAGTGCGTATTAATGTCTGTGCAATGTATTCAAGTAGGGGAAGGGATTATGTATTTTGAAGCTCTTGGAGATTCTTTCAAGCCTTGTACCGGTATTAAATAAGCAATGTGGTCTTCTCCTTCTTTTCGTGTCGATGGCAGTATCAGATACAAAGGCAGTTTTCCCGGTAATGGCTTTGTCACTGGCTGATTGAAGGTTTAACTGAGATACACATATACAGATTTGCGAGAATGACAACAAATGTACCATAGTTTCGATCAGGAACATGTATCCCTATGAAGCGAGAGTGCCCTTGCAGCGGCCAACTCCAACCGGAAGTCTATTCAGTGGCTTCCATATGGGCCATGGTTGTTCAGACCCAGGTGGTAAGATCCTCCTTCGGCTTGATGCAGTTGATGTTGTGTCGCGCTCTTTCTCCCAGGCTGATATTCGTTCACTGCCTAGTGTTACTTTTAGTGGTGTTGAGATCCTAATAATGTGATATTCAAGAAACTAACTCGAAAAAAATAAATAAAACCATATAGCTTATTGTTAGCAGTGCCATGTGGTTGAAGTATACGGATACGTTTTACATTCGTATGTTTCAAAATTTAATTACAATGAAACGAAGAATGATATTTGTGACCTAAACAATTTTAAACGTCAAAGACAGTTGGGACATGATGTGAAGTCAGTTATGATAAAATTTGTCGGTAATATTAGTTATATGTGAAGTTAAAGTAATTACATCACAGGTCCGGTAGGCAGATAAAATATATTTCCAAGTTACAAAGCATTTCTCTAATGCAATATTGTTCACGTGCATAGTAATGCCTCCTTTGGAAAGCACTTTCGAAAATGATATCCTAGGGTATGAATACCAGACCGGTTAACACATCGCTTTCTCCAGTTGCTCATCAATTCATATGTCAACTCCCAAGTGTGAATTAAGTTCGGTATGATTCGCGGAAATTTGATTGCATATTGTGTCATTTTTGTAGCGAAATGTGGGACGATCTCAGTGTTCTTCAAACTTATTATGTCAAACCGCCTAAATAGGATGGCGATATGTCTGGCCTGAGATTTTAGCAACAGTTCTGTTACCATAGCAACGGATAATTACTTATTTAAAAATATGATTATGTTCAATTCTAGTTTTTACGTACTACATCCATCATTCTTGCTGGATTTTCGGAAATAATTCATAATTTTTTACTTAGCGAATTGTTTAATTCAGTGTATTATTTAGGCACAGCTCTGTTATCAATCAAACATGAACCAGACGCCTAAGTACGAGATTATAAAATCGTCCTAATTTCTAAATTTCGTGATTGGTGCGAACGGTGAGTCTATATGGCTCACAAGATTCATTGATCTTCATTGAGATCCTGTTTTTCAGAACGTTCTACATGCCTTTTTCTGGCTTCGACTTCAAAGCGTTCAGAATAAGTGTCTAGTGTGTAATGAATTATTAAGTACAGAGTTATTAGGCACCAGAGTGTTTGCACAGTATGTGAGATGTTGGCTGTGCAGCGTGTCACGGAAACAGTCATTTGTGACTCAACAAAACTCCAGATTTAGACGTCCGGGCGGTAACTAAACTTTATACTTGACTTGGACATTCAGTGTATTTACAGCCCGCCATAAATAACTAAGGCTCGCTTTTTATTTGGGAACGTTTTGGAAAAGACCCGCAAAATGCCGTTAGCTGGTGACGACGACCGAAAATAAACCTTAATGCCGTTTCTTAGTAAAGAGGCGCTTTCGAAAAGTGTTGGAAGACGATCTAGTTAAAAGAGAAGCTGCCAACAATTTACTAACGTTTTGGTGTTTTTTGTTTGATCTTTGAGCCTACCAGCAGTGGTGGACAACAGAAACCCCTGTGCTACTATTCATGTCTAGGTCCTGACCTCGCCAGCGGCGCAACGGTAAACTTTGTGGGCGACGGAAACTTATGCAATCTGTTCTACCCAGTAATCGACCCTGAGATATTGCTCTAACTGTTTCAAATTAAAGACGTTCGACGATGTGTGATTGTTCGTATCTTAATAAAACAAACTTCATGTTTACGTAAATTTAACTATTTTCAAGTTTTAATAAATTGCACACCCACTTTTCAGTCATCCTTTTTATTCCAAAAACATTACATGTGACCAGCTAAAGATTCATAATATTCACAACTGATAATTTCTTTTTAAATTGTAAGAAGAGTATGATTGAGAAGTTACTATCCCTAAAAGCAGACACCATAAGTTCTAATCATTTATTTAATATTAACTTAATGATTCATTCTTGTGAACTCTTAGCTGACTGAATTTTTCAGTATGGGGAAATCACGTCTTTAGTGAATACGTTTCCTAATCCAGAAAGATTTGAAGACGTATCTGCACGGTGATCAGCAAAGGTCATGAAGAGCTATTCCAACTGAAAGAGCTTGTCATATTGAAATTTATGGATCTAAGAAGTGTCATCAATCAATAAATACTGAAAAAGGTAAGATTTTAATCTTCAAGCGCACAAAAATATAACTTCCGCTTGGCGTACGTCACTAACAAAACAATTCCAAGCCATCATAATTACGGAGAATTGAATCAATTTTTGTCGAAATAATGAGCCAAGTTTGTTTTCCATAAAAAGATAGTATTCCAAGTATTCAAGTTACTGCAAGATGAAAAATATTCCATTTTCTATTTTAATGTATTTAAAGCTGTTAATTGTGGGAAATCAGGTTATATTAAATATCTTTTAGGAAACCCGTATCTTCAAATTTATTTGATTCAATCATAAATTCGATATACCTTTCTGCGAAAAAAAAATGTAATCGGGTTTTTAATCACAAACATTGTTTTTGAGCGATTTATCAATAACTGCCTACTATCTGAAAGAATTTTATGAATATAATCGAAAATCGATTTCGACCAGTAAATTAGTACTTGTATCTCTGATTGTGATAGATGAATTGTGTGGCTTGTGATAGCGACTCTCTTTTTTGTTGCCTATAGCCAAAAAGTGATGTTTCACCTCTGCCTATCCAGATAATCTGTGCGCTTTCGCTAAACTGAAAAATTTAAACAATAGTTATTGAAGAGTCACAATTAAGAATATATTTTTTCTAAGTCTTTAAAACGCCAAATACATGTTTCAGCTTCGTTTTCATCACTGCTGCTATGTCTACTTTCTTTTTTCTTTGTTGACATTAAATTTAAAGTATCTCCTGTAAGAATAAAATTGTAACAATATGTTGATTTATTGAACATTCTCTTTTAAATCCTGCTGGTGCAAATGTTAAACTACGGCTCCTGTAATTCTGGTACAGGGCGTTCGCCGGAAAACGCTACCCTCCCAGTCTGTTGCCGTCGGCAACTTGCTCGGTCAGTCGAGCGAGCAACTGCCGCCACACGGCACCGTGAATCACCGCACTGTTTAACACCTCCGCTGCCCCAACAGTGCAGTGACGCAGTATAATTTGGACCCTTACATTGTTAAGAACGGTTTCTTTGCATTGTAGCTAGTTTGTGACTTCAGTCTCTTATTAATCAGTGTTGTGAATAAACGTTTCTTTGCGGTTTGGCTGGTTTGGGGCTTCATACTCTTACTAATCTGTACCGTGTTTGAGTGTGAGTAAAATTATGGTACGTTACAGTTTGCAACAAAGAATATTTCTCTACGATACATATGTCAAGAAGAAGTCGTTTAAAAAGTGTCGCAGTAATTTCGTCGCGAATTTCCTGGCGCTTTACTGACAGCTAAATCAACAATTCTGCGTCTGGTTAAAAAAGTAAGAGAAACGGGTTCATTTTTTAACAAAAAGAGACTGTCGGTCAACCGTATTCTCACAGAGGAGAAAATTGACGATATCGCTTTTCGACTAGAACAGTCACCCAAAAAATCATTAAGTCAGTTAGGGCAACGTGTGTCTCGAAATATGTCAGAAGATGTGAAATGTACATTACACAAAAGGGTCAACACTTCCAGCATCTTTTATAAGGTAATCTAATGAATTACGTCACATTTAAATGCTTAGCACATACAAGTTTATGAAGTTTATGAAGCGTAATTATTATGAAATAGTCCGCGGCCGACGGTCGAACAATGCCGGAAGCTGACCGCTCGCTCGCCGGGAGCAGTTTCTTCCTTGTAGCGCTAACAGTGGGTTGCGTTTCCCGGCAAACGCCCTGTATATTGGTTACGCACAAATTATTTGTTTCTCCGAAGGCACTGCTTTGTAATGAGCGTGTCACCGTGCATGAAGAGTGCGCCGACGGTTCTGTATTACGGTCTTGAGTTGTAAGATTGAATTTAAATTGTAATCAAATAAAATATTCATTTCAATTGTTGTCTTACGCGAGCAGTTGCAGGAAACGATTCGTAATTACTGACAATTCTGCAACTCAATAAGAGCTTAACAGAAATAAGAAAAGTTCAATAAATACTAAAAACAGAGGTATGAATCCGTATACATTTAAAAAATCCCTAGGACAACGGATTAATTCGTAGGGCTGGCAGCACTGATCCACACGAAGTGACTATATGATTACTCAACATTATTTTTTAATCGGTGCCAGAAAGAAGGATCAGCCTGCAAACTCTTGTACCTTAGTTACCGTCTACCCTTTTAAGTGTCATTTTTTTAAACAAACTTTTTTTTTTCACATTTCATTCCTCCCAGCTGAAGGCTGGGAGGCGGGCTGCTGGAGGATCACAGGAGATCCTTTTCAGCCAATCTACTCTACGGGGAGAGAAGGGGGATGGAAGGTCGGCCGTGGCCTTGTACGGAACCATCCCAGCATTCGCCTAGAGTGACTGAGGAAAACCACTGAAAACCTAAATCAGGATGGCCGAACCGGGTTTGACCCCGGTCCTCCCGAATGACAAGTAGCAGTGCCTCGGTTTAAACAATTTTTTTTTTTTTTTAACCTTTCATTCCCCCAGCTGAGGGCCAGGGGCGAGCCGTTGGAGGGCATAACAATTGCCCTTTCCGGCTTTTGATACCTTATGCTCCCAAGAGTTTTTATTAATTAAAATGGTAGCAATTATAACAGACAGTAAATTTTTTAAAAGTAACAGTATTTCCATATTTTTTTATTATAAAATAAAAAGGACACATTTAACAGCTTTAGAAAAGTAGCAGCAATTAACAATTTAACATCAAGCAGAGCTTTTGATGATGAAGGTGAAGGTGTTTAAAAACTTAATAATTGAAACAACTTTCAGCAGTCATTGATACAGAATTTTTAGTGATTTTAGTAATAAAATTTTTGTGATAGTTATCAATTTACTATAAATAATAACATTGACTATAATCTTTAGGATTTTAATGACGATGAGATGAAAAGATGGGTGGATACTGTACTTGTTCTTTGTATATATCAAAATATATACAGTAACCTTTGCTGCATTGGTAATGGTTTTAGACTATTAATGCTTAGAAGTATTCGGTATAAATGGACTGCAATGTTTGGGCAGTGCCTGCGATGTTAGATGTGAGAAATGTTTTCTGGTGTCTTCATCACTACATTCTTCTAAAACTGAGAGGGCTATTATGTGAGGAGGATATATATACTTTAGATTGGGGCGTTTAGGTTTAAACAATTATTTCGATTTCTTCATATACAATTAATTAAATATTTCAGCTGCGAGAAAGAACTTCATTTAGTCGACCACAATTTTGTTCAATGATTGAAGAGTCCCCAGTTCGAATCCTATTAACTGCTGGGATTTTCAAAAGCTCCTAAAACCGCTTTGATATGCGAAGTGCGCCATAACGCTTCTGTTGCTCGGATCCCACGTTATGCTGTAGGTCATATCTAATATGTAGGATTACCATGTTAGGTTAGGCGGCTTCGATAGAGGAGTACCTACTTGAAACTAACTCGCTATTATTAATATTGAATTTTGTAATATGTATTAGATATAAGTATCCTAAATATCTTTAAACGAGCAGTTCTTATATGTATATATATATATACATATACGTCCACGCTAATTTGGCTAGCGCGGAATATTTACAAAATAATTTCAGGGACATATATTGATCGTGGGTGGTGACTTTAACCTACCGTCGGTTAAGTTGGATACATGCACGTTTAGGTTGGGCGCAAGTGATAGATTGATAACCGAAACGTTCCTAGAATCATTTGCAGAAAGATCTCTTGAACAGATGGTCGAAGAACCAACGCGGTGCGACAAAGATTCCTCGCCCATTCTGGATCTTTTTCTTATTAGGATCCTGATATTGTAGATACAGTTTGTATAGAAGAGAGTTTAAGTGATCACAAGACGGTTGTGGTAACTTTAAAATCTAATCTGAGTTTGAAGCATGACAAAGACAAACTCGTATATTTCTTTGATAAGGCAAAAGATGCGGGTATGGTTGATCACTTGGTGAAAAATTTTGAAACGTACACGCTAAATACAAATTTTGAGGAACTTTGGTTTAATTTAAAAGAAATAATAGGGATGGGTTTTAATCAATTTGTTCCCAAGAAGTTTATTAAGGTTAGTAAGAACTTCCCTTAGTTCAATAGGAAAGTGAAACGTTTGCTCAGGACACAAAGGCGTTTACTTGCCACGGTGAAGAAATCGGGGGACTCATCTAATCGCGCTAAATTAGACCAGTTACGAGCGGAAGTGTGTAAGGCAATGCGTGATGCGTTTAAAGAATTCCAAGCTAGCAATTTATCCGAAGATCTGATTATTAATCCAAAAAAGTTCTGGTCGTATGTCAAAGTAATAAGAGGCTCTCGTAAGGTTATTCTGTCACTGATTAAGGAGAATGGGGAATTATCAGAAACAAGTTTAACGAAAGCAGAAATAATGTATTTAAAAAAGCTTTCACTTCAGAAAACTCATAGGAGATTCCGATATTTAACAAAAGTAGCGACATAATAATGAATGATCTCGTTCTTGATGTCGAGGGATAACTAAACTGCTTATGAATGTAAAAATCAATAAGGCTCCCGGACCAGCCGGTATTCCTACAAGATGTTATTCTAGGTACGCAAAGGAAATTGCGTCGTAGTTGATGAAATTATATACCGTCTTCTTGGATTAAGGAAAAAAACAAGTCGAATGGAAGACCACTATCGTAAGTCCAGTGTTTAAAAAATGGGAATGTTAATGATCCTCTAAATTGAAGGCCGATCTCGTTAACTTCAATATTTTGCAGGATTTTAGAAGACATCATCTATTCAAATGTCATTCGGTTCGTGGATGAAGGTGAGCTTTAAAACCCAAATCAACATGGATTCAGAAAAGGCCGATGCTGCGGAACACAACTTGAACTTTGAATTCACGACATGAGCCGTATTATAGATGAGATAATCCCAGGTTGATTTAGTTCTATTAGATTTTAAATAATCTTTCGACACTGTGCCTCACACTAGGTTACTTATGAAACTTCGTGGTTACGGCATATCTAGGCAAATATGCGACTGGCTTGCAGACTTTCTGAAGGGCAGATCACTTAGTTGTCAACGGTGAGCGTTCATCACTTACCGAGGTGAGGTTCGGGGTACCCCAGGGAAGCGTAATAGGGCCTCTATTGTTTTTCATATACATTAATAATTTGTGCGACATAATAAGGGATATGAAAAGATTATTTGGCGATGATGCTATTATTTACCGTGAAATCAAAACCCAGGATAACTGCGCTTTGTCACAAGATGATAGTATGAAAATAATTGTGTTGCAAATACTGGCAGTTGAAGTTAAACGCTAAACAGTGCCAAGTCATGCGTGTAAGTAAAAAGCTAAAACTATTTAGCTCTGAATATAAAATTAATGGTACTGTCGTTAGAACGGTAGATTCCGTTAAATACCTAGGGGTAATAATTCGTAATAATTTTTCGTGGAATGAAAATATCGAGGGTGTAATTGGGAGAGCAAATCTTATGCGCTGATTTCTAGGTCATAATTTAAAACAATGCACTACGGAAGTTAAATTGATTGCATACAAGTCGCTAGTGCATCCTCACTTAGAATATTGTAGTTCTGTATGGGGTCCCCCAACAAAAGGCGTTAATGGAGGCATTAGAGAAGGTCCAAACAAGAGCCGTCCAATTCGTGACAGGTATATATAGTTGGAGGGAAAGTATATGTGCGATGTTGAAGGAATTAGGTTAAGAAGACCTGGAACGCCGAAGGCTTTGCTCTCGACAGAAGCTACTTGAAAAATTAACGACTGACGTAATTCGGAATGACAGAAAACGAATATTGCTAACAGAAACTTTTATATCTCGAAATGACCGCGAAAATAAGATAAAAGAAATGAGGGCCAGAACCGATTCATTTCTGTACTCATTTGTCCCACAAGCGATTAGGGAATGAAATAGAAAGGATTTAAACTTAAAATCCGACAGGAGTAGCTTTCGATAAAGCACTCCGGCCATCCTGATCTGTGTTTTGCATGTTTTTCCCGGATCACTCCAGGCGAATGCTGGGATGGTTCCTAACATTAGCTCATGGACGCCTCCTGCCATATCCCGTACATCCCTTCCAAACCATTACCCTTTCGAATAGGTGCAATGCACCCTCCGCCACACACTTTTAGTGAATCGCTGAGTGGTAATAATAATAATATAATAAAGATCTTACTTGGCGATTTCAATGCACAACTCGGAAAAGGAAGAGAATATCGGAAAACCATTGGTAAATATCCCGCCCAGATATTTACAAACAAGAATGGGCAGAAACATATTGAAATATGTCAATACAGCAACTTAAATCACATGTCAACTTCTTTGAGAAATGATCCACGAAACCAAAGACATGGAGATTCCCCATACTAGATCTTGGTGAGTATCTGATTGATATCGTTGCACCGATCGTGGTGGTGTAACGGCTAGCGTTCTGGCCTCGCATTCGGGAGGACGGCGGTTCGAATCCCCGGCCTGGCATCCAGATTTGGGTTTTCCATGGTTTCCCAAATCACTCCAGGCAAATGACGGGATGCTTACTTCAAAAGGCCATGGCCGAATTCCTTCCCATTCCTTGCCCCCCATCCTTTTCCGTCTCTAAAGACTTCGCTGTTAGAGAGACGTTAACCAGATAAAAAAAAAAAGATATCGTTTCCATTTCTTATCCTCTACACAAAGAATAACAAGAATAAAATGAAATTCACCCCAAAGAAAACACATAAGAAAAAAATACACCTACAGAAATTTGACGCAAGGAAGATCAGGGCAAATAACCTGAGAGAAGAATGGGAGAAAGCACTAGCAGACACCTGGGAAAAATTACACACCAAAATTACACAATAGGAAACAATACCAATACCATTGAAAAAGAATACGAGACATCCCTGGAGGAATTCACAATGAAAGAAAGCACTATCGGAACGTAAAGAAGCTCTTCTTAAATATAACAGTAAAAATTCAGTGGAAAACTTGCTACACTTTCATGAAATACGGAAACAAGTGACGAAAATCATCAGATAAACCAAGAGAAAGTAACTGAAGGAACAACAAGACTACATCGAAGAAAATTTCCGCAACTATAACATCAGAGGCTAATACAGAACTTTCGCAGGAACAATCAGAGGATATACTCCATCAACCTTATGATTCACGAAATCGGATGGAAAGCTCGCACTACCTAATCAGGAAAATTGTCGAGAATTGTCAAAATACTTTTTTGAACTCCTCAACTGTCCTGAACCCCCAGTCAAGATCCCAGAAGAAAACCCCCTTGTCTATATCTATTCGGAATCCCCACCACCATCACAAGAGGAAATCCACTGACATGTTCTGAAACTCAAAAACAACAAAGCACGTGGAGAGGATGGTATTAATGCGGAACTATTGAAATCTAGGACTAAATTCACTTAAACAACTCACACAAATTATTATAGACATCTGGCAGAGAGAACAATTATCCAAAGACTGCAAAAATGCCCTCATTCCTTCAGCCTGTGATCTCAAAAGTGTGCAGGAGGAACTCGACCACAAAATTGGCGAGTACCAAGCTGGCTTCCGCACTGGTCGGACCTGCATATAACAAACATTCAATTTAAAAACTACACTAAGATATAAAGAACTCGGGAGCAACTCGGTCATTTGCTCGTTCATAAATTTAAAAAAAAAAGGCTTATGATTCAATAGACCGGCATCCATCTTCTACATCCTAGAAGAGCAAGGGCACGATTCAAAAATTCTAAACCTTACTAAACAAACACTCACCGGCACAACCTTCAAAGCGAAATTCATGCGCGAGATATCTGAACAGTTTCAGATCAATACCGGCGTTCGACAGGGTGATGGTCTGTCCCCGATACTCTTCAACCTTGTTCTGGTTAAAGTCATCGGAGAATGGGAGAAGAAGATAACACTATTGGAAACCCATACAACTCGGAACGCAAGAATGATATTAAAATTTCCTGCCTAGCCTTCGCAGATGATTTAGCCATACTAGCAGATGACGAGACCACCGCAATTAAACAGATAGACACTCTCAAAGAATGCACTGAGAGAGTAGGCTTACAAATATCCTTCCAAAAAAAAATAATAATTTGCTCAAAACTCCATAGTTAAAATGTTATCACAAAATATAGACAAATTGGGAGAGTCCCGTACTACATGTATCTGCGAGAAATCATCGAATCCACAGGAGGAGAGAAAATATCACAGAAAGTTCGCAAGCAAAAACTTAGGAACCTACAACATATATAATAAAAAATGTTTGTCCATACACACAAAAGTCAGACATTACAACGCAGTTATGAAACCTGAAGCCCTATACGCCAGCATTCTGAAAGAAGAACGCAAAATTATGAGAAAGATCCTAGGCCCAGAAAAATCAGATGACGGTTGTAGACTTAAATCTCGAAAAGCAACAGAAACACTGTCAAACCTCGCGGCTACATCAGGTAAAGAAGATTAAGATTTTATGAACATATTCATAGACTCCCAGCAACAAGACAGGTTCATAAAATTATGATGTACATAGAACAGCTAAAAACTATGCTCAGGGTCCGGCAGATCAAAGAAGACCTTGAAAAAGCCAACATAAACTAATCAGAAGTTATAGACAGACAAACTTACAGAGAAAAAATTAACATATGGGAAGTACCACCGGAGAATGAAGTCACTAAGAGAACGGGGACGAAGTGGGTTGAAGAAAGGAAGAGAATTCTTCACGGAGAAAAAATGAGAGCTATATGGAAAATCGGAAAAACTGAATCGTTAAGGATTTCCGTGACCCGACAGGGTCCAATTACAGATAATAATAATAATAATAAACTAACTAAATTCAATAACGAACAATGTTCATTTTTCATTTGTTAAAACTGTCGATAAAATAATATTTATAATTCAAAAACGCAAGAAAAACAACGGCTGAGAAACTAGTACGGAGTCCTAGAAAAATTTTAAAAAATTATTTACGCGGTGTACTTAATATTGATACTAGAAGCTCTCTATCAATTTACAAATATGATTTGCTGTCAAAAAATTTTGCCAAAAATTCAAGTTAGTTTTGTGTACGAAATATAATCTCTTGACACATCCCTATGGTTTTCCTGTAATCTTTAGGGCGCTACTGTACATATCACTGTAAATTATACTAGTCGAAATTGAAGGGGGTTTAATGAATTATCAGCAACCCACGAAGATAATCTGAATAAGTCTTTCAAACCCTCACCAGGCCCCGTGTAATTAATCTCACTCCTGTGATTTGTCGATGCATTACGTCAGAATTGTTTATGGATTAGTGAGAACTAAAATAGTGAGCTATTTGAAATTTTTTTGTTAAATCGTTCAGTAATTATTACGTTGAAACAGGACAGACAGCCAAACTGACAAATCACTGATTCCATAAGCGAACTGTTTTTCATGAGAAGGGATGGAATCCGAAAAAAATCAAATCATTAAAACGAAAGCAAATATGGAGTGTAGATAATCAGAAGACGTGAGTGCAATATAAACAGAAATAAAACTGATCAATCCTATATATTACTAGCTGATACCCGCGACTTCGTACGCGTGGATTAAGAATTTCTTTGCCAGAATTGAATATAGAAAGTTGTTGGTAGCGAAGGATTGATCAAAAACAACGCCGAGTCGGCATAATACGATATCATTCTGCCGTCGAACCTGTCTCTTGAAGAGAATCAACTTCCAACATATTTAAAATCAGAAAAACAAGCGAATGTGAGGGGATGTGGGGGGAGGGGGGTTGTAACTAAGGGCAACTTTTTTTCAGCTTGGACTTTTCTTCTTTCTTCAGCATGAGCATCCGATTCTTGGGTTCTAATAACTTAAGCTGCTCGTGCTCTGCTAGAACTTCAACTTAGGTCAGTTTACGCCCGCAAGACATGTCAAAAAAGAAGACAAAATAAATTGGTGCCAGAAAGATTTAAGCAGACAAAAACTAATAGGACAGAGAAAATCGACATACTAAATAATACGTTTTTTCTCTAAACTAAATTTATTAACAAATCATACACTAACATAATGCGCTACAAGCATAGCTTGAGCCAGCGACGTAGCAATACAGACTACCACACACATCCGTCTCTCCGTCACTATTCGATAAGTTCTCAAAATTTCGTGACTACAACTGTTAATCATAAAGAAAAAAAAAATGTCCTATGCCCTCCCTACAGATTTTCTCGTCAAATTCCGTTAATATCGGAATAGGCATTTATTGTCAAAACGTAAAATTAGACAGAGACTTACTGCCGCATTTATAGTATTATTACTGCAGATCACACACACACTGACTACGAATCACCCCTGATGGATCATTATAACGTAAACAAAGTGTACATCTACAGCATTGCAAGACTACCCACGATTTGCCTCGCATTGCAACCCCTAACTTTGTGATTTCTACAGTTTAACATTCAATCCGAATAACCGACGGTCCAGGCGTGACTCTTACGATCAAAAACATTTTTTTAAATATCTTAGCCTCCACTGGGAATTGAACCAGAGACCACGACAGTTAAAACACGACCCAAACATTAGTAAGCAATCACTTTAACCACTGAGCTACCTGACCACTACGCGGAAAAACAGTACCGAGATATCCATATCCAACGCGTCTGTCTATCGCCGTTCAGTAAAATTTCGAAATTATAAGACAACATGTATTATTTATGCAAGTAATTTTTTAACCAAATGTAGACAGTATTTTTCTCCTTGTTTCAAAGGACAGGTGTGCAAAGTTTCATCGAGATTGGATGAAAACTGTGGATTTATATGAAGAACAAACAAACCAACAAACAAACAAATATACAAACAAACAAACATACATACATTTATCTTTATATGTATAGATTACTGCAGATCACACAAACACTGACTGCGTGTCACCCCTGAGGGATCAATATAACGTAAAAAAGTGTACACCAACAGCATTGCAAAACTACCTGCGATTTGCCTCGCATTACACACCAAATTTGTGATATTAACAGTTTAACATTCATTCCGAATAACCGACGACCCAGGCGTGACTCTTACGATCAAAAACAATTTTTTTAAAATTTTAACCTCCACGGAGATTTGAACCAGAGACCACGACCCAAAAATATTTTTGCGATCTCCAGATGTCAATGCTTTGTACAGATCTTTAATTGTTACAGGTACTGTATCCTTTCAGGCTGCTGTGATGTAACTTAATTCTAGAAAATAGAATCTTAGATATTCGAAGGTCTTGTCAATGAGAGCTATATTTACGGGCGGATTCAATCGTTATATAATCGTCTCAATTGCGAAATTTTCGTACCGGTAATCTAGTTAATATAAATTATGAAAAGATTATTTTTTCTCAGGTGCAGTGAGTATTTTATTGATGTAGTTTTACTGGCAGTTTCGCGTCCAATCTATATTGTTTACGCCACCGTCTGCATGACTCTTTGACATGCAGCTCCGCGCTTTAAACGTGGTGACCGAATGATGGCAAGTGCAGCGTGCCCGCTTTTAAACGCTGGCGTAGTTAATCTGCCCCGGGTCCGGACGCTTTATGTTGCGGCTGCATCGAGTTCATCGGGTTTAAAGCCCTCTGTAACTACGGGTGGACGTGGGGGCGTGACGCCGATTGTATTTAACGTTCATTAGGCACCTGCCGAGATGACGCCCCCGCCGTGTACAAATTAGCGATCCCGGTTTATCCGAGTCGTAATTCGGACAGCACACCGGCTTATTAGGTCGGCATGCGATACCTCGGCGCAAAAGCAATCGCGTTTAATCTGCGCTTTACCTCGCGTATTGCCACGTGTACACTTGTGTCCACTCCATACGGGCGGGTACAATGCACTTTTTCCTACCCCCTGCTGATCTCTGTTGAGCGTTCGTGTGCATTATTTAGAGTGCGGACAAACACTCAAATCCCGAACGAGGTCTCAATAAACCGGACTGCCATTGGTCCACGAAATTCACATAATTGTGTGACCTGAACAGAACGCAGAATGTAGTTAACTCATGAGCAGAATCGTCAGAATAGAGTAATCCAATCCAGTGTTTTCTTGGAATATACACAGCAGAAAAGAATCAAAGTCCAAAGCGTCTTTTCTTTGTCGCGATGTGACATACCGGCTAAATCCATTTCAGCTATTAATTAAAGATGCTAAAACCGGGTTAGAAACAAGTAACTTTAATTACCACTTTATAATCTTTCCAAATCCTCGTAGAAAACTACTTTCTTCCATTGATCACTATTCAGATCTTTGGTCTCGTTACTTAATCAATGGTTATTAACAAGTTTACTTGTGCAGTTGTCTGTTAACTCAAGTCACAACTATTCTAATTTACCTTAATCGCGAGCCTTGGTGGTTTCCAACAGGAACGATTATATTTTGCCATCTTTGACACTTAAGACGGATTTTAAACATAGCTGCCTGGTTACAAATTTATCTTCCTTCTTTTTCTTATATGTAAGAAAACCATATATTCTACCTTAAATTACGTCTTCATCTTCCTTCAGAAACAAAACCATATTGTAACATACCTCAAACCTAAACTTAAATGGAATGGTATTTTATGAAGCACTTATAGTAAGCTAGAGTTTGGTTGAATATGATCTTGTATGTTTGTTTTTCAATTAACTGTAAATCAGTGTAAATTTATGTTTTTGAAAAGAAATTATGTAAATACCATTTAATGTGGTTAAGGACAGAACTATGCAAGAGAATTGTTTAAATGTTTGTAATTCCAAGTATTAAGGCAAGTTACGATGTCTAAAGGACAATTTGCTACAGTTGAAAATGATTTATGTGAATAATTTCGTGTTTAAGTATCATTAATATCCATTTCTGACCAGATTGTAATGATGGTAAATGATTATGTATTAATTCTGATTGTTTTTAATATGTTTCAATTGTTTAAGTATTGTTAATGTTCCAGAAATATCTGTCTGAATCCTTTGAAGTGTTATAGAAAAGCGAACAGCCGAGACAGAGAAACAGTTTTCACCGACTCAATTTACAATTGCCAAGGACTGTATTGACTGTGGGAGTGTTGTATGCAATCTTTGGATTGTATGTATGCATGTAACCAGTTTCTTTGACGTCGTGTTTATGAAAATAAAAGCAAGTTTAAAGTGAACTGTATGGTGGACTGTTTATGTATCACATTAATTAAACCACGAACCATCTAACAATGTGTTCTATATTCAATATTATGTGTATTGAATCACAATTATTACAACACTTCTAATATACGGAGTAACCAACTCAACATAATTTTCTTGAGAACATGTTTTCTTTGGCTCCATCTCTAATTAATTTACATAAATCAACTTCCATCATGATGCATCTTCATGAAATCATTAGTCTCACTAAAAATATTCCTTCATTTTCAAACATCCACACTCCGGCATTTTCAATCATCCATTATTCAGTACGTTTTGTTTGAAGAAATAAACTTCATTTACCCTGATTTGTCAAAAAGCAAAATAAAGATGTCAATATTTGTTTGTAAATTCGTGAGTTTTTAAATTTCTAAAATGGTAAGGGTAACCATACTTTCCTTAATAAAATAATTTTCATATATACAAATCAATGTTCTATTTGATTGACGCCCAACACGTGTGACTAAGATGAAATTATTTGAAGAATCAATGGTTTATTCATTATCATTTATTTAAGTGAAGAATGATACATGGCCATGCATTATCCACTCCTTTAAATGGGATGTATTATACTTACTAGAAAAAGCCGTTACAGTATCAGCCATCCTTGCTTCCAGTCAGAAGTGATGAAACGGAAGGATTATTTGACCAGTGTTACGATTCTTATAATGGCTTTTACCAAACTTCATTGGACTTCTTCAACCCGGAAGCTACAACTGACTTCATTCTTTACCCTCGATATCAACTCATTCTTCTTATCTTTCGGCATCGCACTCACGTCAAGTGCATAACACTTCTGAGGCCGTACAGTAAACATGTGTTAATGATACAGTGCTTTATTTCACTGTTACAGTTACGACTGATTACTGCATATTTAGCTTAATGCTTCTTGCAAATCAACACCAACGACACAATTTCACCGAGGGTGGTGGGTGAGCGGTTAACGCTCTCGCCTCGCGTTATGGAGGACGGCGGTTCGAATACCTGTCCAGTAATTCCGATTTTGGTTTTCCATGGTTTCCCCAAATCACTACAGTCGAACGCCGGGATGTTTCCTTCTAAAGGCCATGTCCGAACTCCTTCCCGTTCCTTGTCCCCAGTCCTTTCCCGCCTCTAATGACCTCGACGTCGACAAGGCGTAAATGGATAAGTAAAAAAAAAAGACACTAGTTTATCCGTCTTTATCGTCGTAGGAGTCACAACTTTATCTTTAATATTGATTGCTCTGAACGGCTATAACATCATGACAGCTTTGGCATATAAAACCTTTCCATGAAAATGAAATATTTTATAAACTGCGTCAATGTGTGTGCTTAGTGGGTACGAAAATTAACATATCAAACAACTTTAATTGTTCTAGAAATACTCTCAAAAAGTTTTTCATCTACATCTACATATATACTCTGCAAATCACAAAATTGTGGGTGGCAGAGGGTGCTCAGCACCAAAGCTAATCTCTTTGCTGTGCATTCCAATCCCTAATGGTACGAGGGAAAAAAGAATTCATATAAGAATCAGTCCGGCACCTTATTTCTCTAATTTTATCTTTCCTGTCATTCCGGCTAAAATAGGTTGGTGGAAGAAGTATTTCGCTACACTCAAAAGTGAAAGTGGGAGTACGCATGTTTTCCAATAAGTTTAAACGATACGTGAGTCGTCTATCTACCAGAGACTCCCTGCCTAGTCTACTGATCAGTTCTGTGACGCTTTCATAAGGACTGTAGCAAGCGGTAACGAATCGAGCGGCTCTTCTCTGTACTTTCTCTATACTTTCGATCAACCCCTTAAGAAACGGGTCCCAAATGGCACAACAATAATCCAAATGTGGACGCACAAGAGATTTGTACGCTCTCTCCTTTGTTTGTTCAATACAATTTTTCAAGATTCGACCTATGAATCACAGCCTAGAATTTGCTCTACCTACTAACGAATTAATGTGTATGTCCCATTTCATGTTCCTTTGTACTGTTACTCCCAAATATTTCATAGAATCGATCATATCAATAACTGTATTGTTTAACTCGTATTTCTGAACAATTGGATTCTTTTTGTTAGTTATGCTCATTGTCTTGCACTTTTTACAATTTAGAGTAAGTTGCCACTCAGCGCACCAAGCCAAAATAACATCCAGATCGCGCTGAATCTCTAAGCAATCGGCCAAATTTCTTACTTCCCTATAAATAACCGCATCATCAGCAAACAATCTAAAAAGGCTTTTAATGAAATAATTGTCGAAAAAACACAAAGTAAGTGGATATATTAATTGTCGACCACTAATGTGGATTAGCTGAGGAAATAGCTTGGTGTCCTATCTGAATTATTCGCAATTTTACGAAATTTCAAAACCACTAATTCTAACCATGTGACTTCACAAATCTAAACTGGAGTTAGTATGAAATGTCAGACAAAATAAAATGTTTCATATTTAGAATAATGAAAAAGTGGCTAGGACTAAAAATATTTACCACGAATCAAATTTTCACCAATAAAATAAATTTATTTACAAGTTGCGTAGTTTTGTAGTACGGTACTGTTTATGTTTGAATGCGAACTTTCAAGCATGAAAATGATATTTTATTACGTCATGAAGGGTTACAACATATTTAGTATGTCACACTCCATATCTTCACTGATTACTCTTGATCTATGTTGGGAATATCTGTTTTGATTAGGACGCAAACACGACACACAGCTAAAACACAGGTAATGTTGTTGTTCACTACGTATCACTTGTCAAAGTAAGCTTGGGAACAAGGAACTGCGCTCCCTGACTTGCATCACGTTACACACAATTACGGGCACTTGCTCGCGCGGGGATTCAACGCGCCGCGTCACTCGGTCTGTTGAAACCTACAACAGCTCTCCCGTCCGCCGCGGCGGGTCCCTTGAAGGGCGGGTCCCGTAGACTACCTTAATGAAGCTCATTATGCGCTCGTGTGCGCACTGTAGCACTCAAAGCGAGCTGGCGGCGGGGGACGGAGACATTGATCCGCTGGAAAAGCTGGGCAGCGCCGCAGGTGGAAATCATAGGGCGGTCCACCGTGGACCCAAGCAACACGGCAAGTAAGCATTTTTTAAACAAGAGAGAGAGAAAAATTATACGGTGACTCCTTGTCTCTTTTTTCTACTCACTCACTTTGTTGGGCCGAAATAATTAATGCAGTTCGTAAAAAAGAGCTGGGTTTCGATAAAGTTAATTACCCCTTGGCACACGCAACTGAACAATTGGAGATGCCTTTCATGTTCGGCACAACGAGTTTTATCTGTAGAGTAGTCATTAAAACACACGTTAAAAGTTGTTAAAGTAGTCATGGGTGCCACTGCTCGTTCCACAACTCTCATAATTGATTTCGTCCGCCGAATAGGGTAATTATTGTATTTTGTCAAAAGGAACAAAACTGGATTTCAATTGATCTGCATGTTACATTGTGTTTTTTCGGACATTTTCGCCACATTTTCGCCACATGTCAGTTAATAACAGACTTCCGTGAACATCGTAACCCAATTAATAGAATCTTTGATGAAGAAACGTATGTCCCCCAGTATCTAATTTTCTCAGGGAAAAATTAAAACTCATTTCAAATACTACTACTTTCACTGGGTGAGCAAACATTATTTTACCACCTTTGTTGCAGAAATTCCATGAAGGAATCTTGCATAGAACCGAATAGCGTACATCATCGTTATAACTAAGTGAGACATATATGGAATGGAACCATATAGGATGAATACGAAGGTAGACAAATCAAAGTTGTATTTTCCTACGTATGACGTTATTTTGTACTTTCGCGATCATGAAAATCAGAACTGCTTTCACTATTGTTCGCAGATTGCTATTGATTGATGCTCTCGTCTTTGGGCACAAATGCTGGTGAATATGAATTGAAATCTCCAACAACTGCTAGCTACATAATATTTTCGAGAGTGCTATATTTTCCTATTACTAATTTTTCTAAGTTTGTTTTCTAATCTTGATAAAATTTCCAGTTAATCTCGTAAACATTTGAAGTAAATTTCTTAATGTTCCTCCACCCAAAATATTGCTTCAACAATAGTTATGGAATTTTGTTGAAATCACTGGATTGTTAGAAAAGCAACGGACAGACCTTATACTTTTCACTTAAATTAATTTTGTTTATTAAATTTGAAGTAGAATGTTGCAAGCATCGACTAGAACTATTATCTTAGACTTCTCTTGTATCAGGGGTGTATGTGATGTGCAATTACAGTTTATTGTATTTAATAAATGAATTTACTTCCTATATTGATACGTAATCGATTAGAAAGAGAGTTTAATTAGGAATTATTGATCGTAGACCTATTCGAGACATTTGTTGTTGTCACTGTACAATTGAAAAAAGGATATCTGAAGTTTCGTTTTGATATTATAAATTCTACGTAGGTTTTACAGATGTTTCCTCCGGTTATGCTATATGCGAAGGAAGAACGTGCTCGTGATAGTAGTACCAACTACATATGAACCCACAAAGCACATAATGAAAATGGTTTCTTTAGATCGTAGACCACTTTCAATATCTGGTAAACACTTAAAATGAGTGATAGATTGTGTAAATGATATACATATTTATCACAGGTAATGGACGGCTTAGAAGAAGAAGATAAAATGAATAGCATGGGAGAAAAGCTAATTATTCCACATAATGGATTTACATTATTTGTCAAGATATTTTAATGATGATCCGAAATTTTGTAGCTAATTCATCTTACCTAACTAACCCCAGAAGTCCTTTTTTGTCAAGAGAATCTAAAATTCACTAAGCATAGGGTCTGTAAATATGTAGAGACAAAACTGACTATGGTTTGTACTTGGAAACAGACGACGACTTCACTTCTCTCTGGATGATATGAATACTGAAATATGCTTAAAGATCTATTACATGGCGTTCTTATCGTTTCTAATTTTATTAAAAATTCACAGCATTAATCTAGCATTTGTACAAAAAAACAAGTCTACAAGTCTATTTGTAATAGATTTCCATTGTCAGCACATGCACAATGTGGATATAATATTATGTCCAAATAATTGTATAACCTGTTATATCACTCTTCTGATGACATTTAATACACATACCTCTGTCGCCTATGAGTTACTGATATCAAAGCTGTACTTACAGTACGATACAACGTATTAGAGGCTCAGTTCGAAATTATAGCATATGAATAACGAAAAGCTAGGTGTTATTTAGACTATTCATTGCTAAGTTTTGTAAATAATACCCTGATATTATAGTAAAGAATTATATTTTTTATGTCTTAAACAAACAACTTCTACCACTTTGTTTCTGGATGTCTAATTAATTAACATATTTTTATAGAATTTTTCCTTTAATATAATTAAAGTAATTTAAGATAACGACGAAATACGAAGGGCACATGCTACATCATCACACATCAGCCAATGTATCGATTCATACTGCGGGATAAAAGATGTAATATCTTCTGAATCAATCGTCTCAGGCATTCTGCCTCTTTATTACTGCATTTGAAGAAAGAAGAAAGTATAAAACAGTCAAAGAAATTATATACATCACATCATTACCAAAGTTTTAACAGCAATTCATTTCTTTCAGACATATGTACATGGCCTAAAATTTTCAAGTACAATTTTCGAATTTCTATCTGGTTACTAACAAGAAGTTTTTAAAATAAAAGCTCATGTGTTCATTATAAAAATTGAATTTAAAAAATGAAATATGTTGCATTTTTTTTTAAACACGAATAATTCTACAGTTTTTGTTAAAATTTCATCAAAGTCCGCTTATTAACAAAAACAAGTAACCGAAGAGACATGCACAAGTAGGCAAAGAAACTGACAGGTATCATGCCACATTTATTAAGAACTACTTCAGGACAAACAAAAATCTGAAGGATTTCTCATAAGTGGGTAACTAAGACTTCTGAGAAGAAAACACTTTCTCTACCATTATAGATATTCAAAGAAAGTAGAAATTATAAGTATTCACCAGTGACATGGGCCCAGGAAAGCATCTGCTTATCCACTAATGATATATTCTTAACATTTTCATAAATGAAATGAGCTTCCATCTGATTTCACACTGATCTGTTCAAGATACTATTTTGCTATAGTTAATTACGGCGATATAACTTCATCGGTCCAGAAAGTTACAGGCGTGTCTGATGAGAGAATTCCGCTTCATTAAAGCTGAAAAGCTTTTTCAAACCGATTCTAATCATGTTTTAAATTGAGGAGAACAGAACACATTCAACAGACACAGGAATAAAAGCTTTTAGTGGTATGTGAATAGTCTGCTGGGAGGAATTTAATCCGATTAACGAGTGAATAAATTGTGTTTGTAGTTACAGACTCGTCTCCCGGGAAATATCTGTTGAAATCTTTATGGAGCCAGTGAATTTAATAACACCTGGCTGTGTGGAAACAGGTTCCATCTGACGTTCCAAAATATGAGTCCACGAGCTGAAAATTAGCTACCTCCCTCGATATGGACTGCAGCTAATAGAGATTTGCATAGAATTCCTATTTTAAGCAAATGTTTTGTAATTAGGACGCACTTCGAAACCATTATTTGTCACCTATTAACCAGAGAGAGATTATTTAAAATACTGTTCATTCCTATTTGTACAAAAATGATGCAGTTTTATGGACGATAGAGGTGCAGAGCATTTATTTTTGTACTTCGATAGAGAAGGACTACAACTATTACACCTATTACAAAATAAAGCATTTAAATGTAAATTTTCATTACGAATAGACGTAATAAGCCAAATCAATAATACCTTAAATTTACTTAATAACAAATAAAAAATTTCCTTCAATGTTTATGATCTTTGCAACAAATTTCTAAAGTTTGGGAGCCATATGGATGGATTAAAAGGTATAATCACGAGACTATTTTTCGTTTTCCAGTCCAGTAACCATAGTCTTTTTTTTTTTTCTAGGAACCAATTTGCTGAAATTGTATTTGAATTAGTTCAGTTGCATCATTCTCTCGTTTAGTCATTATTATATTATGATTAAGGATATTCAGTTGCCATTACCATTGAATTAAGACATGTGTAATAGAGTAAAACGTTTTAATTAAAGTGCATCTGTAGTAAACTTGTTCTTAAAAGAATACTAAAAACCAAACTCCATGACTGAACACGGTTTGGAGGATGCTGGACATACTAATCACATAGGGGATATACTACATGATTTCTTAATCCACATTGTCAGAGGATAAAATAGGATTTATTTTGATAAAATAAAAAGGTGGTCTAAAATGTGAATAAAAGCTCCCTCTTGTGGCTTGTATGTTAAACCGCTGAAAAAGTAACAACCTAGTGCGGTTAGTGCAGTAATAAATAATATTGTGGGCTGTTCTACGACGGGTGCAAGTTCCTTCAGTCAAATCCAGCACTGGCGCATTTTCACTGAACCAAACATTACAAATAGTTGAAAACGACCAAAAAGTTTTCTTTTTGAGGAAACGTTATCCGATGTAAGTTATAACATCCTCAGACCCAGCCCTTTAATGAAATTCTGTTTTATGAATTATGTATAGAAAGAGGGGAGTCGATTACGTATGGATTTTTTTTCGCGTGATGATTTGTGAACTTGTGTATATTTGTCATTTAAATGTTCATAGTTTCATGGAGAGACACTGTGTAAATGATATTTAATACTAACAAGGACAGTATTATGTACGAACCATTAATTAAACGTTTCTAATTGTAAGTGCTCATGTGAGCCATGATGTTTATAGGACGATTCTCAACAGTTTGGACTGATTCATGTTGATAGTCTTGTGGATAAATACATGTAAACAGTATTAACTTTCATTTCGAGGTGTTTTGTAGTAATTTGAGGGGTTTTGTACAATTTATAATTATTTTTGTATGTATTTAATTGTTAACGTATTGTTAATACTCGAGAAACGTCTGTTGACACTCTTTATTTCCTTCTGGATGTTCCTTTAGCGAGCAGAGATAGCGAACAACGTCAGTTGTCAGTCGTTGTCGGAATTTTTGTTTGAGGTTCGTCAAGCAGTCGATTGTGAGTTTAATCGCTGGAATATTTTGGTATTTCCGCTATAGTATTTATAGACGAGACTATTGCCTTATCTGCATTGTTACTATAGAGCTCACGGAAAAATATATGGCAAGTGGAAATCGATTCGTCATGTTGATATTTCACGGAAGTATTTAATCCATTCAAAGCAGTAGTTATTTAACCTTTGGGGAAAAGTAAATCCCTTCTGTGAAGTGGAGGACGAAGAAATTAAAGGCAATCATCATTTGTTGGCGACAGGAAGAATTAGTTAAATACTGAAGACTGTCTCAAAATGCTTGTGAACCGTGCATAACTTGCTAGGATGGTCTTTGACACGTATACTGTAAAATGAACTCCGGACATACAAAACCGTTCTGCAAGATTATATTGAGTAATTTATTTTTAGCTATGGTTAAATATGTAAGCTCTCTGCTCTATTTTTTATTTTTGTAGTAAATACTAAAGGCGTTTGATGTTTAAACGCATTCTATAAATGTACTTTTGACATGAGTAAACTTCCTTTTGTGAAATATCTTAATTTCGTGTTTCTCGTAATCCACATTTCGATAGTAACATTTTTGTTCGGCTATTTTCTTTTGTTTTTTAATATGTACTGTTCACATCTGTCGCAATCGCGCTGGCCGAAATCTGTTACTGTTTATCCCACGCTATTTGAATATTTTGACCGAAATTGAATTACGGTTATTCAGCTACAACGTTGGGCACGAAATTAAATTTAAATTTTTTGTTTCAATGAGAGAGCATCCCCCAGTAATCCCGAGGACGAACCGATTTCAGTGGCTGTTCACGTGAAATTAAAAACAGTTTTTGCCGATTTGCTCGGGCAGCGGCAGGAAAATTTCCGGCCGCTCTAAAATTCTGAACTCGCTCATGCTACTTGCTTTCTGTTTGGCAGCGCGATACGACCTCCGAGTCGGTCTGCATTTAATGTCTGGGTTGGCGGAAATGTGCAGCGCGTGCCTCTGCTAGCACCGGACGGGCAGCCAGCGCTACTGTGCGCCAGGCTTGCCAACATACCCACAGGGGACAGCACGCAAGTTAGGAAGGAACTCTTCAGGACGATCAAGCGGCGCACGTTTGAAATCATTGCCTGTTAGTGTGCTTGCTGTTGGGTTTCCATTTGCAAGCGAATCGCTGTGTGTTTTATTGTGTTACTACATATTATTACAGCTTTGCTTTGTAAAGAGTAACTCTACAGAATCAAGAGTTGTAACCGGGATCACAGTCTTTGTTAGTACTAATTTAAAGTAGTTTTCAGTCAGGATTGATTGACAGCACAAAAACGACTTAATAACTAAAAAAAATCCGACCAAATCTAAGTTGATGACGAGTTTTAACTGCAACAATGTCGTATATGATCGTGTTTTGTTTGGAAGCAATGCTTTGATTTTTCCCTGTCACATGGTCTTGCAGGACTGCATGACTTTGTGGGGTGGCTTTGGATTTCGCTCTGGCTGTTTATACCTCGCAGATAACTGTATTATTTGTGTATCTGCAATTCATTTTGTGCCTAACAATTAGTTTCACCGAGTTAGCAATACCGTTCACTCAGAACTCTGCAATCCCAGTGAGAGAGAGGCAAATGGTTTAGTTTTTTATGAACACTGGTTTTTAACTATAACTCTGCAAAGTAGAAAAATCGCTATAGCCTTTGCGTTTGAGGCCGAAACCTTTTCAGACCACATTCGTAATTGTTTAAATGAAGGAAATTTTATGACTGTGGAAATTAATATCTTTCTGGTTTACCATGAAATTGGTGTATTGCATTATTTCCCCTGCACTGTATACATTTGAAGATTACAATAGCTCTTTCCAATAAAGTTCGTACATAGTATACCTTATATCAAAAAATATATTATGAACTACAAGACCGCCTCTTTGAGTCTTTTAATATTTTTAGATTTTTAATTCTCCAGGCTATTTCACTGTCGTTAATTACATTCGCATATTACACGTCGGTTGTGGTAGAAACTTCCGTTTGTGAGAGTGAAGACTTATGTATGTATAATGGGGATCCGGTGTAATATTTCGTTGCTAGTACGAATCGTTTTGAGAATTGACCAATGTACTAGTGAGACAACGGCTAAACTACGAGTATATCGATATATATGCACCAATGCTCTAATCTGAGCATACGCTTGCTTCGTCACAAGTAATTGTGGTTCCCGCTTTCGCTCGATGTCTTACTGTAATGGGACTGTGAGTCTCATTTGTTCATATTTTTCATCTACACGTAATTTAAATAAATGGAAAATTGTCTTGCAATCCACTGTTTCAAACTAGAGGTACCGGTAAAATTATGGATCAACATTGGCGGAAGTTTAAATGATGGAAAGACAATTTTATGTTGACGTTTTTTTGGATTATAGTATTTCATCCCGCAGAATGCGTCGCGGATTAAGTTTACTCTGTAATACCAAGAGAAGTAAACATTAATAACAGGTGCCGGAAAATAATGCGTGAGATTATACAGGGTGTTTTCTTTTTTTAATAATACAAACTTCATGATCGTTTAGGGGTTGGTACTAGGAGTGAATTGATACAGGGAACACAGGGTCGGAGAAGCCTCCAAAGCCCTAAAAATGTGGTTGTAGTAGGCCTCCATCCCCGTAAAGTGGGCAGCATTCAGAGGTATTGCGGCTGTGAGGAGATGTCGCTAGTGGCGGAAACTGTAGCGGAAAGTGCGACAAAGGCAGGTGCGCGAGGGAGAGGTAAAAATGGTAGAGGATACTCATAAATTTTTACCTCTTCTTCGTGCATCTGTCTTTGTCGCTCTTACGGTTACACCTTCCGCCAATAATCACGAATCTACTCACCGCTGAAAGTTGACTACCTTATAGGAGCGGGGTCCTACTTCAAGCACGCTTTTCAGAGCTTTGGAGGCTGCTGCGACCCTGTATCAAGTCACGATCTGTATCAACCCCTAAACGATCCTGACATATGAACATCCTGTATAAGATCTTACATATTCTTATTTAGATGCGTAGATCATTGAGTCAAGCATGTTTAAATCTAATCACGGTCTGATTTGCCTCCTTACTAACTTTCATACTTTGTTTACCACCTTTAAAACTTAACATAAACATTTTTTAGTATCTCGCTGAACATATTGAACTTAATCATATTTCTAGTTTAACACTAGTATTAGCAGAAGCAGAAAACTTATTGTACAGTAACTTGGATTAGTTTTACTTTCACAAACTTCTAATTTCGATTAATATTTAATGAACTTAAAAAAACTAATCTGAGTTAAACTGTCTGTCTTTGCACCGAGCGTGGTGATCTAACGGCTAGCGTTCTGGCCTCGCATTCGGGAGGACGGCGGTTCAACTCCCCGTCCGGACATCCAGATTTGGGTTTTCCATGGTTTCGCCAAATCACTCAGGCAAATGCCGGGACGCTTCCTTGAAAAGGTCATGGCCGAATTCCTTCCCATTCCTTGCCCCCCATCTTTTCCCGTCTCTAAAGGCCTTGCTGTTAAGAGACGTTAAGCAGTTAAAAAAAAGTCTGTCTTTGAGTCCAGAGGATAAGAACTGAACATCGTACTTCTTACGGTGAGTGGTTTAGTACGCTACATAATCATAGCTTAATGGAACGTTTTGTACCGAATTAAGTTTTTATATTTATCAATAAAGATCTTTTCGTCTAGGCTCTTCGTCTGTTACAGCCAATGGCTGACAGTGAGAATGTGAATCGTTAGTAAAATGATTTTCTTAAACAGTATTAACCTTTCAATTCACACTATGGAAGTGATTGGGGGTGCTGATGTTGCGAATGCTATAGTTTCAGTAATTTGGACTAAGTGTTGTGTTGATCTTGTTTGAAAATTCTAAATGGTATTTATACAAATTTCTTAAATGTTTCAGCAAGGAGATCATAACGTAGTCAAACAACCGCGACAATCTCATAAAAATTCTTGTTTGTTTATTACAGTATGTTAATTGTTAAAAACAAAAACTTCATGCTAATACTGTAGCTGCTAAAATAATCATATGCATTAATATTTAGTCCATACTTTTCCATTTTCACAGCTGTTTTTTTATTTAACTGTTGATAAAACCATTTAACAGCTGACTTTGTAGCAGGTATTTCTTAGGGCTTCACTTAAGATGAATTTTAAATAGACGTAACAACTAAAAAGTAGTATTAGTTATTAATATGCAGAACAATAGAAACACATTCATGTTTCAACTTCCGACTGAAGTTGCTTTGTCGTTTATATTCATTACTACTTGCAAGTAAAGAAAAGATATACTGAAGGTACTCGGAAATACGTGGGTGGAGGGAGATGTGTGTAGTGGGGAAAGATTTTAGTCATACATTTGACAGCGAAAGATGGGGAGATGTATTGAGGAAGGCAAGGAGTTACTCATTGGACACGCGCTTCGTTCGATATGGTATCATGTGGGATCCAAAATATGAGTATGAAATCTAAGAATCTTAGAAGAAGTGCAGCTAGATTTGTTTGGCATTGTGATAAAGAAATTTGGTTTGGCATCACTCGAAGAGAGTAGTGGATGTATGTAAGACATTTATTTCTGATGAGGACTGGATGGATTTTACTTGAAGAATTAAAATTAATATGTGGAAGAGTCTGTGATGAAAATGTAACACATGATTTCAGGTAAAGGGGAATGGAAATAGATAATGGGTTTAGGTATTTGAATGAGTAATTCACGAAAATTTCGACAAAGTACCTCAAACAATGAAAGATTATGGACCGAGAGTGGTGGTGTACGGCTAGCGTTCTTGCCTCCTATTCGGGAGGACGGCGGTTCGAATCCCCGTCCGGGCATCCAGATTTGGGTTTTCCATGGTTTCCCAGATCACACTAGGCAAATGCTGGGATGCTTCCTTCAAAAGGCCATGGCAGAATTCCTTCCCATTCCTTGCCCCCATCCTTTCCCGTCTCTAAAGACCTTGCTGTTAGAGAGACGTTAAGCAGATAAAAAAAGAAAGATTATGAGGTAAAAATTCGCGTGGTGGAGAATTTTTTGGGGGGAAAAATTTCTACTATAGCCCGTTCAGTTAACAGAGGCGGCTCAACGTCACTCCGCTGTATCCCCACTCCGCTACCCTTATCTCTCCATACGGAGGGGACATTTGCCATTCACCTATATGCACGCAGCGGTCAGCTCAGGATGTAGGAAGGAAGGGGGTGGTGAGGTGAGGAGCGGGTCCGGGGGAACATTACCTTGAACCGCCAGTTGGGAGTGAACAGGGTGTAGGGCACAGATTCCAATGGATTTCATAATAATATCTCTGTCTGTAAACAATTTATTAGTTCTTTTATTTAGGATCCAGCGAAGTAGAATGACATGAACAACTCACATACCTGTTCGTTGAGTTACTGCCGAGCAGCAGTAGTTCCCGAGTTCGTCGGTTTTGCTGGAGCTTGTCGTACAACAACAGCTGCACATCCCTCATCCAGCTCCGCCCTATTCCCGACCCTTAATGGCTTAATTGCCGCCGTTTCTCATAGCCTGCGGGCTCACCCACGCGGTAATCGAGACCGCTGATGAGGTTAAAGGCCGCACAGCCACCTCTTGCCACCGGGGTCGTTACGGGACGCTGTTCGGTATTGCGGCTTACCGGGGGATAATCCGCGCGCTGTGCACACAACCCGCGACACATAACACTTCGGACCCTCTGCGGCAGCGGGGGAGCTCAATCGACCACTCACCTATGACCTCCCTGCTGCGAGAAAATGGACACCACTTCAAGCCTCCGCTCGTAGATACCCAGCTGACAGTCCAGAGGAAAGAAATAAAGGGCAACTTCATTTACTAGCTGCCAGTCTTTTGTTTATTCTACATTGCGATGAATATTTTGGTTAGTTATGAATACAATATTATGAATTTTGTTGTAGTAGCTGAGAAATTCTTCCTTATTGCTAATTTTTCCTTTTTGCTGATTATAAACAGAGGAGATGAAGATGAGCCTAGTAATCCCTTAGATAGAAGAAATGAAGATACACAAAAAAATACATCTCTATACAGCTCTGAGAAAGCCTCCACTTTTATATAGAAGAAATTGAGTAGATCTCATAGTGAAATTCCTTTTTTTTTATTGCCTTACGCCTCGTCGACGGCTAAGGTTATTAGAGGCGGGATGGGACTGGGGACAAGGAACGGGAAGGAATTCGACCATGGCCTTTTTGAAGGAAGCATCCCAGCATTCGCGTGGAGTGATTTTAGGAAAACCATGGAAAACCCAAGTCTGGATGCCCGGACGGGGATTCGAACCCGCGTCCTCCCGAATGCGAGGCCAAAACGTTAACCGTTCACCCACCACGCTCGGTAGTAAAATTCCATATCCACGGTGAATGAGTAAACAATTTCCATCTCCTTGTTACAGATTACTCTAAAAAGGAAGCTTTGGATTCTATTTAAAGCTGAGAGTGAACACCTCTGAAGATTATTGAGAGGAATTTTGGTGGTTTAGTTTGTTAATTCTTCAATGTTAATTAAGTTCGAGTACAGTGACTGTTTCTCTGTTAATGTGATATCTAGCTATTTCAACACTTGAAAGCGCAGCTGAAATGTAATGATGGTAGCCTGCCCATCACTTCAGAATGAATGCGATTTATATTTCAACTTGTCACTGAACGATGAGACCTTACGGAACTACGTTCAAAATAATTGGGCTGTTGAGAGAAATACAGACAGTTCCAAGAAGATAACTTCTTAAGGTGTCATATTTACTGGTCAGATCTGATACTTATTTTCCTTACTGTGTATGAGTTTCATATTCGTGTTCTTATGCCTCGCGATACATTTCGAACAATTGTAGGACCTATGATTCAACGAAATCTTGACAGATGGAACTATTCATTACAGTAAACGACTGAACAAATAATTTATGTCCACAAAACGAGAAGTTGAGACCATCGGTTGGATTCCGGAATGGAGATTAAACGTCAACCCTACTTTTAGCTTCGGCAAATCCTGTTTGATGTATGTGAAATACACAGTGGCATCTCAGTTAAGCTCAAACCATAGGTTAGTAAGTCATCTATTAAAATATTATGACCATTCTGTTTTATTTGTTCATTTGAGGTTAAATATCTGTATACTGATGCCAACAAAGGCATGCGTAGACAAAACGCGTGATATACATTGCAGGGTGAGGGGGGGGGGGCAATGTGTGATTTGCGCCGCTTGGAGATGGTTGTATGCTGCTAGTTCATTCTCTTTGTACACAAGCTAAAGTAGCTTGTGAAACGTACGTGAAACATGTTTGAATGTAACGTAAGTGCTATAACGGTTGTCTCAAGGAACTGTGTTAATTAAAATAAGCAGTATATCGACCAGAACATTTCCGGACGCTGTTATAATACCTCTAAATTTACATAGCGGTTATATTGCAGAAAGTCTTAATTAAAACTATCCGAGCTAACGTCTTTCACTGTCGGAGTGGTTAGCTCATAATTGGCTGGCAATTTTCAGGAAGATTGGTAGCTCACCGTTGCAGGATTTATATAGAAATACAGTAAAGGAATGGTAGAACTTCAGAAAATACAAAGTTGCTGTTTGTCACCGTCAACTCGATATCTTCAGCCTATACGAGTTAGCGACAGAGAGTGTCTATCAAGTCATGAGTATACAAGTAAAAGAGTACGGGGGACAGAACAAAACCTTGTAGTAGACAGTGGTAAAAGTTAGGAGTAAAATAAATCATTATTAAATTTAATAAGTAAAAGAGTACGGGGGACAGAACAGAACCTTGTAGTAGACAGTGTTAAAATCTAGAAGTAAAAGAAATCATTATTAAATTTTTCCCTTTCTCTTGATATTACTGCAAGGAAGTTAAACCTTTGATTGTAATGATACCATCTTCTGACACTCTGATTGCAAGATATAGATTCAGACACGACACACTCGTTGTAACCGGAGACGCCCTCTCTCGTCACTGTTAATGCCTGCGCACAGTGTCTCGACTGCAGCCACAGCTCATTACCAGGCGCACTCGCTCTCCTTATCTCGCAGCTAACTCGGTTAGGGTCGCGTCTCCACCAATCAGGCTGCTCGCTCGCCTGCCACAGTCGGGAGACAACCCTATCCCAGTACCGCCTGTCGTATGGCTTTGCGGTTAGTTAAAATGGGAGGAGAACACTTTTGGTGCAAGCAGGTCATTTTCATTCGTTGCTTCCGATTTATCTAAGTAACGTAACATACTAAAAATATTACAGCTTTTAGGTTTGTATTCAGTTTTCTAATCCCCCGCATTAAAGAGATTTTACGTATATGTAGCTCCTTTTTTCTTGCACACCTTGTCAGAATATCATGTAAATTTGAATTAAATTATAATAATCTGTAGAAGGAGCTATGTTAGAATTTAGTAACCACACATTTAAAGTTGTATTGTCTTAACTCTACTGAGCAATCTGAACTTCCATGTCGAGGTGAAAAGAACACGATCGCCTCAGTCTAGAGGTTAAATAAATGTTTTTATTCACACCACTTATTATGGCAAACACATAACACAGTCCAACCACCGACTGATATTTATAGTAATTTCTAGTACATCAAAAATCCTTAGAGATATCCGAGGAAAGCATTTTCGAGTCCTGTCACGGTCGCCATGTCAGAATATTATGTAAAATTGAGTTAAATTATAATACTCTGTAGAAGCAGCAATGTTAGAATTTAAAAACCACACATTTAAAGTTATATAGTCTTATCGCTACTGCCTCTGAACAAACGGAACTTCTATCTCTAAGTAAAAAGAACACGGTCGCCTCAGTCTAGTGCTTAAAGAAAAGTTTCTGTACAAACCAGTTATTATGGCAAGGTCATAACATAGTTCAACCACCGACAGATATTTACAGTAATTTCTAGTATGCTACAAATACTTAGAGATATCCGAAGACTTTCTACGCAAGTGTGAAATATATGCTCAAATTATCCACGTTTACTTCAGTTCTGCAAATTAATCCGTATGTATCTAATGTTTTTCAAACGAGGTTCCATGGGGAGTTTTTTTGTAAATTAGTTTAAGTTGGTAGCATACAATTTTAATGTTAGCTATTGGTAACATTGCCTCCGCGGCAGAAGCATTAAGGCGGCAAGAATGTGTGTAAGTAAGATGGCCGCAGGATACTATTATGATGGCGTATAGCGTCCCTAATAGGCGGCTGCCAAAGTAATAGTATTTTTTGTTATTATGGATTTAAATTTTGTGATATGTACTGGCTTACCGAAAAGCTAACACTGTAATAGTTCGAGTAAAAACCGACTGGAAAATATATTTAGTAAAAAATTTTGAGTATGGGTTTGTTAGATCATTTTAAAACTGTTCGCATTTGTGTTGAAGTTCCGTTTTCCTCTAAAACCTAATGTGTAACGTGAGCTATCGTCTGAGATACAATGGCCAAATGGTTTGGCAAAATCCAAGACGGGCTCCTTTTGCTGTAATGTGTTGAGGTGTTGCTTATGGCTCAGCAAATGCAGCCTATCTAGGATAAATATATATATATATATATATGTATGCAGGGTTTACGTTTCACCCGGAAGGGGATTCGAGCCCGCGTCCTCCCGAATGCGAGGCCAGAGCGTTACTGCTCACCACCATACTCGTTCCCATATTCCGAAATGAATGTTTCAAGTACGAAAGTAACTCAGTCCTTCCGTAGAGTTCGAATCTGTAATAATAGTGGTGGGGGTTCCTATACAAAATTTTAAAGTTAACCAACCGGCTGGAATTGGGGGTGAGTCACATTTTGTGTCATTGTATAGCTCTATTTAACACGAACATCTTTCATTATCAACGCTTTTTTTTTTTTTTTGATCCGATGAGTTGTTTCTGAGATATTAGCCTTGGTACATTAGTTGAGACACCCGACGTAAATTAAGTCGGCACCAACATCAGAAAAATCTGATATGACACATAAAAACGGATTTTTGCTGCAGGAAGTATTAGTTACTGCTGACCAGAACCGTCAAACTATTAATAGGCAGTAAAAACTGGAGTTGATCCAACGGAGCGCACCGAAAGCTCAAAACGTTTGACTGTGTAAGTAATTTTCAAAGTTCTCAGATATCTCGGATTCAGCATTCTGTGCGACGTTCAAGCTCATTACAATAAACTTTAAATGAAGTGGTCGCAAGTTAGTGTAAGTACCACGCTGTTGTTACTCAGAACGACGTTCATTAAAAAGTTTTACTTCGATGTAAACTACTTGTAGATAATCTTGAGTCGCTCATAGAAGTGAGCCGTCCTATTGCCATTAGTCCTTAACTTAAACGATTATTCAGAGCGGATGTAATGATCTGGAAGCAGTCACTTCAACCTAAATCATTTGATTCTGAAGTGTCTAATAATAAAGATTAATACATTCCGTAACTGATATTGATCAGGAAACTGATCAAAAACATATTAAGAAGCTGAAAGCATTAGAAGTAGATTCGTGGAGAAGATTGGTAAGAAAAGAAAAAGAGTACCAAAATAGTATGGTTAATAGGAGTCAAAGAAGAAATTTATAAAGTTAAAGAATGAAATAGACTGGAATGAAAATGCAGTTTAAGAAGAATGGAAGGTACTAGAATACTAAAACTTGTGCAAGCTTGGGAAGTTGAAGAAAGGAGACGAAGAATAAGACTACTTTGTTTAAAAATATACAGACAGCAATGAGACGATTTGATGCAGAACAGGAAAAGACACAAGACCGAAATATCTAAAGAAATATTTTGAGAAATTAACTGCAAGTTCTGTGTTCCGAGCTTTTATTATTATGATGGACAAAAACCTCTGAAGCAAGTAAAAACCCTTTACATTAATAATAATAGTTGAAAAAATTGTTACTGAAAGAAAACTTTCGAATCAGTAGAATATTTAGTAGTCGTATATAATGATTTGGTTTCCTGTCAATAATGAAATTAATGTTTTCCATTGTTTCATCCTGAAATACAAAAAACATAAAAGTGCACTACTTGACAACAACGACCACAGTCATTTATACACAGACTATAACAGACACAATAGATCCTATGCAATAGCAATACCTAATTTATTTAAAATGCTAAATTCATTACTTAATGTTGTCTTGCTCTTTGCCCCAAGAAATAGTTGAGAAGTATCCTACAACAGTATTTCCCCAGAATGTTCTTTCATGTTGCTTTCTCGCGCCACGTATTACAAGTTCAATGCTTGAAAACGTTTTGTTCTTTCCTGCCTTCACCTGAAAATTACAATTTGGTCTCTTCAAACTCCAATTCTTACTTTTCTCACCAATAGACATTTAAACAATACTCTTCTTTTCAAATAACTTGCACCGTTTCACCTCGGTTAACATTTATTCCTACACTTTCAAACAATTTCTCAAACTTCATTCTACATTAACATTTCAACATCATAACTCTATCAATTGCAATATGTATCTTACTATACATTATATCTTTTTATCATTTTTTTTTTCCCCAATAAACCTCGCTTGGTTAATTCTTCTCGTCGACCATTACGTTTCACACCATGAAACCCTTCTCTGCCTTTTTTTTTTTCTTGAGTGAACGTTATTCTTTACATTCGTTTGTTCTGGCATCGCTTCCTCTCTGACCTTTCATAAAGACCTACAAAACTTGAATTAATTTGACCGAGCGTGGTGGATGAGTGGTTAACGCTCCGGCCTCGCATTCGGGAGGACGGCGGTTCGAATCCCCGTCCAGTCATCCAGATTTGGGTTTTCCATGGTTTCCCCAAATTACTCCAGACGAATGCCGGGATGCTTTCTTAAAAGGGCCAAGGCCGAATTCCTTCCCGTTCCTTGTCAGAAGTCCCATGCCGCCTCTAATGACTTCGGCTTCGACGAGGCGTAAAGCCATAAGTAAAAAAAAAATTTAATTAATTCGAGATATTTACAACTTTTAATAGAAACTTTAACAATCTTATTTTTAACATTAGAAAAAAATACGATACGAGCATCGTATGATGCGTACAAAGTCTTAGATGAGAACAATCATAAAAGATTTTTCCCGTTATATCCACCGCAGTCACAGCACATAGGTAGGTGCAGGGTTCGGTAACGCTCCGCCCGTCAGCAGAAACAAGGCAATCGACAGTGGCCTCCGGCGGCAGAGCCTGTATGGAGGCATACCTCGCCTGTTAAATATTAAACTCGCATTAAGCAGCGGCCACGGCTCCGCTAGTTTGCAATGCATGAACCACAGCCGCTACCGACGACATCTCAGCCTCCGGAGTAATTCCGGAAGTCCACGTCCGGCTGCCTGGCTTCCAGGCTCCTCGTCAAGCAGTCTTAAGCACCTCGCATTCCAAAGAAGCGGGATGTGTCTGAATTCAAAACTAGGCCACGTAGCTTCTACTGTCTCTTAAAGAAGAGCATTAAGGATTGTGAAAGCTAGTTTAGAGGAAATCCTCTGTAGCAAGGAAAAGCTCTTAACATAGTAATAATAAATGAATAATAAAGACCAATACGAAGAAGAAGAAATTGAAAGGACGTCAGACACTATCAGAAAGAGGAGAATCAATTTTTTTGATCACAAAATGAGAATGGATGACAATAGACTTACAAAAAGAATTTTCAATCATGTTTACAACAGCAAGAAGGGCACCCTGTGGATCCTAGGACTAAAGAAAGATGTGATTGAGATCGGAATAACAGAAGATTTAATACAAGATAGAGCAACTTTTAGGAGATTGATCCAAAATTTCAAGTGTTTACAGGAGAAGGAGAAGAGGAAATGTAGTAACATATGGACAGGAAAAAAGAAAGTGAGAGGATGAAGAACTATTGGAAGTCAAGAAAAGAAGCATCGAAATGAAAGCACGGGATTACTTTTCGTGGTCCTTAGATGGTCGATAGATGAGAAGAAATGAAAAAAATAAATGTTACTGGAAGAAAACATTCGAATCAGTAGAATATTTACTAGTATTTACGCCGTTATTTCTTTAGAAATTGAAGTAGGTTTATAAATTGAACCAATTTTAACGGTTCTATACGCATCGGTTGCAGAGACTGTAATACGTATATGTGTCAGAATAGCTGACGAATCTTAGGAGTGAGGATGATGTCATCAGAGATAAAAGATATTCTCTGGCTTATTGCTTTATAGAGTTACAGCTTGAAGCTATACATTTATGATATGCCAAACATAACTGCCGTGAATGAAACAAATGCAGAAATAAGTTGTCGCTTATTATTATTTATACGCCTTTTACCCTATTAAAAATATAATGATCGATCACACAATTCATTTTTATACATTCAGATTCACATTTAATATCGCCTTCATCTTTCTGTTTAAATTACTTTCGTATCTTAATCATGCCACTGTACGCATCATATTCCGTCCATAACTTCTCTGGAAGTGAACGTTCCAAAGAGTCTGCTCCGCTCAGCCGGCGCTGGTCTGTAGTTCCATAGATATGCCTTCTACTCATAAAAAATCTGTTGGATGAAGTTATCAATATTTAATTTAATATTTCGGTGAGGTATATTGCGTTAACTAACAAACTACACAACGTAACAACGGTTTTTTTTGCTAATTTTGACAGGTAAAAATTCGTATCCATGCTGTTGAATTAATTCCAGATCTGTAAAATTCCCAATAACCTGTTGACGACAATAGCGCACTGCATTGATTTTTTTTAAAAAAAAAAAGAACCCATCTGTACAGTCTCAAAATAACTGGTGCATGTATTAATGTGTAAATTCACAAGTGGAACTTCTATGTGTCGTGCACACTTTTTTTTCTATTGTGTATTTTTTTATATTTTTTCGCACTCGACTAGACGAACGATATTATCTTTATCGCATTTGTAAAAGTTGTTCTGTTAAACAAATCAAAATTATTAAGACGCTTAGTCATGCTTCGCTAGATTATGGGGGGTTGTATCGAGACTTAGTCCGTATTTCGTGTTTTGAACTTTTATATTGGAGAACAACTTGAACAAAATTACCTTATGACCTTTCTTACAACTAATATTATACCGAGCGGGGCGGTGTAACGGTTAGCGTTCTCGCCTCGCATTCGGGAGGACGGCGGTTCGAATCCCCGTCCGGGCATCCAGATTTGGGTTTTCCATGGTTTCCCCAAATCACTCCAGGAAAATGCCGGGATGCTTCCTTCAAAAAGGCCATGGCCGAATTCCTTCCCATTCCTTGTCCCCATCCTTGCCCTCCATCCTTTCCCGTCTCTAAAGACCTCGATGTTAAAAAGAGACGTAAAGTAGTTACAAAAAAAAAAAAAAAAAAAAACTAATATTAGGCCTATACGAAAGAAATCAGAAAAATAACTTTTTATGTGGAACAAATAATAACTATATTATTATTTAGATATTTACTGATAGTATGTTGATGAAGATGATAATTTTTGTTATTAATTTAATAAATTCACCACATCGCCATATAAGCGAGATTCCACATTTCTTTCTTACTACAACAGTGACATAGTTACTGGTAACAAAGCGCATAACGTTAAGTGCGCATGCGCAGTACCTTAAATTCGCAGAACGTTGCGGCGCATGCGCATTGAAAATGTAAATTTTGCAAATTCTTCACCACCGTGCAAAAAGAAGCTTCACCTCAAAAACAAGTATAACACGGTGTAAAATAAACTGACTTTAAAGTTTAAAACACAGCAGCTTATTATTGAAAGTGTATATGTCACCTAATCATTTCATGCAAATCCGAGCACGAAAATTAGTCTCACGAGAAAATAAATGACAAATTTAAATGCCACTGGCGCAACACTCCGAGAGACATTTTGTGATGGAACAGTGAGTGCAGAAATGGGTATTACTCGTCAAGCACAGACACACAAGTTTCTTTATGTCCTCTCAACAAAAATCATTGTTCCCCCGTCCTTTGCTGGTAGTTGAGTAACAGGACCTTAAATTCCCATCTTGGTGGATATATTCCGCAGGCAATGTCCACAGTTTATACGTTGAACGAGGTTGCACCTGGAAGAACTGTGTCAAAACCAACCAAAAGATCTGTGTGAGTGGTGGATAAAAAATTGCTGCCTTACAACTCTATCACTGGTCGTACTTGGCAGGGTGACTCGGTAACTGGGTAGCTAGAAGAACTACTCACAAAATCAACGATTATTTTCGTGAAGAGATTATGATACCCCACGATGTTCTTTCACTACTCGACAGTGATTATATTCTGTATTTCTTCTTCCATCGTTGTGCTCAACTCAGGAGCACGAGTAAATTTTTCTAGCAGATGTGTTTTTCCTCTATTCCCAATACCTCATCATCCTTTCGCTGTGTTCTTTCCTTCGTTCTTCCGTCCAAGTGTTCCTTCTTCTAATATACTGGCTGTTGGAAAACTGGTTGTTGTTGACCATGCTACTAAATCGGCATCTGACCTGTATGATGTCGTCTGTTATTCCTATTTCCCGGAGATCCTTTCCAATTTCAATTAGCCAGTTGTTTTTAATTTTCATTGAAATGGCTAGGTTTAGAATTCTTTTTGTTAGTCTGTTATTACTCATTCTGATAAGATGGCCGTAGAATTTAATTCGTCTTTCCTGAATGTGTCTGAAATTTTTTTCCGAATGCTGATATAGTTCGTTTGATTTCCTTTTCATCCAAATTCCTCTGATACAAACTGGGCCAAAGATTTTTCTTAAAATTTTCCTTTCTAGCTTTTCAATATCTTTAATCAATTATCTGCCTCCAATAATAAAAGTTTCTGATGCGTATAATGCCTCCGGTTTGATTACAGTGTTATTGTTTCTGAACTTGGCATTTTGGGAGATTGACTTTTTGTTGTATCTGTTCCAGGTGATTCTGTAGGCTTTTTGTAATTTAGTTATTCTGTCTTTGTTTGATTCACGATTTAATTCTGCTGGTTGAATAATTTCTCCTAGATATCTGAATTTAGCTATTTGAGAGATATTGCCAAATCGCGTTTTTAAGGGTTATTCATCTTGGTACCGTGAAAATTCTTCCATATATTTGATTTCAGCATATGAGATTTTGAGACCACATTTAGCTTCAATTTCATGCAGTTTTTCAAGTGCGTAGACTGCTTCTTGCCCGTTGCATTTATAATACACTGAAACATTTTATCAGCGTCTCAATCAAAATTATTAAGAAACCATCCTTACAGTTTGCAAGATATGTCATTGAATTTTAACTCATCCTATAATTTTTTTTAAAAAAATTCTTTTTTCATCTCGAAATACGCGTAGTGAGTATTCTCTGTAAGTGTAACTTAATTTGGCAGCCAATCTGTGCTTCACCATTAACATGCTAAAACAGAAAGTACGTAATTACGAACACTCTAGAGAAATGTCAAAGATTAATATTATTAACTTTAAAAGAACAGCATTGTGTTGTTGTTGTTGTTCTTTTTTAATAAAAAACTTTTCATGAAAATTCATATATACTCCTCTGTTCCATTAAATCTTAGTGGAGAGTACGCAGGTGCAAAACATATTTCCCACGAGTTCACGTGATTAACAAGACTGATAAAACGCCGTGCTGCAGTTAAGCCCATTCGTCCTTTATTCTGGCAACTGTGCTCACCCTGCTACTGCTCATTTAGAAGGGAGTTTTAAATATGTGATGTCGGCGCGGTTGGTAACCTCATCACCTGTCTCAATTAGGAGCAGCTAACAAGATTCTCGACGGGCGGCCGCAGGGAAGGGCCAAACTGCCCAATTAACTGCCGGCAGGCAGCGGCGCAGTAACTCGAACGCTGCCAGCGACAAAACAGCCCCAGGGCAAAGCGCGACCTGCGACCGCGTGGCAAGTGGCTTCGCACAGGGTTTAACAGCAAGCACTGCGAGGTGGCAGTCACAGTCGAGCGCTAAGGGTCACGTACACAGATTGTTTATTAAGCTGAATTCACTATAAACTAACAGCGTTCATTATACACTTGAAAATTTCAAATGATACGTATAAATTGAACGCAAAAAAATCTTTTTAATACGTTATTGCTGATGTCTGAAATTTTTTTATTTTTTTTAAATTATCCTAACGACATATTTACTGTCCGGTCCATGACATTCTCCATTAAATTATGCATACGATTACTTTTTTCCGAAAAAAAATTGTATTATCAAGAAGCAAATTACTTAAAAAACACTCATTTACACATTTTGAAAAAATTATAAATTACATAAAGATGTCTATTGTTACGTCTAAAACTCAGCAGGTTACATAACTTGTTGCGTATTATGACTCTTTTTTTTACTGCTTAACGTCTCTTAACAGCGAGGTCTTTAGAGGCGGGATAGTACGGGGGGCAAGGAATTCGGCCATGGCGTTTTGAAGGAAGCATCCCGGCATTCACCTGGAGTGATTTGGGGAAACCATGGAAAACCCAAATCTGGATGCCCGGATGGGGATTCGAAGCCGCGTCCTCCAGAATGCGAGGCCAGAACGTTAACCGTTCACCCACCACGCTCGGTGTAATTAGTTCCAATCCCCAACACCCTTGCACGCAAAATTTTCCTACTTCCGTATTCATGGAATCGTTTGCTAGCTTATGTTCATAGTGATCTTTTCCCTTCCATGCACTACTCCTAATACTTCGACCAATATCTTTCCAAATCTCATCACCAACATGCGCCTTGTATCTAAGATAAAACAAAAATCTAATCACTTAAAGTTCGTAGTGTAGCCGCTTTGTCGACTGAACTAATTGTCACCCATATACAACAAAAAAGACTGATAAATATCTTTTCGTGTTGATGATGGAGTGAAGAATTGAAGAATTGATGATCTATGATAATCCTTAATGTGACTCTCTGAACAAATGAACAGATCTCACCTTTCATTCATCCAAAGACCGTCCCAGAACTCTCGACGGATAAAGAGGATCACAATCAATGTGCATTGTTCTACAGTAACGCCACGGCAGGTAGCCACTAAGTGGGCTTCTGCCTCGGGCCCATTAGCCAGCGTAATTAGCACCACGGGTCTTCTTAATAACAGGACGTAAGGGCAAGAAGGCCGAGGTGGAGTAATTAATGGCATACGCAGCAAGAGTGGAGGAGGCTGTTGACGTCGGCTTCCCCGCGGGGGAGTTTTGCACCGCCAGGTTGTCGGCACGGATAAGATTAATCTCCGCTGCTTATAGGCGCCCGTGTTGCTGACGTGACGGAATAACGGCAATCAAGATGGCCGCCGGACATTCATCACTCGCACGTTTGGCTGTTCTCGCCCCTCTCGGAGAATTTTCATCCTTTTTTTCAATCTTCCCATGACTAACTCGCACCTGCATCGTGTTTATCAGGGCTTGGATAGCGGAGACTGAGGCATGATAGTAAATGTATAAAGCAACAAATAATGTACAATGTATCTTAAACAACAATAAAAAATATATGGCCAAAGTACATAGGCCCTATGGTATCAAGTAGTAACAGTCATACGTCGCACCCAAATATTAAGTATTATTGATTCAAGCCCACCATTGAGCGCTTATGACAAGGTTGTTTTTTTTTTTGCTTTATACCTCACTGACATCGAGGCCATTAGTGACGGGAAAAGACTGGGGGCGAGGAAAAAGGAATGAATTCAACCAAGCCCTTTTGAAGGAAGCATCCCGGCATTTTCCATGAATGATTTTGCTGGAGAGGACCAGGAGTTAACCATGTTACAAAACTTTGAGCGAAATGTAACAGCAGTATCGGAAATGCCAGCGGAATCAAGTCTTATTGTATCTCACTGAGCTACATGCCCCGTGTCTGATAGCTTTTGATAATTATGAAACTAAGGAAAATGGAAGCGGCTTCTAAGCGATATAAATAATGAAGGACAGCGAAATTAACCCACCACATACCAAAATGGATGGCTGCGGTGAGAGGGAACACTTATGCTGACAAATAAATACACAATATTTCGCCATCTGCCTTCTTCGGGGGTAGATAAACGAGCCATTAGGCTCTGTACGTGTGTACACAACGAACGTCACCCAATGACTAACTGGTTAGTGGGGGAACGGCTAAGGAATAGTCTATCGATATATCGGCAGTGCCTGACATAATTTATTGCAGGCGATGTTAAAATGGACATATGTAGCAAGGGTACGGTATTGACGCGAAAAGTTATATCTATTAAAAAAAAAAATAGTGATGGCTTAAGTGGTTGGATTTTAACGGTGGTGGGTATCTGGTATCCAGGATATTCTGATACGCTGGTTCCCATCTCCGGAGTTCTGCTGCAGTCGTGCTGTCAGGGAAAACTCTTGACTGCTCTCGCAGTAAAACAGTCGTTGAGAATTTTGGAATCGTGGCTATCGGCATGTTCTGGTATTGGAAGTTACAAACAGTCTACATCCGCAACTTGTACCTTCCAATACCAGAACATGCGAATAGCCACGATTCCAACAATCTCAACGACTGTTTTACTGTGAGAGCAGTCAGAGTTTTTCCCTGACAGCACCAGTGCAGCAGAACTCCGGAGATGGAAACTAGCGTATCAGAATATCCAGGATACCAGTCACTCATCTGACCTTAACCGCCGTTAAAATCAAATCACTTAACCCATCACCATTTTTTTACAAATTAATTGGATATAACTTTTCGCGTCAATACCGTACCCTTGCTACATATGTCAATTTTACCATCGCCTGCAATAAATTATGTCAGGCACTGCCGATATATCGATAGACTATTCCTTAGACGTTCTCCCTTCCCCCACTACCTTAGACATTAGGTGACGTTCGTTGTGTACACACGTACGGAGCCTAATGGCTCGTTTATCTATCACTGAAGAAGGCAAATGCCGAAATATTGTGTATTGTGTATTTGTTTGTCAGCATAAGTGTTCCATCTCACGGCAGCCGTCCACTTTGGTATGTGGTGGGTTAATTTCCCTGTCCTTCATTATTTAGATAGGCTTTGATAAGGAGAAGATCTTCTTGATAAACCTGTTGCTGTTCATTTTTATTGTAAAAAATCATTCCCTACCTCACACGCTGGTGTTAACCGTTTTCAATACGTGGTACAATGCGGAGTTCATTATCAGTAGGTAGATTCCATCTGGGATCACTCTTGGCACATAAATTTTCCTCAGGGTACATCTTTTAAAATTTTCCAGATCATCCATGGTTCCTTTCCTGTTCATCACCAAAAGTGAAATAAAGTCTTTATTTATATGTATTCCGTATTATAAAAGTACAATAATAATCCTGTTTTATGAGCATCCCTGAAAGCAAGGAGTCATCCCTGAAAGCAAGGAGTTACTGGTCAATTTAAGACGATGGGAAGGAATAATTATGAAGAGATAATAGAAAGCCGAGGATGGTATAAAAATACGATGGCAGTATAAATGAAGCTGCAGAAATTTTAAAACAGTTGGACCGTAAATGAAAAAAAAATATAAATTTATTAAGTTTATTACGGAGGTGATCGAATAAGTACTCTGAAGTGGAAGTTGTAATTTGCGACTGAGTGTGAAACATAGTTAAATAATTGTTGTGTCTGGTTTAACTTGGAAGTTGCTGTCAAAAACGTAATGCAGGAGTATCTGGAACAAAAAAGTAGTAAACAAGACAAGGTAATTTAAACATTTTCTTTCAAATATCATAAGACGAAGAAACGACGAGCTTTTGGAAACTGTAAACCGAGCCTAATATCGTAATTTTGTGAAGTTTAAAAAGGAGACTTAAGATGTTCTCGTCCTGACTGAAAACGACGAAAAAAACATATTAAGGTAAAAGTAAATTAATATTAACTGTCATCGAAAGAGAACGCATGATTCGACAGGACACAGGTTTGAATCCCCGATCGGTTATCCAGACTGGGGATTTTCCATCGTTTTCCCAAATCACTCCAGGTAAATGCCGGGATGATATTTTTAAAAATCCGTGGCTGTATTCATTCCCGTCCTTTACTTCCGGCCTCTTCCCGCATTGAATGACCTCGGTGTCGAAGATACGTAAAAATCAAAATTAAAAAATAAATAAAAATAAAATGAAATAAAACGCTTGATAGTTGCATATAAGAATAAAAATACATGAGATAAGTGGTGTTGATCTGTATTCCGTGGTCAGAATAGGTAGGTTACAAGATGTCCACTCCCAAATTATTCAGTCATTTTACAGCAGCCGACGTTGAAGATTTATTGTTGAATGGGCGCAGAAATCATCTTATCACAAAGTACAGAAGAACTCAAATTATCCAAACTCCGACTATACAAATCGCTTATTATCCGAATCACTTAAGGCAATCACATTCAGACTTACGTGGAACAAGTTGCAAGGCATATCTACTGAAGAAGAGAAGGAAAAGGAGAAAAAGAAAAAAGAAGCTCAAGAAAACGAAAGGGAAGAGACGAGAAGATGGGAATGACGTGTCACTTGAGGAATTAAGCAACATTCTTCTGAAAATTGCTGGATGTTCAGAAGTTAGTGCTGAAGATTTAGGAGAGGGGGTGGTGTGTGATTCGTCAGACCCTGGGTATGAAATTCTAAATGATGATGAACTTATTTAAAGTGTGAGAGAAGAAAGTGTCGAGGAAGAATATGACCTTAATGTCAAAGTTGAAACAGACACGTGACCATCAGCCAGGCAAGCATTTGCCGACCTTGAAACTGCGTTGAAGTGGATGGAGTGTCAGCCCGAGTGTGACCACTTGCTGTCCGAAAATGGATTAATACAGTCAAAAAACTTACTTTGACCGAGATGTTCAGCAAGTAATGACTTTTATTTACAGTACGGTACATACATACTGTACTGATGTACAGCACTTGTAAGTGCGTTTAAAATATAAAAGTCTTGCCTTTTAATTTAATTAGTTAAAAACTTTTATTTAAATATATTTTTCCCCCATTTTCAACATACATACAGTAATTAATTAAAATAGACCCTTTTTCGAAAAAATCAAATTAACCGAAATTTTGATTATCCGAATGGGGTCCGGTCCCCATTGATTCAGATAATTGGAGTTCTACTGTAGACCAAACTTCTACCCCTTCATAATAGATCACTCATATCAGGATTGAAGGAAGGAAGTCAATAGTCTCCATCAGTCACTGCTACAATAAATAGGCTATTACAGTAGTATTCCAGAATTTCTGATACAGCAAGCTCCAACAGTGGATTGGGTAACAGGAATGAGGAGTGAAGTTTGACTATGAAGACAGTCTCAGAAATCTAGCATTTCAGTACACATAAGCCGTCATCAATTATCGGATTAGACGACGTGAAATAAGGCTTAGAGAGTTTAAAAGCACAAGTTTATAAATTCAAGATTTCAACTTTTCATTCGTAATAGTCGAAGAAGATATACCCAAACTTTGTTTCAGATTAACTATGTTTTACGTTAAATTTATACTAATACTATAAATTCCAGAGTAAATCTGTCTCTCAGTCTGTTTGGCGAATCCAATCTGTTACCATGTTGCAGAATATGCATGCCCACCGTGGTATTCATCATCTCACACCAAACAGGTAGATGTAGCCCTTAATAACACCTGTAGACTAGTGACAGGCTGCCTAAAGCCTACTCCAGTTGACAGGCTTTACCAGCTTTCGGGGATTGCACCACCCAGTATCCGGAGAGAAGTGGCTGCGAACAAGGAGAGGACAAAAGAGGAACGGGGAAGCGCTCATCCACTGCACGGCCATACACCACCAGTCCAGATACTCAAGTCCAGGAAAAGCTTCCTGAGAACATGGCGGAAACTAATTGGGTCACCTGAAAAGGCAATAGTACAGTTGTGGGAACATCTTGGGACCACTGACAGTTGCAGAGCGCCTGACACCTGGTCACGCAGAGGACTGGAACGTCTGGCGGTCCTTAAATCGATTGCGAACAGGAGTGGGCAGGTCCAAGGAAAATCTAGTGAAATGGAGTTATACTGATGTTACCAGTATTAAGAGTGAATGTGGTGAGGAACAAACGATGAACAATATGCTCGAGTGCCCTATGTGTCCCTCATCCTGCAACAAAGATGACCCGTTTCGAGCAACACCGAATGTACTTGAGGTTGCAAAGTACTGGGCGAAATGTGTTTAGAGCTGCTAATTTGTACAATGTTTTTAACTGCGTATTTGATTTGTATAATTCTAGAACAATAATAATTTTGACAATTAAACGGCCTTACTTATATTCATAAAATTTAATAGTGAAACCATTTCGAATGAAACAGGATACGTTTTTCGGGATAAAGAATATTTTTGCCATTAATTTTTGAAAACTTACTGAATAGTGCCAATTAGACGGATAGCGAGGTAGGTCTGTAATATTATGACGGTCGCTGAGGCAAATTTTTCTGGCGGTCTGTTAGTTTATCAACTGTTCATAAGTTTCGTTTGCAGACAAAACATATTATATAGTATACATGTAGATTTTTCCTGCACCAGACTATTATTTTGTGTTTACCTGGAAGTTTCTGGCATCAGTACATATTGTCTTCTTTTTTGACATGCCTCGCAGACGTAAATCAGACCTAAACCGTAGCTCTAACTGAGCACGGGCAGCTGAAGTTTTGAAAAACTAAGAATCTGGTGCTCATTCTGAAGAAAGAAGATAAGACGAAGCTGAAAGACAAGATGCCTTCAGTTAACCACCTCTTAGTTTTTTGCTATTTTTAACATGTTGCAAATTAATTCCCTTCATGAGACATGTTGGATAGTACAATGGTATGGTGATGGATTCTCCCCCATATTATCCTGACTCTCTGTTCTTTGGGAAATCTTTTGCGTAACTAAAATCTTTCTATATCCAATTCCAACAATAATATTCGAATTCCACGCGTACGAAGTAGTGGGTAACAGCAGGTAAATAAATAAATCTGTAATCTAAAATACAGACTACGTACGTATTTCGTTAGTTTTTGTAGATGCTGTATTATTATTATATACTTCTTCTTCCCTTTATTTTCGATATCTGTAGAGTGCATAAAATAACTTATTTAACCCCGACATCCTTTTTATGCTAAAGTTGTTATTTACCCTTTCACTTTGCTGTTAACTTCTGTCCATCTGTTAAAGCGTTATTTCTTTTTCTCTCTCATTTCTGTAAACGTTTCACACAAATTTCAGGAATAATCTATGTTTTACGTCCCATTTTATTCCCATATACGCCATATAGTTCTTCATCCCATCGACACATCGAGGTTTAAAATTTGTTCTCAGTTCAACTGTTGCCTCATATATAGTTTACAACATACTTTTTTATGCATAGGTCCTCGTTCTATCTATGTTCAATTAGCCTTTCTCTATTTTAAGGGATTAACTGATTTTCTCAAAATATTTATTTCTATTATTACTGACACCCCTGGTTTTCCTGTTTACAAGGAGAATGTAAACCCTGTAGCCAAATAAATCACTATATGCGTACACATCGTATGAGTTTTGTTTGTTTCAGCAGTGATAGTAACACAACTTCTATGCTGGTTTTAAGTTTTACGTCTTTTCTTTTTGTTTGGCTCATAGGTTTGATTTTTTTCCGCTAGATATTTGAATTTTTCAATCTTGTTCATTTATTCGGTCCTTGCTACTGATGGCGTAAGTGAATACTGATGTAGCTCATGAATCTGGGACTCTCAAGCAATATTTGGAGCTGAAACAATGTTTATTATGTGCAATAAATTGGGTTACTTATGCTTGATTAGGAATTGACGACCGAACGTGGTGGTGTAACGGTTAGCGTTCTGGCCTCGCATTCGAGAGGACGCCGGTTAGGATCCCCGTCCGGGCATCCAGATTTGGGTTTTCCACGGTTTCCCAAATCACTCCAGGCAAATGCCGGGATGCTTCCTTCAAAAGGCCATGGCCGAATTCCTACCCATTCCTAGCCCCCCATTCTTTCCAGTCTCTAAAGACCTCGCTGTTAAGAGACGTTAAGCAGATAAAAAAAAGAACTGATATATTATTTTATATGTCATTTGTGATCTGTCATACAAAAGATTATTTTACTAAACTTTCTAGGATTTTTTGTTTATCGTTTCCTAAATTATTCTTACGAGACATAAAGTAGCCGATTTTTATGCTTACTCTGTACAAACTAATGCAGGTTTTTTACACGCCATACATTTATTTATCACTGAAATATCCCGATTCGATGATGCTTTAATTTAACTTATTGTAGCGATTCTTTCTTTGGCTGAACCAAAATGGAGATTCTATTTCACGCAGTTTTTGCGCCACAGTAGCAGAGTTGCTGCCAACATTAGCGTTCGAAGTGCGTAATTTGCTGAAGGACAAAATGGTTGGTACTAACACAACACAACAATTATACTACCAGGCCACAGAGCCTACAGGGCGGGGACAGCAAAATATTAATACAGCAAGTTCAGCAGTTAGCACTGCTGACAAAAACACGCCGCTAATGAAAGCTGCGCGAGGAACGGATGGAGTGTGAGGGCACGGAGGTGCCGCTGTGACCCAAATTCAGGGAAGTCTCCGTCTTAATGGGCTCACAGAATTTAATTAAATCTTAATCATACGGAACATTAGAGCAAGGCCCGCAAAACCCGCGTAAACCAGTGCACAAGCGAGTCTCGCGTTGCTTTGTTGGCTTCGGCGAACTGGAACACACTGTGATATTGCCGGTACCATTATCACAGCCATACATATATATAGGCTGAATCTGGAGTATAAAGTAATTAAATTTGTAACACATCGGGTGGGACTGCATTTGTTTACTAAACTTTATTCAGAGCTGAACTTATATGATTTAGAATTGGAACTTTTGGAACGTTCCGTGATTCGAATTCCACAACAAATGGCAGTCTGTAACTTTAATTTTATTACATTTAATTTAAAAAAATTTCAACATTCCTTTAGAAATAAAACTTCTTATATTTAGCTGCACTATTATTCTTATTAATTCATACCTACTCATTATACAATGACTTTTGCTGAAGTCAGTTTATAACAGTTAAATGTTTTTCATCTTGCTTTCACAATCCTTCATTTTTTTTTTTTTTTTTTTTTTTTTTTTGTAACTGCTTTACGTCTCTTTTTAACATCGAGGTCTTTAGAGACGGGAGAGGATGGGGGGCAAGGATGGGGGCAAGGAATGGGAAGGAATTCGGCCATGGCCTTTTGAAGGAAGCATCCCGGCATTTGCCTGGAGTAATTTGGGGAAACCATGGAAAACCCAAATCTGGATGCCCGGACGGGGATTCGAACCGCCGTCCTCCCGAATGCCAGGCGATAACGCTAACCGTTACACCGCCCCGCTCGGTGGAATCCTTCAAATTACTTCTTGTTTCGCTGGTTTTGCGATCTGATTCTAACAGCTATTGCGCATATCATTGCTTTGGCGCAGAGCCAAAGTTTCTCCATTAGTCAACCTAGTACCGCCAATTTAATCTCGGACATCGCTTACTGTCTTCAAGTCAACGAATAAAACCAGTTGCACAAATTTATTAATTTTCACTTTAAATATCCACTAGATATAAGGAGTTACCCTGTAACTTCCTCGTCACCTGGTAGGATTACTGTGTTATAAATTGTTCACTTAAGATAGGCGGGTCAAGGTCACTCTTCTGTATCCCCACTCCGCGGCCCTTACCCCTACAATGCGAAGGGGAAACAGCTGCCGCTAGGCGCAAACGCCCCCATAACGTATGTAGTAAAATATTTTGTATTTAATGTGATTTTTTTCTTTCGTAAAATCGAGAAATTTAATTACTTGTTATGAGTGAATCATGTCTCGCAGAAATTACGCCAACCTGCAATTTTATATCTTAGTAAAGGTAAAAATTATTTACCAATGAGCAAAATTTAATGCTTTCTGTCATAAATTTTAGTTTTTTAAAGTTGCGTGTGATATTTCCAGAGTTAACTCAAACTTTTAGCAGCGTATCCCAGTGAAAGTTAACTATCAAAACACGTCGTATATATTTTGAAATTAAATTGACAGTGACTGGAAGCGGTGATTTTGTTTACAGAAAACGCTGCTAAAATAAAAAACCGGCTTTCGGAAAGCCATTGCATATTGTATAAAGTGATCGCTTTTTCTCGGCGAATGTTTTTCTTTGGAGAAATAAATGATGAGCCTAGAACACTCTACTTATACGCAACACTGTTCGTAGCGATACGCCTCTGCTGTCATTTTTTTCGGTGTCTGAAAAAGTATACTAACTTTCTCTTCGAAGTTATCCAGTGTCTTAAAGAAACTGTACACATAAAAAATTATGTTTTTCACTGCCGTCTGGTATAACAATTATCTGATGCCATTTCACTTACAGCGTTTTACAATGAAGGATTCTTATAAATATGACAATACTGCAACAATTCCTGTTGTCCGCCTGTACGCGTAGATGTGCTCGGAGGGGAAAGCAACGGGAGAGGGTGATGAGGTGAGGGGCGGGGTGAGGGGACATGACCTTGAGCCGCCAGTTGAGAGTGAACAAGGTATAGTGTACATCACTACGACAGACATGGATTGAACAGTCGGTAAGAAACTTGCTCTGTTTCCAGGCCATGAATACCACTCGCATTTTTTGTTTGTTTGTTTTTGTTAGTTTTTTTGTTATTTTGCTTTCTTGTTGGACTTTTTTTTCTTGATTCGGCCATCTAGGAAACTAGTAACACCAACCCCCTATTTTACACAGGTGGCCAGTGTAAATCATGCAGATGGCTAAAGGACTTTCGTCCTGCCAGATTTCGAATCGAGTTCATTATTACCGTCATACTTACCTTCGAGGAGGAAAGTCAGTGTTGCCATGTATCTGCGAAATATGTTACTCTTTGTTGTCTTTATGACATGTGTATTTTTGTATGTGAAATGCGTAGTTTATGTCGCGGAGATTAGGGACCGTCCCAGCATTCACCTAGGTGATTACAAGAAACCGCAATAAGGAAGATCCGTACACGAGGACAAGAACGCGAACCTGTTCTCATGGTACCTTCTCGATACAATTTGTGACCCCTAACGCATTGAGACACACAGGAAGATATCAGTCGTAAATATTATTATTTAGTTGCCCAGAGCCCTTCAAATATGATGAGTTGGACGGAATGTTCTGGTGAATGATATCTTCGCAGTTCCTTAACGAAACTGAATTGTTATAAAATAAATCTCAATACAACTCCTTGTACCTTACGCTGTAGCAAAAAAGTCGGGTTATCATCCTGGTCCTTGTTGCATTTCAACCTAACCACAAACTTAAACAACGACCTTGGTAATATAGCGTCAGTAAAGGCAAAGAAAATTAAAAATTCCGGCAAAATCATTTATAATCAAAAACGTATCTTACAATTTACTTGTTGCCTCATAAAATTAGTTTCAGTTCTGGTTTAGACACCATAGATAGCATTATATGGGGCACCACTTTCATCCGCATGACGTAATGGTTTTAGTAGCATGGTGCTCATAAAAACTAGTGCTTATATATATATATATATATATATATATATATATAAGCTTAAATTAATCATGCCTCAAGCTGTGATGTCAAATTCTAGCTGAGATCCTGATTTAAAGCTTTAAATCTTAAATATAAGCGGGTAAAACAATTAAAGAAAATATCTACATCGATAGAACATAAATAATTAATATGTTAATTTAAATTCAATAATACTTTTCTTTCAGTATTTTAGAAACTCACTTTCTTGCGATTGCTTAGCCAAATAGAAACATTATTATTTAACGCGCATAATCTCAAGTAACATGTCCGACCGTTGTTAGTAAGAAACCGAAGGCCATGAGCGTTACCTCTCAGCGTATCGGACTTGGCAACACAATGACCAAGTTTAGCGTTTTATTAGTATAGATTACAGTTATATTGAAAAGCTAACAGGTCAAGACAGTGGAAGCGTAGATAGAGGATTCTGTAAGAAAAAAATGATGATATACTATCACTTTCTTGTAATATGTATGTAATATACGGTATTACCTGGTGTTTTCTTTACTTTGAATTTACATCATTACCGATCCTTGCAATTGCATTACTCACTGCTTTGCAACATTCCTGACTGATTGTAAGTAAGGATTTAAAGTGAATCGTACTCAGTGATAGACCTAACTTCATTTTACATCCATTTCTAAAATAAAAAAGAAAGAAAACTTGTGACAGATTTTAGAGGCAACGGTTAGTTAAACACAACATGTTGCATTACAGTCTTTTTGCTTGTAGCTTCGTAACTTCCTCTCCCCTCACATTTCACTTGTTTGCTCCTTTACCCTCGACGAGTGACGGTACTGTGATATATTCAAGTTAGTACCTCAACACATCTGCAAACGCATAAAATCAACTGCTCTCATGCATATACGCGCACATATACGTACACAGAGTTTTAGGGCAGGCAGTTTGTTTGTGTTTGCGCACGTACTAGCATTTGTTTAATTACAATGAGTGAAATTATGGTAACGCAGAGCGTGTAATTAGAAATTAATGAGGGTGTGGACTGTGGCGTGTAATGCTGTTTGAGTGACAGCTCGCGCGCTGTGTTAAGAACGTCCTCGACCGCCTGCTGCGGTAGGCAGCACCGCGCAACAGCCATCCGCCTCTGTTTGTCCCCACAATTCATCCCGATGATTATAAATGACTGATTTATGGCGGGATTATAACATCGATATCGGTGTCAAATGCTGATGTCATGTTATCAAACACAAGTGTCCGAGCCGAATTTCAACTGTCTAGTTTTCAGGCGCACCCACAACAGACAAGGGAATTTATTTTTAATCCTTGCATCGTGCCAGAGAGAAATGTTAATTTTCAATGGCTTGTGTAATAGGTATCAGCTGATAACTTTTAAGGGTATAAATCTATAAGTGTGGTGATAATTTCTAGAAAAGATGAACACTTTCAAAGGAAACTACAAGAATTTTATATACAATCTTTGGCAGGCGTTTTTTTTTAATTTTTTTAAATAAATTTTAAAGTTATTTATACAGACCATGGAAATACATTAATACATTCCAACCCCTGATAATCAAAGCAATGTCTATTTTCAAAACACTGATAAAAGATGATATTTTTCGGCCTCTAGCTTACTAATCTACGTGTTTGCTGTCCAAACTCTATTTGGAAAATATATGCCATTCTCAAACGCGATGAACGAATTCCCTGCCAAAAAGTAACTGCCTCTTAAGATGAATTTCATGTACACAGGAGACATCAATGCTTTGATGAATAGAGACGAGGTTCGATATCCTTAGATTTCCTATTCCGTTCTACATATAATTTATCTTTTCTTTTTTTGCCTAGCCTAATAACCGAATAACTAATGGAACTAAAATGTAAATTTTGCTATAACTGAAATATTATTTTTGTTTTCTGGTGTTGTTTCCATTGCTGTCTGTTGACGAAACAACAAATTTTTTGTCCCGAGTTTTACCTATGTGATACAAGATACTTTTAACCATTGAAGGCTCTTAAATATCTTGAAGCTATGGAAATCTAAGTTAGGTGGTCGGTATTTCGAATGCATACCAAGCTAATATTAACTTTAATCTGAAAAATGTGTTTCTTTTAGCAACTAAGCAACATCACTGACTATTTCAAATGTTTGCCAGAAATAAAGGAAATTTTTATTGTTCCTGAAAGGTAATCAATGAAAATATAATTTCAAAAACAAATAAAGTTTTTAATTATTTGTTTGTATTGTAGGAACATAAAGCCTAACAAATTCATACCTTTCTTTATCAAACATATTCAATTTTAATTTAAAAATAAAACTGTTAAGTCATTGTACAAAAATAAATATGTATACTTCAATTACAGCTTGCTTTAACAAAGAAAACAGCGACATGTATGGAAAGACGGCGAAAACATCTTCGGACGTGATCGGGCCACCGAAGATGGCCGAACAGCATGACATACGGCATGCTCAAACGGGCGTTTTGTACTTATTGATATGTTAATGCAGAGTTGATCCATATTTTAGAAATAAGCAACTATGAATCGGAAGCATCATTGAGGTAATACCTGGTTTTCTATGTTGGAAAAACACTTTTTTGATACACTTATACAATGTTATGTATGTTTATATGATCTACAATCTCAATGTTGGTTGGATTCTTTCGGATGAGGCCTGTAACTACTAATTTTACAAGGATAGAACAGACAGTTCATTCTCCGTGTGTGTCTAAATGTATTTGGATGGGTGATTGTTGTTAATCGTTGCCTGTCGTATAAATGAGAATTAATGCAGGGAGTGGGTGTACGTGACACTGAAAAGTTCAGGCCTATTCTTCCGAAGGAAAATAGTGGAATTGTAAAGTTTTACGACGGACGAAACACCACAGCGTTCCGGCGTGAATTTAATAAATCACTCAGTGATAGGCCATAGTGAAACATCTGTTTAATCATGGCTGAATTATGAACAGAATGACGGGAAGTCTTTAAATGAGTGAAATATTCAGAATTTACTTTTCAGATACCTGTAGAGAATTCATGCAAAAAGACGGCTTCCTTCTTTTAAATTCTCTCAAAGCTAGTACTAGTATTCTAAATTTTGCCTGTTATAAATTACCCGGTGCTGAAGACTTACTGTTTTACATTGTAACGAACGCGTCTTGTGACCGCTAGTTACATTAATAAAGTATATGTTTATTATTTAAAATGTTGAATATTTTAGTGGGCATTTGGGCGCAGTGTACAAGTGTGGAGCGGCAGATCTGAGGAATGCCAGCAGGCCGGTTCCTCGAATTAGCGAGGGGAGTGTGTCCCTGAGAGGGGAGGATAGGTAGATAAACAGAGTGATCTGCGGAAATTTCTGTTTTCATGTGGCACGTAGGAACATTCAGTGCTGGTCGGCATTCACGATTGGTCGATGTGGACTGTCTGTGCGTTAATGAGAATGTGCTGCCTGGAACGGGACATCAGCCACTTCGTTTGAGCGGAGGTGCTCAGGCAAAGAATGTTCTGAAGAACCGTGCCACACTGTTCCGTAGCAGAGCAGAAAACTTCATCCAGTGTGTGTGGCTGACATCAAAATTCGGTAATTATACATCGCCAATGAAGGACACTGTGCTAGCTACATTTTCAAGTTCATAGCATTGCCCAGCTACGACCCTGCTGATGAGAACTCTCATAGCCCGAAGCAAACATTTCTTTCAGAAGTGAACAGTCAAAATGTTGAATTTTTTTATTGTTTAATTTTGTGTATTTTATATAAAATACCCTGGCGCCCGCAAACGGACAACTGATTAATTTTAACTAATTTTGTTATAAATGTCATGTCAGTAATTGAAATAAAACCATCAGTGATTTCTCATATAAAGTATTCACGCACCTTTCATGATAATAAAATAAAATAATAAAATTAATTATAATTTTAAATTAGCTAATGAGGTCAGAACGTTACAACATGTATGATTGCTACTGTTCTCGAAAATACGAAAATTATTACATTATTCTTTCTGTCTCAAAATACAAATTTGAAGTTTAGGGAATTGACTACGTTGACACAGTTATAACAGTAGTGAAATGGTGACACAAAATTTCGAGCATCGAAATATCGTATGTTCACTCAGCTAGTCACCCAATAATATTGTATTTAATAATAAAAAGACAATGGAAGACGTCAAATTATGCCCTTATCCCCCTTATCGCCTGTCTTCCATATATACATGGTATCACTTACTGTATTGGGAAACTGTCAAAGCTGGTGGAGGTGCGAATCGTGTATAAAGCTCACTGCAAACTTGGCCAGTCATTAACCAGGGTAAATGACAGATTACACCCACACAAGCTTATTGGTATTTATGAAATCCCCTGCAACCGTGGTAGTGTTGACATCGGCGAGAAAGGCCGCACTGTGGCGGAGAGACTTAAGGAACATATCCGCCACTATAAATATAACATCAGGGACAAATCCTCCGTAGTCCGCCATGCCATAAAATTTCAAGACACGAGGCTCCTGTGGAGAGAAGATCAGTGGTGGCCTCGACGTGTGAAAGAGGCAGCAGAAACCTTAAGGAATACGAACAACATCAACGAAGATAGCGGCCTTTTACTCTACGATGCTTGGTGATTACTGTTATGACAACATAAACATAAACAGTATTTCTAGTTGAAAATATAAAGCCAATGCAAATTCGTTACTGATGATGCCTCGATGAGAGGTGAAACGCGTACGACGCAAAATAAATAAATGAAACAGTTGCATTGGTGTTATACAGGGCGTTCGCCGGGAAACGCAACCCACTGTTAGCGCTACAAGGAAGAAACTGCTCGCGGCGAGCGAGCGGTCAGCTCCCGGCATTGTTCGACCGTCGGCCGCGGACTATTTCATAATAATTACGCTTCATAAACTTCATAAACTTGTATGTGCTAAGCATTTAAATGTGACGTAATTCATTAGCTTACCTTATAAAAGATGCTGGAAGTGTTGACACTCTTGTGTAATGCACATTTCACATCTTCTGAACATATTTCGAGACACACGCTGCCCTAACTGACTTAATGATTTTTTGGGTGACTGTTCTAGTCGAAAAGCGATATCGTCAATTTTCTCCTATGTGAGAATACGGTTGACCGACAGTCTCTTTTTGTTAAAAAATGAACCCGTTTCTCTTACTTTTTTAACCAGACGCAGAATTGTTGATTTAGCTGGCAGTATAGCGCCAGGAAATTAGCGACGAAATTTACTGCGACACTTTTTAAACGACTTCTTCTTCACATATGTATCGTAGAGAAATATTCTTTGTTGCAAACTGTAACGTACCATAATTTTACTCACACTCAAACACGGTACAGATTAGTAAGAGTATGAAGCCCCAAACCAGCCAAACCGCAAAGAAACGTTTATTCACAACACTGATTAATAAGAGACTGAAGTCACAAACTAGCTACAATGCAAAGAAACCGTTCTTAACAATGTAAGGGTCCCATTTACTGCGTCACTGTACTTTTGGGGCAGCGACGGTGTTAAACAGTGCGGTGATTCACGGTGCCGTGTGGCGGAAACTGCTGGGTCCACTGCCCGAGCAAGTTGCCGACGGCAACAGACTGGGAGGGTAGCGTTTTCCGGCGAACGCCCTGTATTTTCAACTATAAATTAACTAAGCAACTGTGGAAACATGGCTTGCAACAACATTGCACAAATAGTATCTCTGAAGAAGGCTGTAGGATACTAGCCGAAAACTCAGATATTTCAATAAACAACGCGGCATAGCCAGAAAAGCTATTAATCATGAACAAAGACGGCCGCGGAAGTCTTACGAATCATTTAATAACGAAGTTAGCAAACATTTACACATAGATCATTATTATTATTTTCAGATGTAGCTATGATATTACACTACTGTTTATAAAAAGTAAAAATTCAGTGATGCATATATTTGTTAATTTACTGAATTTGAGAAATATAAAAAAATAAAGCTGTTTTAAAAGTAAGAATAATAGCTATATCAACTCTCGCTTTAATAAAACGCATTTGAAAAGCTCCTAAAGTGCTATGCATATAGATTATTAGTAATTTTGATAACATGACTTGTCGATAATAATCTCTGCTCTGAAGTTAGAAGTACTTATCTAGTTATAATATATCACTATGACATAACAATGAATTATTTTCCTAACATAAAATTTGTATAAAATAGATTTTTGTGGAATAGCATAGGCCTACTGAAGAAGTTTGGCTGTGCTGCTGCTTGCATGATTAAAAATAAGCAGGAATAGTCGCCCTGGAAGATGTACCCAGGAGTGAAAACACATCTCTTTTTATATAAATCCTAAATTTGATATAAAAGTCAATTTGTATGTTATGGATTGAATTGAAAATTTAATACTTTTTTTTACAATTTTTCAGTCCAGTATTTCGATAATATAAGCTAGTAAACCGTAATTTAGTATTGGTAACTATATTTTATCAAGTGGAGAGCTGTATATAGCTATGTTTCAGTTACACTCATCTCAACTTTCCTCATCGCACCACTGCACTACAACGCTCCAACTTAAAGTCAACTATCCTTCATCTTCACATATTACGGACAACAAGTATTTCAGTTTTTTCAGCATTTCTGTTTATATATGAAACTTCTATTTTTATTTCCAAATCTTGGTACGGGAGCATGCTGAAAACATTCTTATTTGAATCCTGGCCTAATAGAAGTTGAGTGTTGTGTGGTACTCACCGATGGTGGTGAGCACGGTGAGGGAGTAGAGGAAGGCCCGGGCGAAGTTCCACTCGTAGGGGGCCCCCGCCGGGCGCAGCCCCCTCTGCAGACTGCCGGCCGAGGCCGCCGTGGCCCTCTGCTGCAGGGCCGCCTCCTCACCCAGCCGCGCCACCAGCTGCTCCTGGAAGCGCGCGATCTCCTGCGCGGCGAGACGCGTCCAGTTGTCGCGGTACAGGATGTTGAGCGACACGGTGATGTCCCAGATGTTCTCCACCGTGCGCGCGCGGGACTCGTCCGCGGCCCGCTGCAGCCAGCTACTTGCTGCCGCGGTGGCGCCTCCGATGCCGGTGCTGCTACTGCTGGCGTTACTGTGCATGCGGCGCTCGGTACCAGCTCGACCCTGGCCGCCCCCGACGCCGCCGCCACCCTCCACCGCCAAGAAGACGAAGGCTCCCAGGAGAGTGTACCTGCCAAGTCGACGAGACATGGTTAATATTTCGATATGATAACTTTTGATATTTATATTTTCAATTGAAGTATAAATTATTTCAGACATTATAGAGCGTTTTGTAATAGAAATAGATCAGACAAATACCGAAAAGTCTAAATTTTCCACTAGAGGAAATGGGATTGAAATTGAAAATACTCGTATCTACATCTACATCTATTCTCTGCAATTAACAATTACCGTGGGTGGCAGAGGGTGCTAAGCACCAATCCTACTTCAGTGCATTCCAATCCCGAACAGAACGGGGTACAATTTACTTATATCCCACTTTCGGAATAAAGATAAATAAAAAAAAATGGACGGTGAGTTTTGTTACTTATGAGAAAGTATCAAACGTTCTTGGAAAATTAATTTGAACCATCAGATGTTTTATTTTATTTTTTACTCAGATCGTAGGTAAGGCGTGATCGGAAATTTTTGGGTGTCTTGCTGTCGAGTGATAGCATTTTATGACGGTACAATCTGCGTCTGCCACGAGATAGCAGCCTAATGGTGAGAAATAAGTGTAGCTATCTGTCTATGAACTACATAAGCTGTGTTAAGTGTGTTTATAATGATCACCTAGTGATCGAGGTGTATGCTGCTATGTTGGAGGGCGTTACCCTTTCGTGACAACCGTTTTTGGAGTTGGAAATGAGGTGGAATTGCCTTGGATTTCCTATTGATGTAGGTGTTATTGTTTCAAATTTTCGAAAGGCACAAATGAGTCCAATCTTACGTCATCGTCGGATGAACGAAACACTGTCATCAGTTTTGTATGCTTTGAGTCTATATTGTAGATACGTTTGGTATTTTAATCAAAAGTTGGGTACAAATTCTGGATATCACTAAACGTGCTTCATCGTCTCTCTGATTTTGCCGGATAATATCACATAAACCGGCATCTGACGTAGTAGACCATCATGGTATTACAACGATTAGATTCAACGGGGTGGCATAGTCTATTGATTTGTGTGATATGTTTCCTCGAGAAGGAAATTAATTATCATGCTCTCAATCATCTAGCTAATGAAATGTGTAAAAATCCATAATCGAGACAGGCAATAGCCCACCCAAGAGGCTGGACCTGATTTAAAGTAGCATGAAGCTAATATGATTCGGGTCTCTGGAGTTTGAAGATTAGATGTAACATTAAAGATGTTAATAACAAACACACAGAAAAAACTGTAATATCACTTAGGACTCCCAGAACACTGATGTAAATATCCTTTGTAACCGAAGCGATGTTTGATATGTAACTTTTTGTGACAACTTCAAGCATTACAAAATAGAGAACCTTAACAATGGTTTTTGAATGTGACTGCTGACGACATAAACAACATATTACACAATTTAGTACAGGCAATTAGCAGTGTTTTCATCATATTTTAGTGCGAGGGCAGAAAGATTGCACCTGTAATCATTTGTTCTGAGTTTTTATTGCTTAGTAACCAATAATTATGTTAAACATTCATAAATTTATTAATTTAACTTCAGAGAACTAGAAGAAGGTGTTCCTATCCTTACCGAGTGGAGCCTTAGGTGGACAGCAGAGAGAAAGCTTCATATTACATTTAACGACCTAAGGAATCAAGATGGGGGTGGTGTGGCCAGCCCTACACTCAGACCATTTTTACTTTCCTGGAGAGCCGATCCGGCCGTTGAACTTCGGAAACAAACTCCAATTCGTTTGGGATAAATGGTAATAGTCCAGGCCGTACTCAAACTCTCTACTTATTGAAACATGTAGCCAGCCTAAGATTCGCAGCATACACGACAAATCTGATTCAATAGTCAAATTCTATAACAACTACAGTTTTTTCTCATATACGACATGACTAGCTTCTACTTAAAGATAACTTGGTCAAATGTGGCAGGTTACAAGAGGGACCATTATACATTAACTAATCTAAAATATGTACATTACTGTCTGGCCATTACTGAAATATACAATTACTTAATATATCTTTCGGCAACAAAAATTTTTCCGACTTTCGTACCATCATTGCCTAAAACACAGTATTGTTTATAACACTGATAATTATATTTCACGAGAAAAGGAGATTATTAACTTGATGACACTTGTATGAACAGAAGTAATTACAATGTAAGTCATTTATTAAATATTAACTAAATACTTAATCTATTTTAGTTAATGTTAGAAGATTAACGAAAATTGTGGTAATAACTAAAGAAAAATTAATATATTAGATAATTTTTGTCATTTACGCTGGAATTATGTTATCGATATCAGAAAAAGATCATCACACATGGGTTTCGAAACATTGTAAAAGACAAGTAAGTTCTCTACTAATGAGATAAATATACAAATTTTTATGCTATTTTTCCTCGAAGCCAGTACAACAGGTTGCAATGAAGTTGACGAGTGTGCTAATATTTTTACAACCTGCATCCAGACAATACCCTTTGGGTTTGGTTTTGTGTTTTTATAATTGATTTGTGGTTTGCCGTGATCCTGTGTAATAAATTGAAATACTTGGCCCACCTATCTTGCTTCACATATATCTTTTCACAAATAGTTTCAATTCAGGGCTATTTATATTTCTGGTATGAGATTGTATTATTTTAATTATATTTTACCCTGTTATGCTGCATTTGCACGACGATAATAATCCTGTACGTTTATACGTTAACTGACAAGGATATATTTTTGATTTTATAACGAATTCTATCGACACAGGCTTTGATTTTAATTGTTTTACTTGTGCCAGGTGTGTTACAAAAAACAAAAGGAAGCAAACTAGATTTGAGATAATGCGTAAATAGGTAACATATAGATCTATACCAAAAGTAGTAGGACTGATCTTTTTGTTAAAAAAAATATTGAAGATATCTTTACAGTTCCTTAATCCTCTTCGAAATAGCGCCCTTAGGCAGCTACGCACCAAATTTACGCTGCTGCCATTGGCCATACGCCTTCTGGAAGTCAGTTTCGAGGACGCTGTTGAGAGCCCTCGTCGATGCTGCTTCAACGTCCTGGATTGAGTCAAACCGCTGTTCCTTCAGTTGCCTTTTCATCCGTGGGAATAAAAAAAAAGTCAGTTGGAGTCAGATTGGGACTGTAGGCGGGGTGCAGCAACGTGGCAACGCTGAATTGGGCCAACAGTTGCCTTCTTCATCCTCCCGTCCAATGAAGGCTCGCATGAGCAAATCAAAGATCAAGACAATGCTGATCGTGTTTTTTGACTGTATCGGGGTGATTCATAAGGAGTTTGTTTCCCCTGGGGAAACTGTCAATTCGAACCTTTACATGCAAGTGTCAGCCCGCCTGTGAAACCGAGTGAATCGCGTCCGACCAGTCATCTCCACCAACTGGACTCTGCATCATGACAATGCGCCGTGCCAAGGCGCGCCGTCATGAGCCAACTGTTAGCCCGAATTGACATTGCCGCGTTGCTGCACCCCGCCTACAGTCCTGATTTGGCTCCATCTGACTTTTCTTACTCACATGGCTGAAAAGGAAGCTGAAGGAACAGCGGTTTGACTCAATCCAGGACGTTGAAGCAGCATCGACGAGGCCTCTCAACAGCGTCCCCGAAACTGACTTCCAGAAGACGTACGGCCAATGTCAGCAGCGTAATTTTTGGTGTGTAGCTGCCTAAGGGTGCTATTTCGAAGAGGATTAAGGAATTGTAAAGATATCTTCAATAATTATTTTTTAAAAAAATCAGTCCTACTACTTTTGGTATATACCATGTATAGCAAAGTCACATTAACTTCAGTGCGTCCATCATTTCGTGCAGTCATCTCTCCAGTGTGTGAACGAGGAGCAATTCAGTTGATGTTTTTTGATGACGTACCATGGTTTAATATTCATTCAAAGAATAACCAACTGTTTTATCGTTTCTCTATTAAAAGAATGTTTGTTTTCAATCCAGATCGTGAACAGAAGAAATGCGTCTGCCTACCCAGCAAATTTCGTGTTTTAGATACGAAAAACTCATGTATCTAGTTATCTTTGGAGACTAGTCAAGTGTTTTATTTAAAAAATTTAAAGTATTTATTATGATTATGCAGGTCGATTCGAAGTAGTTTTGCTTTCTCGGGTAATGAAGGTTTCCTAAAAAAAAAAAAAAAAAAAAAAAAAAAAAAAAAAAAAAAAAAAACACACACTAGTTAGTTTGCTATAGTTTCGTCTATTCTTTTCGGCGAGAATGTTTGTGCTTCAACACGTCCTGTGGCAATAGCTTAGAGGTTTACAAAGTTTTTCTTAGAACCCTCCCCTTCCGTCAAAATAGATGTTCCAAAACGCCTCCCGTCCCGCCAAAATTTTATTATTAAAAAAGTAAATGCCTACTTCTCAGTACACACAATAACATCGCAGAGGAAATTCTCTTTCTATCGTATGTTAGATTAAAGGTTATCAGCTCTAACAAGGGGAGATTCGTTTGTGTGTGTTATAAAAGCTCATAGCCACAGGTGCAATGTGGCAAAGGTGCAACATGGGCTTGTTCGCCGTTGTCGGGAAAATTGGTATTGAAATATTTCTTTGCTTTCAAATAACTTCTTTACGGCAATTTAAAGGTACACATGGCGCAGCGTGCAAGCTTTCTGCCTCATAAGCCAGTTTTGGCCTGATCGAATCTCACTTATGGCAATTTTTTTTTATTTATTTATTCAAACATATATGCCGATAATTCCCGGCAGTCATTCTCAACAATTATGCATATAATAAGCTTTTTAAATGCCTTTTTTATGGAAAAACCATCGGCGTATTGTTTCGGCCCACCCATCACTTGGTGCAGGAACGAACATCTGTCCTTCAACTGCAACGCTCGAGTAACGATATGTATTTCATACCTGTTAATGAAATATAACTTTGTTTGCAAACAACTTATGAACTTCAGAAGCGTAGGTTTTTTTAACAACAGTCGGAATTTAAAAACATTATTCTATGCATAGTTGATGGGTGAAGAATGAAGTTTGTGGAAGAAGCTTTCAGAAAGAAGAGACAGGACGGTAGGTCATATTTTGAGACATGCTGGACTGGTTAATTTGTTAGTGGAGGGAACATTCGAAGGTAAGAACTGTAGAGGAAGACAGAGATCAGAATATATGAAGTGGATAATTGAGGACGTGGGTTTTAAGAGATACGTAGGCATGAAGAGGTAGGAAGGGATGGAGGATTGCATAAAACCAGCAGAAAGACTGATAACAGCAAAAAAAAAAAGGTTGAAATTGATCCTCGGCAATGATGTGTATATTCATTTTAATAAATAAAGAATTTGCCTACCACGAGATTCGATCAAGAGACTACGGGCTTATGAGGCTGAGAGCTTACTCCCTGCGCCACGCATCACTTTAAATATCAGTAGCGTAGGAAGTATTTGATCGCAGCGGAATATTTCAATACAGATATTCTCGACAATGACGAAGAAGCCCATGTTAATGCTGTAGCATATAACACCTCTGGCAATGTGCTTTTATAACACACAATTTAGTTCTAATCTGAAATTTACAGTTGGTATCCTCGAATTGTAAGTGGCTTTAAAGGATACATACCACTTTAGACGGTGTAGCGGTATGATATTGTCCACCCGGGCAGCTAAAGTACCATACACCCCGGCGCCCACCACCTCCTAAAATGTCTTCAACCTCCCTGGGACCTATAGTTAAATGTTCATGCACCTGAAAAATGTTCTCTTCGAAAGTCTATCGAATTGACTTGGTGTTAAATGTGGAATAAAACATTAGCAGCTAATGTTAATATCTTACCCAAGCAGGAGAGAGCAGATGCCCAGGTTGGTAAGGAAGCCCTGGGCGAGGCTAGCGCCACGACCGGTGAGACAGAGACACCTGTTGGCGTCTTCTCCGGCGCCGCGACGCCTCTTGGAGGACGCTGCCGCTTTTCCGCTTGCAGCCACTTTGTGAGTCTGGTAGGGGTCGTACTGGTAGTGACGCGACTTCTCCATGTCTTCTACACCGCCACTTGCAGTACGGCGCACCTGATATAGCGGCAACCGGCAACACAGTTCGCACAGTAGTGGTTGAGTGCTCTAATATTCATCGCACCCCCACACACACTTTCACCACATTCTAGCTTCTGTACCCGACAACGTTAATTATCTCTCTGACTAAAGGTTTTCGTCATAGATATCTTCCTCGAGAATCCTTAGCATGGATAATTGGGTCAGTCTTTATAGCCAAAGGAATCACACACATATTTCTGGGTAACCTTTGTAATAAAATCTCCTTACACCACGACAGCAACATTAATTTACTCAGACACCGATGCTTTTTGTGATTTTGTGTTTAGTCTAGTTACGTTTTAATAGATTTAAGATAATTGATACCAAATCAAAACTTAATAATGATAATCCATTAAAAATATTTTTATTTACAGTTACTCGGACACTAAAGTTTTGTTTACACCGTTCTGAAATATATCAAGTTACAAACATGGAAAAAATCGAACCTGATCAAAGTATGACAAGTTAAGAATTTCGAATAAATATTTAATTTTAATCATTGAAGAAAAAATTAATTGCATTTTTAAAATACGAAAAATCGCAATTTAAGATTATGTTTGAGGAAAATAGTTTTTTGTTAGTTATTCACATATAGGATAAGCAGTAACGGTGAATGAAAAGCAGTTTATCAAAATTAAATAATCATGAAATTAAGCTTAGCAAAATATTATGTATCTAATACTCTGAGCGAAGACAGAAAATAATTTTGCTTCACAGGTAAACAACTACCAGTTTTTCATGGAATGTTACACAAAAAGTTCGTTGCCGGTGATGGTATGTCGAAAACAGATACATTATGAATTTCTAGCTCTTTCTCACTTTTTCTGTTTTAACACATGTAATTTTCTTTGTCTATGAGCGGTGTAATATGTAATTCTGTTACTTTCCAAGTTTTGAGGTCTGTTATCTATTTACAACAACTTTTGCCAGTTTTCCTCCATCCTGACCATCGTTAAGTACTGAACACTACCCAAAGTCATCGTATTTCTCCATCGTTGCAAATAGTTGGCGTAGGAAGCTGTCTGGCTGGCACCTGAAATTTAAAAAAAGAAGCAGTTACTATCGATAGTAAACAGCTTGCAAGCTAATAGCAGGCTATACCATGCAGAAAAGAGTGTCAACATAAATTCTTGTAAATAATTCTCAGCAATGTAAAACACGAAATTACAAACAAAAACAAATAAGATAAAATCTCGGTAATGTAGCGTTAACTGTGGAATGTGGTATAAATTCCAGGTAGAGTGGCCGTTAATTTATACGATTAGAAAAATTGAAATAAATTAAAGTATCAATGGCTCAGTGAGATTATTTTAGCTCTCAGAAAATATATACAAAAAAAATCGTTTCTTGACGAGTATTAAATACCACTAAATACATAATTAATAATTTTTATGTATTTTGAGACATATAGTTAACATATCTACAGCTCTTATAATGTTCTAGTACAAGTAAGTCTTTTTAAGAAGTAACTTTTGTTTCACTGTTTCAACAAATTATGTAACAGTAATAAACATATGCACATAAAAGAACTATTTGAATTACATGTTTCAGAGAATGAATACCTGTTGGCAGCTACATGAAAGTTTATACAATAATATTTGAATTTTTTGTCGTCAATAGAAACTTCAAATCGATAAATCAAGTTAAGATTGCAAATACTTTAAAAGGTACAAGCGATTTGGGGTTTAGAAGAATTTCCACCACCATTGCAGTACAGGTAAAAAATCTTAAACATTTTCTGTTTTATTTCGGATGCTAGCGACGAAGATGTAGTATGCAGGAAGAACGAATATACATTCCATGATTTTTTTATCAGTAAGCATCATTCATAGTTATAGTAAAATAAAAATACCGTAAAGTTTAATAGGATGATTACTGCTTCTAATCTATGTTAATTAATTAGATTTCTAAAATGGAAATAAACTCTTAGAATGGACTAACAGTAATAATATTAAACATTTCACAATACCCAAATTTTTAACGAGTGTCCTAGACTGATTCTTTAACAGACAAGCATTATCTTTGAAATACAATTCACTCGGAGGTTGTACTAAGCTTGAAATTCTTCTTAGTGAAATGTCTGTAATAGTTATACATTTTGTTCCTTCTTAGGATATGAACCACTAAATTTATCACCCAGTTATAACATTTTCATATAGTTGAACATTAGAGATCCTACGTCTCTAGATCACTGCTCTCACAGGCCTCCTGTGGTCAGATCCTGTCAAACGTCAGAGTGAAAGTAGATATTTTTATTGCTTATCCGTTTTTCTTAATCCTTTAACAACGTAATTCATTCGGTTGAGTGAATTGTTATTTTAACTTGTTAACTATTTCACAATGTAACTTTATGCTAACACTGTATTGTGTTCTGTATGTATTTTTTTGCAATTTTATAAGTTTAGCATATATGGTGTGTTAAGTAATCGTCAAGACAGCAACTATTAAACAAAAATCGCATTGAAGTACGTTTCTTATTTTTCTATTCTTCACACTGTTAACTAGCTGAGACTGCTATGGCCGCAGTGGGTAACAGTTTATTCCCTTAATCTGGAACACCTGCTCTTCTCCGGGACTCCACAACCCGTGTAAACAAGGCGAGCGAGCAAAGATAGCCCCCTACAACCGTCACCGACCGTTTATTCGCCGGGCCTATTGTCCGGATGGCGGAGATATTTCAAGCAGTCCGCCCCACGAGGGGGAACTTCTCCCCGTTGTCGCTTCAGCGGAAGAAAATTTCCAGTCGAACCAACAGCGTCTAGTCTGTGTTTTACTGTTAAGTGTGAGAACGAAATTGCTTGCACTTTTGTTATGATTCTTCCCTCAATTCCATCGGGTAAGGAGGCCAAGGAAAAAATTAATAGACAGTATCAGCTACTACGAAATCTCATTTCAAGTGTCAAACACAAGTACAAAACAGCAGCATGTTTCGTACAGTAGTATTATAAAAAATCCAAGAAAATTATTATAATTACAATAGTAACAGGGGGACTGTAAGGTAATTCTTCCGTTGTATTATATTATCTAAAGAAACAGCACGAAAGAGAGTAGTTGTTTTTCAAACATAAATTTTTTATGAAGCTGGTTTTCTTCTCCATCGTGCTCCATAATATTGTTCCATTTATACGTATGATGGGTTGTTGCAAGAATAAGCGTCCCAGTGTTATTTTTGATCGTGTATTTACGACTCGTCGAAGTCATTAGAGTCAGGACTAATGGGGACAAGGAACGAGAAGGAATTAAGCCATGGCATTTTCTAGGATCCATCCAAACATTCGCCTCAGCTGATTGTGAGAAATCAAGAAAAATAGAATTCTGGTTGGGCGATTGAGGATTTGAATTCTTGTCCTTCCGAATGATGATACCGAACATTACTGCTCACATACCAGTCTCGGTAGTACTATTTTCATCGTTATTTATAATTATTAATTGCTGCCTAGCAAATTAACAATGGTGCACTGTTTAGTTTAACAGTGTAATTTTGCGAAATTATTTTTGATTAGTGGCTGATTCATCGTGGAATCGTATTTAACACCTAATTCCAACTTGTATCAAACATTATTTCGAGTGATACTTGGACAAATAGCTCGTTTTATCCTTGTCACAACATGGCGGCAGTTAAATACTTAATCTATACTAATATTATAAATGCGAAAGTAATTCTGTCTCTCTGTGTGTCAGTCTGTTTGTTACATTTCTTGGGGTAAACGCCTAACCATATCGTGATGAAATTCGACAAGAAGATGCGATTTGGCATTTAGATGGACATAGGATACTTTTTTTGTATAGATATTACATATTGTCATGTAATTTTGAAAAATTACGGAAATGGCGATAGGCAGACGCTTAGGATTTGTAAAAATCTGTAGTACCAAACGATGTAGTTGGCATGTAGCTCAGTGGTTAACACACTTGCTTAGTAAAGTATGGCCCCTGGTTCCGATTCAAATCCCGATGGAAGCAAATGTTTTTAAATATTGTTTTTGATCGTATGAGCCACGTCGGGATGGTCAGTTTTACGGATTCCATGTTAAATTGTAGATACCACAAATTTAGGGGGCCAATGCTTGGAAAATCGTACGCGATCTAACAATGCTGTAGGTGTACATCTTTATACGCTGTATTGATCACTCAGCCGTTGTTTCTCTCGCAGTCGGAGTGTGTGTGGTCTGCATTAATAATATTATAAATGTGAAAGTAAATCTCCGTCTTTTTGTTACGTTTTTTTATTTACTAAATGGCAACACTGATATTGATGGAATTTGACAAGGAAATAGTTTAGTATCTGCAGAAACGACACAGGAAATTTTTTTCGGTTTAAATAACAGTTTCAAGTCACGACGTTTTCAGAACTTATCGAATGGTGACGGACAGACGGATGCGTGTGTTAGTCTGTAGTGTTACGTCGATTTCTCATGCTGGGATTCTCGCGCTGTCTTTTGGTGTATGATTTGTTAGTAAATTTCGTTTAGAGACAAAACTTATTATTTGGTATAGATGTCGATTTGCTAAGCACTGTACTATTACTTTGTGTCTGCCTAAAAGTTTCTGGCACCAATTTATATTGTCTTTTTTTCTGACATGCCTTGCGGACGTAAAACTGGCCTGAGATGTAGCTCTTGAAGAACACGAGCAGCTGAAGTCATTAGAACCCAAGAATATAATGCTCATGTTGAAGTCAAAAGAAAATACCAAACTAAAATATAGCTGCCCTATCTCCACAATTTTTTATTCTGTTCTTAAATATGTTGGAAGTTGATTCTCTTCATGAGACAGGTTCGACGGTAGAATGATATAGTGATGGCTTTCTTGTCGTATTATGACGAATTGGTGTTGTTTAGGACAAATCTTACGTTCCTAAAAACTTTATATCCTGTATGACATTATAAGTCCACGCGTACGAAGCCGCGGGTAACAGCTAGTAAGTATACAAACAGATTTAATTGGTGATCAAATGTGGTAAATAATAATAAAAAATAAACAGTATACTGACACATTCTTAACTCTTAACCAGATTGCAAGAGCCACCGGATTGATTCCGCCCTGGAGTCACTATTCAGCGTCGTTTTAGTCTCACCGCATCATCACTGTCAGAAGAAAAAACTCAGCACACTGTGTGAGCAGAATTATTCCAGTCTGGCAGTAGGGAGGACATGCGTTCAAATCCTTCTCTGACCATTCAGATTTTTATTTTTATTTTTTCTCCGATATGACTCCTGGCAAATCACGAAATAGTTCCTTTCAGTTAAATGTTTGCAATGCTCTCCATCTCTAATGACTGTGTGGTCGGCTTCAAAATCATCCAGCGTGGTGGATGAGTGGTAATACCCTGGCCTACCTTTCAGGTTGATTCGGGTTCGAATCCGCATGAGGCCATCTTCATTTTAGTTTCCCATGGTTTCCTCAAATCACTCCAGGCGAATTCCGGGATGATTCCTTCTAAAGTTTTAATGTCTTGAATACAAGAGCCATACAAAGAATTACATGTTTATGAGGTCTTGAGAGAAACGGTTTGTTTCTAGGTAGCTGAGGCTAAACACAATGTACCAATAGTCAATACTCAGGAAAGGTTACCACAATAATTATTACTATATAATGAAAAATAATAGGAAACATATCAAGATACAGATTGATAAATTTTTTTTTTAGGTTACTTCAGTTTCGTTACAATAGTTGTCGGCTCACTTGTGGTTTGAATCAAGCCAATAAAATTTTAGGCATTCATATAAACGAAAAATTCTATATCCCCAATTTCCGTTATTTAATATGAATTATTGTATAGCTAGGAGTGTGAGCGATAAATTTTGGTAATGACATTATTCAAGACAGTCTAGCATTAACAATCCAGATTTTTTCCCGTGGTTTCCCAGAAACACTCTTGCTATAGTTAACATGGAATTTTCATAACACCAATATCATTCCTGTTCCCTGAAGAAAATCTCATAATTACTCTAAATACGTCATCACCGGTAAAGCATCAATGGAAAAGAGAGAGAAAAAAGGATCAATTATCGTTCTGATAGATAACATTATCAACAGTGGCGTTAGTTATTGTATACTAGATGTTTGTCTTGTTATGTAACTTTTTTTTACAAAAAGAACTTAGGACATGGAACCCAAAACAAGTTCCGTACCCTCGAGGCATATTAATACTTTTGAGATGAGAAAACCGCTCTCGACAGGCAACGACTTTTTTTTTTTTTTTTTTGTTTTTTTTTTTCCTGTGCCGTCCAACAAGCAATTTCCTGTGCCGACGTGCATTTCCCTCGACACATGACAACGAATTCCTGTACAAATCCAAATCCTCCATTCCAGCAGTACACGTCCATCCTGTCACCACCAAAGTCGTTCTCTCGTTTTTTGTTGTTGTTTTTATTTTTTGTCTTTGATTGGCTGCGTGTCGGCTCACGACACGTGACAACAAATGAAGCGGGACGAGCGTAAATCGTTGGAACGCACCCAGTGACCTAGAGAGCGGGACACGGCGAGGGCTCTGGAACACGCAGCTGGTGAGACGGGGCGACAAATTCGATGGGTCGTGTACGGTCGACTGCTGCCGATCGATCGAAATTAGCGTCGACATGCGACGCCCTCGCCTCGCCACTGCGTCACCGGTCGAGGGGATTGAAAGTATCTGTCTTTTCCGTGTAAAATGGTCGGAGAGGGAATACATATTGACAGGAGGATTGAGATTAATGATTACATTGTGAAAACCAGTTGACATCTACGATACAAGAAAGCAATAGAGGTTGTGGGCCACGAAGCTGTTGATATTTGACATTCCAATATTCAATATGATATAGACAGGAAACAAATTAAGGATAATTGCAGAAATATTATTAACATATATTATTAACATATAATATAACCGGGTAAAACTCGTTAGATTCAAGATATCTTTTTTTTAATGATTTTGGGGCATTCTTATTAAGCTACAAGGAAGAAATCGATTTTTTTTGTTACGGTTTTTAGTTAGTATCTGCCAGTCTGTTTGTCTACATATTTGGAAGAGGTATTCACGCACAAAAAACTGGCCGCATTTTCGATTAATGTACAGCCTATGGTTCGGTGGGAGAAACAGGTTAATTTTCATTTTCAGAAAGCTGAGAAATTTAAGATAATTTTTCATTGGACGCCTGTTCCTACAAACTAATATCCACTCTTTGTTGAACGCCATTCACACAAAATCTACTATCCTTACTATTCTGATTTGATGGGTTTCGACTAATTTATAGTCCAAGGTCCCAAAGTTAAGGTACGATAGAAACTTCGAATAAAAGTACCCAAAAAACATTACAAATTTTTCTTTGAAGAAGTTGGATTTTGAGGGGTTTTGCAGTAATATACATCCCACGCTCCCAGGTGTAAAACATGGTTGATTTTATTTTGAGAATTGGTTTCAACGCTGAGAAATTAAGTTAAAAGTATCAGGAAATTATTATCCATTTTTCGTTGAACAATATTCATGGAGAAACTATTGGATTTCGAACAATGTACTGCCCATGATCCAATGAGTCGAATGAAGTACGTTATAATTTAACGTGACGGGGCAAAGCTGAAGCGGTAAGATAAAATTGCCCACGAATTAATATCCAATTAAAGGTATGTTACTTCTCTCAGTCAAAATGTTTGTGGTGATTTCATAGTTCAGTATCATCGTATTATTCCAAGGAATTAACTATCGAATTGTGCTCGAGGTTCTTCAGGCAAAAAGAATTTTCGTTCAGTGAGATCTTGACCAATTTAGTTGAACAGATTGGTCTGTAGATTAACGATCCACGTGAATGGAGTTGCAGATAAGAGCAATATGCAATAGGAATACGAGGTGTGTGAGAAAAGTAATGACATTGGTAACACTGCGAGCGATCTGGTAACGCTGTGTCTACCATCCTGTGCTTGATCGGTTTGTTCATCCCTTCTACATGCTCAGTCCGAGTTTCAACTCCGTTCAGCCAAAACGTTATTTTTGACAGCGCCATCGATTGAAGTTGTGTTTTTGTTGTGTGTTATGAAGATAGACTATCGGAATTTAGAGCAAAGTTGTGCAATCTATTTTTTTGTTAAACTTGGGTAATCCGCGAATGTGACCCTTGAAAAGTTGAAACAGGCCTATGGGGAACATTGCTTATCAATAACACAAGTTTTCCGATGGTGCAAATCATTTTTGGAAGGCCGAGAACACGTTGAGGATCAACCTCGCTCAGGGAGACCTTCAAAAACGGACGATAACGTTTAATTCAGAACTGATTTAAATGGTCGAAGTCGCGAGGATATTATTTCTAAATAATTACTCAGCAGTGTTTCTGTGTTACTCCGCCTATAGGTCACATAGAGCTACAGCTGGCCAGTGTTCGCATCTTGGATTGCTCTCGTACTAGCTGCCCTCATTACGGTTTGCCGTAATCATCTGGGTAATTTAGGGATGGTTTTTAGCTTTTCCTGTACGAATTACACGCTATATAAACACATTTCCACAAACCCTACAAATGTTGTCCACTACAACCACTTTGATTACATTCATGTCGAAAGTTTTCTTGCTGTGAAATAGTGATAATAACGAGAGAAATTTTACTTTGTTGTGTAGCACAAATAGGATTTTAGTCTGCTTTATAATATGGATTAGTAATGTTAATATTTGCGGGAAATGTTAAGTTGCTAGGACAAAGCTGGACCGCACAAGCTGTAGAAACCGTTAAGGATGCAAAAGTACACTACAGAGTATTGCGACTCTCAGTTTGTTACTATAAGTAGCTTCTAAATTCGACAAAATTCTTAATTGAATACAGTGTTTTGACAATTCATTTCTTAGAGCTTACTGTAGCAATGACATAGAATATCTTCATTGATTATAAATAGCTTCTAACACCGCCAAAAATTACTGATTGAACACGTCGTTCCGGTTCATTTCCTCGCAGTTGGTAAACTGAATACAACTGATATTAAATAACGCTCATAATCTAAAAAAAATGGCGTAATTGTGGTACAAGTTCCTGGGTTTAGTGTAACAATGATATTTATTGGTACAGATTATCAGAAAATATCTACATCGACTAAATGTAAATGAACAAGTAGCAGCTAATAATAATATGTTGATTTAAACGAAATACATAATTTTCTGGCAGTTCATTTCTTTTCAGTTACTTAATTAAATAGAATTGTCGATAAACTACGTTCATAACCTTTATTTTATAGTATCATCGCTCGCTGCTGTTAAAATAAAAAGCTTGGTTGGAGCGTAACGTCATTCTTACGGACACGGTTACACAGTGACAAGTCTTGGTCTTTTACTAGTATTGATAGCCTTGTAAGGAATAAACAAAATGATTATATAATGAGTGAATTTTTGCCTGACTGCTCTAATAATATCTAATATCGTATCAGTTAACTAGGAGTATCATAAATTATTATACACTGTCGTCATGGATTTGAACGAGGGTGTGTACTAACACACGGGCCTGATTCGCAAAACGTGGGCTCAAATTCTTGCCCGCAACTCCAGAATTCGGTTTTTACTGATTTCCCATAAGCACTGTAGACCAGTTCTGGGATGATTCCTCCAAAAAGCCATGGTTGTATTCCTTTCCATTATTTGTCCCTCGTATTTTCCTGCCTCTTATTATCTCGACTAGCCGTAAAGCTGAAAATTAAAACAGATAGAGAAAAACACATCGTGAATAGTAATGCTCAGTACTGAATGTTATGAGGGAAGACTGTAACATGTAACAGCAAATTATGTGTTAATGGAAAGAGGACACCGTCTGCTGATACGGTAGATGAGCCACGTGATATGGATCCACGCTATATCAACAAGTATTAAATTCACGAAGGTTCTATTTTATATTCCCTAACATGTGTAACTGTTATCTTTAGAACTCCGTAAACACACTTGTTTTGCATTAGAACTACCTAGGCACCTTGATCGATATGTAATGTTCTCAATGGCACCTCCCACTATTAACGGGGAAATGTTACGTAAAGACTGCTTGTATTGATCTTTGTATCGTTTTAAAGCCTCTATATACACAACGTCCCATGTGAAGATGTCTGTATTTTGTGGTACTGAAATTTCTTTAACATTTCAATTGTTTCGATTGAGCAATGAGACAGAAATAGTTGTTTAAGTATTTTCTAATGACCATCCCAATTTTTTCAGCAAAAGTTATATTTTTATTCCATCTTTTAATGGATTGAAAGAACACATCATGAAAATCCTAGGTTGTAACTTTCAAATGACCATTGAAGACAAAATTATGTTGTAAATATAAGACAGTTATACATGTAAACTTTCTGTTTATAAGTGCTCAAAATACTGTCCATCGACATTGCTACACTTTCTGAAACGGAAAACCACTAATCCTAATACTCTCATTTTTCCTGGTTTAATAACAGCAAAAAATCGAGTGATACGTTTAATTAGGCTCACTGGGGTTATTAAATATCATCTTTCATTTGTCAACAAAAAAAATGTATTTCCAATACTCCGAATCAGGTGAGTTAGAAATTTCAAATACAAAATTTCGAATACAGCACCCGATTAGCTGCCTAGTTATAATATACCTCATGTAAACTTCACTGATAGTGGAAATTGTTTATGATTATGTCTCAAATGGGACGCAAAAAGAAGACATCCTTTGATGATTAATAAGTTCAAGTGCCATTCTAACACTGTTTTTTGATATTCATTATTATTTTGGTGTTCAAGGACATTTGAAGATCCTAAAGAAGGCCTTATCAGAAATATTTTATCATCCACTTCGAAACGTATTTAAAAATACATGTTTTCCTACCAAAATGCAAACCTAGAGAAAAATTACATTAGAACAATTTTTTTTCTTCTGTGGCATTGCTTCAGAGACATCATGGAAATTGTACCAGAAACAATTTTTGCATAATAGAATATAAATTAAATATTAAGGTGGCATACTCTATCATGGACATATTGTGTATCACTAATCGATGACTGTGGAGCACTGAATTGGAACGTGTTTCCTCAGCAACATCTGCTGAATAAATTGGAAAATATACTGCCACAAATTTTCCTTTCTGAAATCAATTAATTGCTTGTCTGCTGTGCTTCACAGTGAACGCTGTTTTCGATGGGATACAGTGTAGATCAAGGCATTCCTAAACATCGCTAACAGCTCCAAACAGAACACAGTGAACGGATTATATATATTATAAAGCGTAGTTTCAGAATATACAGACATGGATAAATAACTGTAGCAAGGAGAGAAATACATATAAAGTTGAGACGTAAATTGTTTCGATGAAATTATTTTCAGCCGAAGAGCTGTTCTCCGCGGGGGATGCGACGGAACCGTTAGCAGTGTTGCCAACTGTGCGGGGTCGTGACGTGACCACCCAGCACACATGTCGGACACGCCTCCCCGAGGCAGCGAGCTGATCGAGCGAGGCGCTGACGTTTCCGGGGGCAATAACTCAGACGGGTCCAGCCGCTCTGGCCGTTAGTCGCGATCCAAGGAGCAAAACTGTGTCGGGCCGCGGATTTATGAGCGCGGTAACAGGGCGTGGCGTGGACAGATGGGCGCCGCCCCTAACACGTAGCCCCGAGCACGCTGCGAGCGTTTGTCATGTGTCGACCCGTGATGGGGTCGGCGCGGGCAGTCCGCCTCGACAGAAAACATCGCCGCAGCACTGCGGACTTCCGTTTCCTCACACTATTTAAGAAACTACTAAAAGTTTCTTCCTGGCGCTTTGATACTGAGTGATTTCCTAACTGTTAAATACCGGGTAGTTACAACTAAACATTCCATATTTAACACGTTATAAAACGGAAACTAATTACCATACGAGTACCAAACTTGGTAGCATTAATTTTCAGTAGGGGGTGTATGATTTAGATGCGTCACAGTGCCACCGTCCAGTTCTAACTATGGCCACCAGGTGCGTGATCAACTGCTTCTCTGAATCACATTTGGAAATGATCGAATTATCAGCCGATCGTTTCCAAATGCTTGGCCGGCACGATCACCTGACATCACTCCCTGTGACTTCTGGTTGTGGGGCTACCTGAAGGACAGGGTTTACCAGGGGAACATTCACACATGTGCTGATCTGAAGCGTAACATATCAAGAGAGGTAGCTAGCATACCTACGGACATGCTTCGTTCTGCCGTGCAGAATGAAATCCTGCGCTTTCAGACTCTTCTGAACACTGATGGGCGCCATATTGAGCCCCTTTTGTAGCAGTAACGGTACCGGTTTGTAATGATATGATGTACCGTTGCAGAGCATTAAAAGTTTCTCATTTTAACTGATTCTGCATTGTTTCTATTCCCCATGTCCTTGACATTAATGCTACCAAGTTTGGTATTCGTACGGTAATTAGTTTTCGTCTTATAACTTGTTAAATAGGGAAAGTTTAATTATTACCACCCGGTATCTCAGTTAGCAACGGGAATGTAACTACAAATATACTCTTCAATTCACAAAATTGCTGGTGGCAGAGGGTGCTTTGCACCAAAATTAATCTCTACTCCATGCATTCCCATCCAGAATAACATAAGGGAAGAAGGAATTCAAATAACCATCAGTGCGATACTTTATTTCCCTAATCTTATCACTCCTGTTATTGTGGAAATAATAGGTCGGTAGACGAAGTTTTCATGGCACTCATTTCTTCATAGAAACAACGTTTACCCTTTACGAACTAACATTATACATTTTTTCAGATAATTTATAGATGAAAAACTGCTATTTCACTGCTACGTCTTTTTAACAACAATTACAAGTGCAATTTCCATGTGGCATAAGTTTTCAGGGAGAAAAAATCAGTATGCTACGATTTGCTGACGACATTGTCTTATTAGCAGAGAGGGCTGAGGATATTGAGAAGTTATTGAATGGCATGAACAAAATACTGAAGGAAGATTTTGGACTGAATATAAATCAAAGTAAAACAAAAGTGATGAAATGTAGCAGAAATGACACCAATACTAGCAGATTAAATATAAAAATAGGCTCTGATGCAATAGGAGAAGTGAGTGAGTTCTGTTACTTGGGAAGCAAAATTACAACCGATGGCCGAAGCAGGAATGATGTTAAAAGCAGAATAGCACTAGCAAAAAAAGCCTTCATGAAAAAGAGAAACCTTTTAGTTTCAAATATTGATCTAGGAATTAGAAAGAACTTCTTAAAACTCTATGTGTGGAGCACAGCACTTTACGGTAGTGAAACATGGACTTTAGGAATACCGGAAAGAAAGAAACTTGAAGCATTTGAAATGTGGTGCTACAGAAGAATGCTGAAAATTAGGTGGACAGACAAAGTAAGAAATGAACGAGTTTTAGAAATGATGGGTGAGAAAAGAAGTTTATGGAAGAAGCTTACAGGAAGAAGAGACAGGCTGGTAGGTCATATTTTGAGACATGCTGGATTGGTTAATTTGTTAGTGGAGGGAACAGTTGAAGGTAAGAACTGCAGAGGTAGACAGAGACTAGAATATATGAATCAGATAATTGAGGACGTGGATTGTAAGGGGTATGTAGAAATGAAGAGGTTAGCACAGGATAGGAAGGGATGGAGGATTGCATCAAACCAGTCTAAAGACTGACGACAGCAAAAAAAATAAATGATAATTACTAGTATAATTATTGTAAGTAATGAGCAAGAAGTATTTAGATCACTTGGTAGCTTCAGAGATAGTGATCTGATAGCTTATTGACTAAGGCCTTTGAATGGAGATCGAGAGGTCCCCGGTTCGAATCTCTGTCTCGGCGAAGAATTTACTGGGACTTAATCCGACTTTCACATCACACAAATCTTGCTTTGTGTACGGAAAGCACTCCAGAAAGCTTCAGTGGTTAGGATTCCACGTTAATCTGTAGTTCCCCTTTAACAGGTAGGTTTAGTATCTTAGGTTAGGTAAGGTATCAAAGGAACTGGTCACCAGGCTAAGTATATCTGTATCGGGAATATCGAACCAAGCTTAGGGTTCATTACTAATTTTAACTTAGCTTAGATTTATAAAACTTATGTAAGAAAATATCCTCTGTACATTATTCTGCTAGTTATAGCCACTCACAAAGATGTCTGTTCGATCCACATGACTTATTTTACAGATATTACGAAAACAAATCTACAGTAATAGTGTTAGAGGGAATGAACAAAATATTATACAGACATTAAAACATGGTTCAATAACAGTTATTATAATTAATATCGTATTTAGTCATTTGGAATGATCTAATTATAACACTTTGTGTATTTCTAGACACTGAGGATAATCAACTCAAAATGGGCGAAACGTGACTTATGAAAAACATTAATAAAAACAGTTGTTAATAAACGGTGTTTAATTTAAAATACTCATGCAACAACTATGGAACATGGCCTACAACAATATTATTATTGCTCGACATGTGTTGTATTTGTTAGATTTGTCGTTTCAGCTTGGTGCCTCTGATTTACGTAATCTTATGTGGAAAATAATTTTATTATCTTCAAACACGGTCGCCCTTTCTTCTTTGGCTTATTTTCATAAATAGCGTCTAACTATTGAACAGATGAACAAGTCATTCATTGTTCTGGTGATAACTTTCATTTCCATCATTTAATAATTTTACATTCTCCACCAACACCAGCTGATACTAAGACCGTTACTTTTATATCGGACTTCTTATGATATTTAGTATACTGAACTTACGAACTCAAGGTAACGACTCAACTACGTCGCTCACATATGTCGCTCCTGGCAACCAACAAACATCTAAAAAAACGACTGCAAGAACTTAACTAAATTTCAAGGAATCTATATTATTATGCTTGCCTACCATGGAATAATCTGTAATATATATGTGATCGTCACAGACAGTACATATCTCTTGGGAGTATAAAGACATTCGTCGTATTTACGTCAAACTGAAAGAAAATCTTTTTTTTCTTCGTGTTCAGTAACTTGACACTCAAACGCTAACGGCGAAACTGAATGTTGATGGTGGAGTCGGCAGATAACGCAGGATTTAGTACCAGAACATGCAGTTCGACGTAACTCCTCTGTTGATGCCAGTATAGCAACAGGAGTGGTAGTGAACGTTGACTGCTATACTCGACGCGAGCTCCTCTCCACGCACTGGCCTGCACGGTGTGATCCCGCTGTTTGCCCGGACCAGTGCGGCAGCAGGCAGCCCCTACTCTCGCTGGCGGCTCAGCATTTCAGCGCGGATCGCCGCCGTGTAAACAGTTTTAGCTGCGTACACAGAACGCGGGGCGCTTATTGGGACGAAACAAGCGCGGCCGGAGGCTAGCCGAGCCGGCAGGGGTCGCGTATGAGGCCACACACACGCAGAGAGGAGCGGGCTACACAATTAGCGCGTGTTCCGTCCACTGTGTGTTGCTAGCTGGATGTCTGCATCTCCCACCTGCTACAGCCACGCACCGTGTTCTCTGGATCGATGTCATGGCTAACATTACTGTGATCAACCTTTTTTATTAGAGCTGACTGACTCGTTGTGGTCATTATAGCCGGGATGGGATTGCTGGAATTTGTCCGTAGCCTTTTGTAGGAACCATCCACGTATTCTCCTGTAGTGATTTAAGGAAACTATGGAGAACCAAAATCTTGATAGCAGCACAAGGATTTAAACACACGAGTTCTCTAATATCAAGCTCGAACATTACCGCTAACTCACCAGACAAGGTTTAATTTGGTGGCTGCACTCTACAGCATCGCTGAATGATCTCAAGCAATTTCCTTGCTCATTTTAACACTTATGCCTTGTATGAAGCCAAATCATTTTTTTTTCTAAAGTAAGTGCTACACCTTGAAGAGTGATTGAGTTAAAGAGAAAGTTTGAAGTGGTAGAGTGGAAAAAGGAACAATTAATTCAAAGAATAGAGAATTTAATGTTACAGTGGTTTGGCCGTGTGAAGTGAGTGGGAGAAGAGAAAATACTGACGAAGATGCAGAACATGTACCTGAAAGGAAGACTGATGGTCATAAATGTGAAATGTGTTAAAACGTGTGTTGAGAAGAAAAGAGGAAATTGGATGATGGTAGAAGAAGGCTCTTGGTGATTGGATAGGAAGCGTTGGAGAAGCCTTTGTTCCAAGTAGACCCAGTCAGTGGTTTGAGATTGCTTACGATGAAGGAAAATAGAAAACTAATGAAGTAAGCAGAGAACCAATTCTATAAGCTGTGATCCTTACGATAAGTTTAATAATCCAATGCAGTGTGGGTAGAACGATTCGCCACAGTGTATTTCAACCCTGGGTTACATACGAATCGATCACTCGATCTCTGGTATCATGCATGTTACTCGGATTTCCGTGATCCATTGAGCCGTGAGTACGTCATTTCCGGCTATTTCTGCATTGGATAACTGCAGGGGACTGAAGCATGAGGATGACCGACTTCATCATTTCCCAGCTCACAGTGTCGAGATGCAGTGTGACAGATCAATTTTACGCCAGTACACGCCGATGTGCTTGCCGTCATATTATTGAATACCATCTTCTTGCTATGACGTGCAGAAGCCGTCATCTCACTAGGGTAGTTCTCCCGAGTTCACGCCACAAGGAGTAAAGATTATCGCGGTCGCAAAAACATACTTACTCGGTCCTAGATAGTCACTATTAGTCTACGCTACATTATGGGGTAAAGCTACATACCTGGATTTTCTGAATCAGTTTGAAACAATAAGACCTTACCGCTTTTGGGATTAAGGCAACAGAAAGCGGAATATCCAAATAGAGTGATACACCTGATTCATGGAATAATTCAGAGATATCTGGGACGTCGTGAATAACAGCATCAAATAAGTTCTTGTGGTCTCATACCCTGGTAACAGAGTTCCAAATTACCGTGATTTCAGCCTCTGCTCATGGGGTGATCTGCACGGAAGGTCAACATTGAATAAATAAGACGCGCCGGTGTAACCCTTGTGCCCACATTTGAGCAATGCCAACAGCAGTGAAATGCTTCATCCATGCAATGCCATTCTCGTAGTTGGTTCTACAACGGTGGGCATAATAATGTCCCGGACACGATACATTTAATATTAAATGAATATAAATTATTGCATATAGTTATATCAAACAGAAGGAGAACTTGTTTATAGGGTTTTAGTATTTTGTTGTTATTTAATCATTCCTTTGAAATTGATCTTTTTCATGTTATTAAATGTTTAATTTTTCCCTCAATTACGTAATACATCTACACTGAAACGATAAAAGGTTATTGCATCCATTTTTTTACTCAGTCATGAAGAATTTAGGGTACGTATAAAATACGAAATTAACATACTGTGAAAGACGTACGTGTGAGGTGAGAAAAAAGTGACAGAATAACCGGTAACGATTTAGAACATGCGGGAGGTGGTTTATTTTGTCGCTCGAATTGGAGAGAACAGGTGGAAGGAATAAATGTATAGGCAGACAAGAAAGCAAATAATTGCTAACGTGAGTTCCAATAGGCATAATGAAGTAAAGTAATCGTATCAAGACAGGAGGATACGCATGATTAAACCCGCTTTTGTTGGCAGTAACACTTCTATAAATATTAATTCTCAAACCCATTTAAAACAGTGAATTCCCTTTGAACAGTTAAATGGTGTCATTTATTCTAATAAATCATTTAATAGAACGATTTTATTCAGGTAACAACTCTCTCACTACTTTTAATCGGATTAAATGTTTGTTCAGCGCAGGCACCTGACATGTTAAACACAACACATTCTTTTAAGAGAATATTAAACTACAAATATTGTATTAAAATGGGATATTTAATGTTGTTCACACAGAACTACGCCACCATAGATCGGATCTGTTCCTTATCAACAGCTTCTACCCTATCGAGCGAAACTTTGTTTGAACTACAATCTAGCAGTTTTATTACTATACATGCAATGTAATGAATTTCTGCAGGTACCTCAGCTGTCGTACATTTTATTAAAACGTTTCTCCAAAGACATAATACCATTATCTCATACTACATTTCAACATAACCTGACTGTCGTGTTGTTAACCGTCATTATGGTAGTGAATTTGAATATACTTGACAGGTAAAACCGACTTCAGTTTCAATCATCGTATTTAATTTAAACAAAATCTTTCAAGTTATTCATACCCTCTGAAAATTTCGCCCACAGATGGAATATTAAATTGAATTCCCCCAAAAATGCAGAAAGTAATTAAAAATCAATAATATGTAGTTATTAAATTTTGTTTATCAATCGTTTAGATAAATTGTCATTCAAATGATATAAATAAAGGAAACATTAACTACTATCCGTCGAAAAGAAATATTTTTAACGTATTTTAACGTATTTTAAAAAAAAATTACAGACATATTTAGTATCAGACTCGTGAAATTGGTTATAGAATGAAGTATATGCCTATTTATAGAAAAAAATTATTTTCTGAAACATCATATTTCCTCAAATTACTTCAAATTTTGAGAGATTCGTAAACTCCTGCAACAATTTTTCTGTACGCCTTAGGAGGTTACAAATCATTCTAAATTTTTTGATTATTTTCTGATCAGTAGGTTGAGTAATAATAGGGAATGAGAGGCTAGTTAGATTTTTTATTGGTTTTCCAATAATAGCTTCTACAAATCATGTAAAAAAATAACAATTTGAGAGAGTGTGCAATGTCAGTTTTGATTGCCATCCGCAGAGAATAATGTTTCCTCCAACATCCCATTACGCACGCTATAATTTTTTTCGCACTGTTAATTTTACGTAATAATCCAGTTGAAGTTAGTAAAAATTGAATAAATGCGCAATTAAACATTTATAAGTTAAATGTGCATATGTTGTGAAGGTAGGAGGAAAGAGTCATTTCAGATCTCACGGATCGACGCAGGTAATTAAAATATCAGAAATACCAAAGATAAAGAATAAGAGAACCTTACACATCAAAAATTTAACGTATCATTTTGGGAATAAAATATATTAAGTAATAATTGCAACAAATGAGTTATTTGAATCACTTTGCAGATTGGACAACATTAGACATATTTGCGATTTTATATCTACTTATTATTATTATTAATCTCTAATACGTTTCTGATTATGATCATGATTGGTATACGAATTTAAGAATCTAATAAAGAAAGGAATGTAAAAGTCAAATATCTCAGATAAAATGCATTTGGAAGGCATAAAGTAAATACTCAAATATAAGAAAAGAATACTTACGAGTTACATCTACCTTTTATGACTGACAATCGTCGGAAACAATTAAAAAAATAAAATCAATATAAAAAAGGTAAATATGTCAAAAATGGAAAAAAATAAAAATGAAAGTAAATTAAGGGACTAAATCTATTGAAAGTAACTTGAAAGGATCTATCAGTTCAAGCTTACGTCGCATATTTGAGGATCACTACAAACTGCTGGGTTAAAGAACAGAACTTTGAATTAAATCACCTAACTTGGTGGACGATTGGTAACGCTCTGGCCTAGCGTAGGGGAGGACCGGGTTCGAATCTCTTCCCAACCATTCAGATTTGGATTATCTATGGTTCCGCTCTAGGAAAACGCCGGTATGGTTGCCACAAAGAGGTCACGATCGAATTACTTTCCCGCCTCTAATACCCAAGGTGTATAGCCAGAAACAAAGGGAAAAAAGTGAAGAAATTAACCGAGTCCGGCGATTACATTGTAATGCTCGGGCTGTGTCCTGGCGTTCGGAAAGTCTTTGGTTCAAATCCCTGTCAGGCCATCCAGATTAAGAATATCAATAGTTTCCCGAAATGAATCCCGGTGGACGCCGGTATGGTTCCTTCAAAATGTCATTGCCGAATTCTTTCTAGATGCTTGTCCCGCCCCTAACGACGTGGACTGGGTTTAAAGGCCGACGGGAAAATAAATAAATTACATATCTTTGAAAAAATAAATGTTACTTTCTAAGCTTTGGTTGTAACTGTTAAATCTTTAGAGCGAGGAGTATTGCTTTTGCTGGCCGCTGTTAGTCAGCCACACATACGCGCTAGCTGGTTGGATGTACCTATACTAGTCGAATGCAGCTACGATATCGTGTGCTCTCCATAATTTGCTTCGCTAATTGGTCGGGCCGAGTGTTTAAGTCCCCAGGTCGCATGGCTGGGACATTTCTGACCGCTCTAATTGCGTCCCTCGCGAATCTGATAGCTAATTCCGCTGACCTTTCAGAGGTCTCGCTGTTCACTGACCACCGCCCGTGGGACCACAATCTTCCACGAAGCGTTGCCACTCCTCGCTTATTAGTGTAAACCTCAACCAGCTTAATTATAGTGTTCGTAACTGCGATGCTAAAAACTGGATTTTATATTTCGACTGATGATACTTACACAGCTCTAAATGAAATTCAGAAACGAATTTTTGTATAATACAGGGTGTTTCAAAAAGGGCTTTACAACTTTGGAAATTGATATAAATTTTATGAAACAAGGTACAGAGCTGGTTTTGGTGTTGGTTCAAAGGAAAACACTTCAAGTTTTGACTTGCGTAGTCCACTAGTGCCTAATCGCGCCGCACAACCGCTAGCGGCAATTACGTTAAAGATGGCTGCCTTCACTGGACCCGAGCGTGCTAGCTGTGTGTTTTGGTTTGAAGAATCGAAGTCTGCGACAACAGTTCAGCATAATTTTCCGAGTACGCTAAATATCCTCCTAGTAGGCCTACAATTTATGAGTGGCATAGATGTTTTGTAGATATAGGGTGCTCAGTAAAACATAAAAAATCCTCAGGTCGTCCAAACACATCTGACGAAGTCGTTGAGCAAGTAAGAAAAAGTTTTGTCAACCGCCCTACGAAATCGACCCGGCGTGCAGCTTTTGAGCTGCAAGTTCCACATACGACGGTTTGGCGTGTTTTGAGAAAACGTTTGCATTTGAAACCATACCGATATTCGCTTTTACAAGCAATTAAAGACACTGATAAGATTGCACGTTGGAACTTCTGTGTGGATATGTTAAATCGAGTGGATGATGATGAACATTTCTTGGACAACATAATCTTTTCCGACGAGTCAACTTTTCACTTAAGTGGCAAGGTTAACACACATAACTGTAGGATTTGGGGAAGTGAAAATCCACATGAAACATTGCAATATGTTCGTGATAGCCCTAAAGTGAACGGCCCCTTTTTTTTCCCAAGAGAGAACCATCAACGGGATAGTGTACCTTGATATGTTGCAACAATTTTTGATACCACAGATCTATGAGGATGACCGAGAACGAAATGTTTTCTTTATGGAAGATGGCGCACCACCACACTATCTGACTGACGTCCGGGATTTTCTCAATGACCGCTTTCCAGGTCAATGGATTGGCCGCGATGCGCCAATTGCATGCCCCTCCCCCCCCCTGTTCCCCAGACCTGACACCGATAGATTTTTTCTTCTGGGGTTTCATAAAAGATATGGTGTACGTACCTCCTTTGCCGGCCACTCTACCTGAACTTAGAGCAAGAATTTACGCTGCTGCTGAGAAAGTTACACCTGAAATGCTAGTGCGAGTCTGGGAAGAAATCGACTACCGATGGGATGTCTGCAGAATAACCAACGGAAGCCACATAGAACATTGTGACATTACAGTTACCTTCCGCCGCTTCAAAGTAGTATCTCTGGAGCGGAGAGCTACATTATTTTCAAAAGTCAGTCGCCCGCTAGTAATGGTTGCGCGCGGATTGTCACCGACGGCGGATCGCGTACCGCGGTTCACTTATTGTAGGCATTAGCCGATATAGGTTCTGTATAATGTGTTTTCCTATATTGAACTGTGTGTAAGAAGAAGTTTATGTCTCAAATAAGAACTGTGGTTATAAAATTGAGTGTTTGAACAGTGTGTAAATGAACAGTGAAAACCGAGTTGTGTTGATGTATGATTTAGCGGGAAGAAGATACGAACTGTAATTTGCCTTTTACCACAAGAATTCTGCAATCTTTCGGTTAAGAAGTTTCGATAGCTATACTTTGAAATTTGATGGTGGCCAAACCGTTCGCATATGTTTGACGTGTTTTTCGTAATAAACTTGCTAAGAACGTAATTGCTCTTCTTGATGTTGCTTACTGAACTTTATTAATTATTCTCCTAACTACTTCTGGGGACGGTTTTGGTTTCACTGTCTGGCGACCGGGTCCTCGAACTATAATTAATTCTTACTAAATAAATGTCTTAAACTACTTGAAGTGAGCAGATCATAACTTAAAATTAATATCCCTCAACCAAGGACAGACTTCTTACAACATCTTTAGTTTAAGTTAAAAAAAATTGAAGTGCTTTCCTTAAAAATAACACCAAAACCAGCTCTGTACTTTGTTTCATAAAATTTATGTGAATTTTCAAAGTTGTAAAGTCCTTTTTGAAACACCCTGTATGTGTATCGTAATTTAAAACTGCACTGTCCTTCATACCGGTCGACGGCAGTGCTATTCTTTTGAACAACTTTACATCTGTGCAAATAAAAATGAATACATTATACGTTACATTTGTGTACTACAAACTGAAGTCACCATGCATGCACAAGAACCTTTTTAGTTTCTATAATATCTATGCTAAAATCTCGAGTAATGATTAGTGAACCAATTTGATGAATACTGATGCAAGTTTAAAAGGTTCGACATGAGACTTGATAATGCTCGGGGTCTGATGCTGGAAGATATTTTTACCATCAGGACTTGGCTGGCAGGGTAGTAGAGGTGGTGGTGCACAATTCCTAATCACTGACTTATGCACCAAAGTCCTATGCTAAATCCGAAATTTCAGCACAGTGCGTATGGAGTGAGGGCATATGGAACTGTTGGTGAAATTCGTCTGTTGGATGGGGACTGCTATCCACTGGTGTGTTTCGGAAGAGTAGGCAAGAATGAGCCACAGCGGGTTTCATTCCCTCCCTCCTTTATCTCTCCTTTCATAAAATTCAAACAATACTTTATTCTGAACACATACGCTGTCACAGTCATCCACAACTAAAGTATCACATATGAACACACCCTGGGGAAGACAACGGGAAACGACCCCTGTGTATCATCCAAAGAAAGTTTGGATGGAGGGCATACTTCCTTTCTGGTAACAACGTAACACCTGCATCGAGTATGTCATCATAAGTAAAAGATATCATTCGACACGAAAGGCTGAAATTTAAATTTATATAAAAAGTAGATACTGTTATATTTTAATAGATATTTCCTCTTTTCCGTTGTATCGTAACCATTTTTCCAGTAATTCACGTATTCCTCTATAATTGTTTTTAAACTGTCCTCAATCAAAGAGTAGGATATTATTCTCCAAATTAATTTATGAAGTTTTCTTTTGCAATAATAATACATTTTCCTCGTAGCTCCATTTACTTAAAAACATAGAAAATGAAATATTGGTACTGGCTGCTGATCGCGTATCCACTGATACAAGATACTATTTGTTCCAACGTGTATTGTCAGTGGTACTAACTTCCATGTTTGTTGCTTCTAACAGTGGATATAATCAAATGAGAATTTAAAACTGATCAAACTGGTACTGGCATTTGATTTAATACTGATCTAAAAATCTAAAGCTTTTATGAAACATTATTTTGACAAGATGGAAAATAAGCATATACCATGAAAATGGCGCAACTATTATTTCATTTTCGTTTCGTACAAATGTTTTCGCTATCTGCTGTGCCTCAAGAACCTCTTATTTACGTTCCTATAAATTAGTCATTTTTAAAATAACTATTGAAGTTTACATCTGGTAGCAATTAAAAGTATTTATTGTTAGTTAAATCTGTCTGATATCAGAAGGATTGTAGAGAAAGGCCTTAAGATAGACAAGCAACAACCATCCTCATCGATGCAGATTCCCTTTTAGTGGTTGTAATTATTACTGTTTAGAATTTTGGGTTTTATGTTTGTAACAGACAGACCTGCAAATAGAATAAAATATTTAAAATTGGTTCCAGAAATTGAAGAATGCCGAGATTGAATTTGTACAGTACATTCTGCGCGGCAACGTAAGTAGACGGTGCAAAAAAAAAAAAAAAAAAAAAAAAAAAAATATGCACATTGGAAACGTGTTCCACCGCCTTGCTCACATATTCTATACGATATTTTCGATAAGCAAAAAAATCCTGTTAGTTTCTGTATTGGTCTCTTTTCCAGTTATTCCTTTCGCTGGCAGCTTGTTTCGTTGGTACACCAGCCTGAGGGGCCGGTTACTGCAGATATGGCTATAGCCTCAGTTATCAGCGAATTTTCACTCTCTTCACACCGTTAGTGGGAAGCAGGAAGGGAAGAGTTAGGGCTCATGGGGGACAGCTGCTGCGTCCTACGCTTGGTGTGTGGACGTGTAATTGGCTTTGAGTGTAAAACCTCGCAGGCTGCGTATCCCTCTCAGAGGTACCATCTGCATGGAACATATTTCAGCTCTTACAACGCGTACTAATCAGTTTTTTTGTCTGCAGCAACGTATAGGAGCAGATCGGAGAAGCAGTGGAATATAACAGGTAAAAAAGTAAGACCATGCCCTTATCGAGAATTAACAGCTCTGGTATACAATAAATACATCACACCACAAAAATGAAGGTGATATTAACTTTGTTGTTTAGCACAGAACAATTTCCAAATTTCTGGTAAAAAAATGATATTGAATCAGTAAATTTAAGTTCTCATTACTGTTGCATTATCTTAAGAATAATAAGGGAAGGGGACGATGTGATAATGTACGGGAAGTCAGATTGCTAGCTGTAAAATAGATTCCTTGTTCTTTTCTTCTTGTGTAATTTCTATGCTTTAAAAAAATGTGAGCATTTACACAATAGATTGTAAGCACTGTTTGATGTATATATTTCGGCTGCACACACTATAATTTATTACACTAATGGCTCCCTTATTTATAAACGAAAACTTATTCCATAATGCTTGAAAACAGGAGATACCCTATGATAGCAAATCAACCCTTCCCTACTACGAATTACTCTTAATACTTCTCCAAATATCCTGGCAATTATCATCACCAATGCATGCCTTACACAAATCCAGCATTATCTTTTCTCCCGCCTCATATTATCAAATGACGCCAAACGCAGATCCTGTATCACGTTAATTTCTAATTTTAAATTGGAGGATGTTGAAGCAGCTGGTTGCAGCCACGTTTGCAATTCTTATAATTTCAGCGATAGGTAACCTCCGTTTGAGGGAACTAGGTTAATTTTGCTCATTTTCATTCCTTAATGTCATAAGCGATAATATTCTACTCATAGAGAGAATTATGTGGGGGGAGGCGGGTTAGCATTATAATTCTTGCCGAGAGCTGTTGAAGAAATTAGGGATTTTAACTTTGACGGCAGAGTATATACACACATCAACATCCTTTCTAGTCACCAATTACACTCTATTAAGCAAATAGTAAAACACACCACTTTGGCACTAGAAGTAAAATTTAATCTTCACAAGGATTACAAGACGCTGTCATTTTTTGAAAAGGGATCAGATATTCAGGGATACAAATCTTAAAAAAGCTTCCAATACATCTTAATTGTCTAGCATGTGGTAAGATGGAATTCATGAAAGAATTAAAAGAATTTTTAATTGAAAATTCCTTCTACACCGTGGAACAAATTATTAGTAAGAAATCTACAAATAATTACCAGTAATTTTTATAAATTTGGCTGATACAATCAATGCACATATTATTCTGTCACACTACATATTCTGGAGTATTCTATTTTCTTTGCAATTGTTTACCTGTAAATTTGACAATGCCATAGAGCCGGTCTCTTCTATTGGGATATATGGAAAATTAATATTTTGTATTCTGTCGTATTGCATTGGTAACTTACACACTCATGAATAATTTATCTTCAGTGCAAATCTTATACCTCATATATTTGATACTTATAATTCCGGTCATACTCAAGCAACGCCTAACCAAAGTTTTAGGATCATCCAAGTTTGCTCACTTCGCTGGTACAATCCCTCAACACTCTCAGCATGACATTAAATCCTGTGTATACTGCCTCCTCAATGAGTCTAGCAGAACTGAGATTCATATGAAATGATGGGCCATTCACCTTTTTTGGGCCGAGAAGAAATTCTCTCTCCACTATAAAAAACACATTAAAACTTATTAATCTATCTATGTCCCTAATTGTCTGTGCCTGGCATTTATCTTCAATCCGTATTAACTAACATAAATAGATATTCTATTCACATCCTTATTTAACTGTTCTTGTTTTGACACATTAAATAATAACATTGTTTCATCTGTAAAACTTGTAAGTGTAAATCAACAACAAAATCATTCATTATAAAAATTGACAGCAATTGGCTCAACACATTACACTGTGATAGTCCTGCTTAGATATAGCGTTTGCTATCCTGTGCCATCGCGTCCTTCCTCTTATGAAATCCTGTACTAGGCAAGTAGTATACTGTTTTATCGCAGTGGTTTTTATCGTTCGGTGCCTCCTTTGTACATAAATAGTTCGACAGTATTAATTTGGAAGCCTAAAATCGTTTCTTTTTGTTATGGTTTTACGCCCGTCGACGTCGAGGACATTAGAGGATGGGGGGAAATACTCGGGAATGAATCGGTCATAGCCTTTTTAAGGAAACATCTCGGCATTTGGGAAAACCATGGAAAATCAAAATCTGGATGCCCGGACGGAGATTCGAGCCCCCGTCCTTCCGAATGCGAAATCAAAGCGTTACCGCTAACTCATCACGCTGGATCAACTAAAACCGTTTGATATCATATATCTCAACTGTTATATTGAGAAGGAATAGGTGCGAATTCTAAGGAGTTTCAATCAAAAGTACAAGCGTTTAAACGTTCAATCTTAACTTCAAGAAATGCTTAGGTAGGTTTTTAATCTATTTACTTTAAAATATTTTACGGTTCAACCACTGTAACTGGTGTATCGGCAATTATCGTATCCTAAAGACCATCAGAAAGGATATTGCAATTTATTTCGCTATCAGTTTGATAATAATTGTGCATAAACCTCAGATTCTGATTTGAATGTTTATTTCGCTTTATTTAACTAATCAGGAATCAATTGTATTTTAAAACAAAAAATCTTTCTTAACCTATAAAAACGCAATATTTCATTCATTTTTCATTATAATTTTGTATGAATCAATAAGTTTGGAATATAGTAAGCACGCAATATACCACATTCAGACCGATTAACAATGAACTGTAACCTAAAAACCGCAAAGACAACAAACTAAGATGAACACATAAATCAGCTATCTTGTGACGTTTGTATTACTCTAGAAACTTTCTATCACTGCAACATGAAGAGTTAAAGTATGTTAACACTGCGGTATTAATTGTATCTGAATATGTTGTAAGCCCCAATCAATTGGCGACGTTAGTTCAAGACCATCAGCTTTAATCTGGGACAATCCCATTTCAAAACATTTTTGGTTGTGACTCTAAAGCATTTAACACAGTTAAAATGAGATTATCGATTAAATAACATGTTTAAAACAATGTGTGACAGAACTGTCGATCTGAAATTTGCTTGTAGATCCAATTATCTAGCTGCATTCCAATTAAACCAGAACCTCACTTTGCGTCACAGAAATATTTGACTGGTGAAATTGTTTCACTGTAGGTTTGACGTTTACATAAAAGCGTAGGAATCTCCTCTGTGTGTTCTGCCAGGTGAATATTACCACACAGTTATTCTGGTATACTTTTTCTCTCCGAAACAATCATTAAAACTGTGAAACCGAGGCATGAGGATTAAAATTTGTTTTTAGCTCAGGTGAAATGTTGTTAAGTGATATTGGTGTGACTTTCCAGCGTTACATACGTCTCCCAACCTAAGCGTTAACGAATGACATCTTTATTGCGAATACAAGGACACCAACATTAAACAATTAAATGTAATTTGGTAATGATTCCAATTTTAATTTCTACATTTACAAGAACTTCTTTAATAATTAGTAAGGCAAATATAAATTTAATTTTACACTGGCGTATACCTGTAATACAAGAATAACCACATGAAGTTTTACAACAAAAATAAATTTTCCTATTTCTTATTAACTGCAGGAATTAGTAAGGATTTTTTAAGATAATGAAGCGTCTAATAATGATATGTTATTATAAAAAAAAATTCTTTACCTATAGCGACTCTGAAATAATTAGCACTCTCTGTTAGCTTTTTTTAACATTTCTTTTTTCCAGTTGGTAAATCTAGATGCCTTCTTTTGATTATGGTTTACGTCTCTTCGATGTCAAGGTCATTATAGGCGGGAAATGATTGGGGCATGAAAAGTGGAGAAATTCTGCAATAGCTTTTTGAAGAAACCATCCAAGTATTCGGCTGGAGTGCTTTGGGAAACCAGTGGAACACCCAAATCAGGATGACCAGACAGGCATTCGAAACCGCGTCCCCTACAATGCAGGGACAGAGCGTTACCACTCCCCCGCCACGCACGGTTGTCATTTATTATCAATTTTAGAATTTTCTGCTTGTGTTTTGTGTATGTTTTATTGGATACTGTAGATGTGGGCGTAGGATTTAGATGATTGACATCTATTGACTTCCATGTGTTGCACAAATTCATCTTAAGATTAAAATTCTGCAAATTAGATCTTGTTTCTGTAACCACTACATAGTTTGAAAAAAGTCAAATCAACTTAGCGCCAACTCTTCTAACAACATAAACCATAACCGTATATTTTAAATATATTTTCTGTGAAAGTTTATGATAGGAGAGGAATAGAGAATGTCTGTAAATTATTATATAACTGCCAAATAATTTCAGATATTAACCATCTTCTAAAGAAAATAACTTTTCTACTTATAAATTTCCAAAATGTAAATACTGATATGTATTATACAGCCGAAGTTTTTAGATGATGACAGAGGAAATCGTACCAGACTTTAAGACTGTATGCTCCTGTGTTTACGTTACAGCACATTCGTCATGATATACGGCAGATACAAACCGTATTACTGTTATAAGTTTATTAAAATGTCACTCAATGTAACTGTTAGGTTATTAAGCTGATAACTATATAAGCGTAGAGTTGCACGTCTTTGTTTATTTAAGAATCAAATTTGTTTGACGTTATTCGATTTATGTGCATGAGAAGGCAGTAGCTGGAGAATGAAATGTGACACGATCACCGAATTCATGTACAAGTTCCGAGGAACTGCCTAAAATAGACAATTTTTTTTTCCTTTTGCTTTACGCCCCGTCGACGGCTAAGGTCATTAGAGGCGGGATGCGATTGGGGACAAGGAACGGGAAGGAATTTGGCCATGGCCTTTCTGAAGGAAGCATCCCAGCATTCGCCTGGAGTGATTTGGGGAAACCATGGAAAACCCAAATCTAGATGCCCGGACGGGGATTCGAACCCGCGTCCTCCCGAATGCGAGGCCAGAACGTTAACCGTTCACACACCACGCTCGGTCTAAAATAGACAGTTCGCTGATGTACACTGACGCTATTAACAACATATGTTCAGTAAAAGAGTGCCTTAATTCAATGATTTGACACTACGGAGTCTGAAAACGACGAAATGCAACATTTGAGAGCCGACTTTCCTTATGTTATAATTGTTCGTGAATACTGAAATTTTTTGAGTTCGAAACCGAGTATGGAAGGACAATGGTAGAACCTAGAAATATAGAATACCCGTCCAATTTTTTTTTCAGAATTTTCGTAAGATAAACCAGAATGTTTCCAGAATAGAGCTCTAAAGGTAACGAGAAATTCTGTACCCACATTGGTTCGTTACTAAACCAATCAGTAACCGTTACTTTTGAACCGTTACTCGTTACTTTTGCTACAATAGAACATTAGCATGGAAGCATCGCATCGAGTCACGTCGCATACGGGATAGCTTCGTTACTATCGTATCGTTTCGTTAGTCGTTACTTTTGAAAAAATCGAACACTAGCATGAAGCATACGGGACGACTTCTTTCTTACTTGGTGAAGTTGGTAAACTGTTCATTTAGTAAAATTAGTTTAGGTAAGTTGTTCGATTGAATAAACTTAAAGGAATTAGCACATGGATCTTACGGAAAACCTCTGAATGAACACTGTAATCAATGTTATATATGAAATAATAATCTAATTTCAAAACAAACACCAGTTTGGATACAAAAAAAGACATAACTGTGATATATCTAGTGAAAATAACTAATGACGGTTAATTTTTAAAGTAGCCTACTAAAACCCTGCAGACAAGCCTGACATGGTATTGGGACATGTATTCGACAAATGTTATAATCTCATCAACGTATTTCGTTTTTAAATAGGAGGTTACACCACTGTCTTCCTTTACTGTTTTCATTTATTTTTGTAAGTTCTTCATCTTTTTGTGATTAGATTCGTAATTGTTGTTGCGTGGCAGTTGCAGGAAACATTCAACATTAAAGTCAGTATCGTATTGATCACGTGGATCCTGCGGTAATTAAAATTCATTGATTGCTATGTCACATTACTTCTGATACAATTGAGCACTAGCAAGATGCAACGCATGAATGACTTCGTTAGTTCTTTGTTAAGTTCAAGTTAATTGTTCACTGAGTAAAGTAAATTTTGATAAATTGTTCCTACATTTGATTTACTGCACTAAATATTACATATTTCAGAATAATATCTAATATCACAATAGCAGCACTCTTAAATCAACTAATTTCAAAACAAAAATCTGCTCTTTTAATCCTTTGGAGAACTTTTCCAGCTCCCGCATGACGCATGAAACGTCGTGTTCGTTCGTTTATCGAATCAAACTGACATCTATACGACAAATGCGAGTAGCGAAATCAATTTGTGAGTAACGATTCTGTTTCCTCGAGTCAGGCGACGAACTCGTTACTCAGGAAGGAATACATACGGTTTGATTCAGCTCTGTTCCAGAATGAAGATTATTGTAGATTTTCTCGCAGTCACTTACTAAAATATTAGTCAATATAATGTTAACGATACGTAGTTACAGTTGACATACTGTTAGTTTAATTATATGGAACTGCATTCTAGGGCTGTTGATATTTTTAAAAAATATCGGAATTTCGATATATCGATATTTTAAAAAATATTTATATCGGATTCGATATATCGAAGAAAAAGTATCGATATATCGACCCTATTATATAAAAACAATGTTACAAAAACAAATCATTTTAAAAAAGGGCCAAGTATTGTGGCTATTTAATGATGAAGAGTTGTGAGATATTTTTCTGAATCAAGTTTTGATTTTCTGAAAAAAAATGACGTTACGGATAAATCTTTTTTTTTTATTTTTTTTATTGTGATTTAGCCATCATACTACTACTAAAAGGAAAGGCAGAATGTTTATGATTTACTCGAAGACTTGTGATTCCAGAAAGAGCATCGAGGGAAATCTTGGCTTTTGTGAGTTTAAAAGCTCAATAATGCAACATTGTAGAGGCATTTATTTAGGTTGATGTTCTATTATCAGAGTTTGCATAGTGACCAAGCCACTTTTTTTTTTTTACAAGTATTGTTTTATGTGGAATTTAATTTATTTTTGTAGGTTGATAGCTTATTCTGAGTCTTCTTACTTTTTTGAACCAAATGTTTGCACCTTAGCAAAGATTGTGTATCCGAATTTATCAATTTTCCTGCTTACATCCAATTTTCAAGTCAAAATACTTTCCTCGACAACGCACGCTCATGTAAAACAACGGGCTCGAGTCTGATTCGTTCTGTGCGAGCTTCGCCGTGTCTGCATTGTTACCATCGGTGTAGGACTACCAATAACTTCCAAATTAAATGTAGTAACAAAGTAAAATTAACTGTGTTTTTAAGCTCCTGATCTTTGTGCAAAACTGAAATTCAAGGCATATAGCCTCATCAAGAAGAAAGCAATTAACCTACAAATTTTCTCTAAGACGTTTCAGCTTTTAGATTGGCATTGAAAAAACACAGAAACTTTTCTTATACTATGGGGATGAAACCAAGTATGTGTACCAAATTACCATTTTCTAGTACACCTGGATGTTGCATAGAATTATGATGAGAGAACGTCATAGTTATTTAAAAGAGTTTCAGATCCAAAAAAATTCCTAACTAAGATGGTGAATGAAGTAAAATTTTGCACCAAAACTCAAGTCAGAAACTTTATTGGACATAGTTTTTCAAGAGCATGAACTCATGTTTTTCCCGTTGTTTCTTCTATTATGAATGGAGAACTCCCTACATTAATTGAAAATTTCCCCTTCTTTGATATTGCTTCGCAAATGGGTAACAATACAATTTTATAAAGCTGAGATTCTAGGTGGAATACAGGATTTAGGGCGAGGTGTGGGGGCAAACCGGGGTACTTGCTCTGGGCGATAAAGTCGTGTCCAACAATGAGTTTGACAAACAGTTAAAGTGGCGACATCAATGCGTTTGGCCAACAATCAAGGAGGCGATTCTCGGGGTCTGGCTGGCAACAATGTTTGAAGAGGCGGCAATCTCAGTTTTTCCCCGGCTTGGAAAAATCCTAGAGCTGCTACTGTCAAGGCAGTTCCCTTGGCGTTAACAAATTGTTTTTTAAGGGCAACAATCTATAATAATAAGTTTTTAGCATAGCGCTTTGTAAAGGCAATCCAAAAGTGGTAGATTCTTTTTTTCAATTTCTTATCTTAATAAATTCGTAAGTGATATAACAAAACTGGCTGAGACATAATTTTGGAGCTCAATTCTTCTGTTGGTATGGAATAAGAAGCGTATCCAATTCGCGCGAAATATTTAACTGTGGAGTGCCAGATACAGGCTTATAATTTCCGGGACATTTCTGGGTCTAAAAAGAATTTGAGCGGTATGTTTAAAGAGTCAACAAAAATTCAAATTAATAAAAAATTCTATTTTAGGTAAATATGCTATCTAACGTATATATAGCATCTCTTTTAACTTTATTAATTAAACTATGGTAGAAAGTCAACATCAGGTATTATGAATCAAAAGGAAAAATACTAAACTTAAAACAAAAATTGACCACCTCGTTAGGAATTTTTTACTTTGGTACAAAATCAACATCGGGTATTATCAATCAAAATCTCTAAAATATTAAACCAAAACTGAACACTTCTATTAGGCTCATTAATTAAAATTAGGCAGAAAATCAACATCAGGTTTTATCAACAAATAAAAAAAAATAGCATCTATCTTTTGCTAAATCAAAATCAACATCAATCAAAACAGATCTTAATCATCTACTTTTAAAATATTTATTACTAGATTTTGCCATTTTCATAAATATTTCTCCGTCACTGCTTTGCAAAACTGATAAAATTTCTCAGCAAGAGTCTTCAAAATTGATTGAGTCTGCAGTCAGCCTAGATCGAATCCATGAACGTTCTGTTTCGCTCTTATTTAATAAATTATTCAACGGGCTAAAACTTGTATCGTAAAAGTCATTGCTTGTTGGAATTGACAAAACAAAACCAACTATTTTTTTTTAAATATACAAAATCATTAAAAACGCTTGTTCTAAAGAAATTGGCCCAGATTTTATCGTTTGGAAAGTCTTTTGGAAGGACCTGAAAAACACGTTTCAGACATGTGAACTCTGTATAAAGGGAATTAATGTTAACTGCATCTAGAATTTTCAAAGTCCCAGAAAATTCAAAGAGTATTTTCCTGTCAGTTTCAATTCCTCTGATTTAAGGGACATTCCATCCTCCCGCTGCAAGCATGGGATACTTGGCTTTTCCTCATGACCACCGTGGTGAACTGTGTTTGAGAAAAAAACTAGTATACGGAAATTCCGGGACAGTAACGCATAATTCCTGAACACGAGATCAGACACAAAATGCCGGGACATTCCCGGATTTTCCGGCTATCTGGCAATCCTACCCATACCTGGTACATTACGATTAGTTTCTTGATACTAATACTTTTGCATTGATTGAAGACAAATTTTAAAAACTTTTTGAAATGTCCAGACAAGAATTCTAATGAATATTGAATGAGTTATTTTACCTTCGTTTTTTACTTCTCCACAGGCCCGCCGCTAGCTGTTTGAGCGCCCGCGTGCAATAGCGATTATGCCGCCCCCTGTCCAACTACAGCCAGTGGTGGATCTAGGAAATTTCCGAACCGGGTCAAAAAACTGTGAGATTGCCGCCCCCATTGTTGCCATCCCGAGTTTCGCCGCCGACCGCCCGAAGCAGCTGTTGAGCTAAAAAAGAAAAGGTCGCCCGCTACATAATATGCTGCTTTGCATGCCCGCTTACAGCGGTCCTGCTTCTCCATGTGCTCGTATCGTTCATTGTTTCTTAAAATTCTATCTATGAAAATGTATTGCATGCAAGGGCGTATCCAGGATCAGAACTAGAGGGGGGCAGGATTTGAACGGGGGGGGGGGCAACTCATTTTGGTTTCGAGGAAGTGGGGTGGGGGACTGAAACATGACATTACAAAATCAAACTCAAACCTATTCAGGAAATTATTTTTATCATTGATTAATCTAAGGACCTACTATGTTAGTTAATTAAGATCGTAAGTTAGTTAGTTTTTTATGTAAACATTAATTGTCTCGGATTTTCAATAATTTTGTTTGTTAATATCTCATGGTGTTCTTTCACGAAATTTCGATGCACACTCATCAGACATAATCCAGTCAATCTTTCTCTCCCAAAGTGCTCCTGAACTAGTTCTTCACTCGTCGAAGCGTACTGAAGGCAACTTAATTTTTCTTCTATAAGGGGGGGGGGGCAGCAGCCCCCCTCTGCCCCTCACTGGATACGTCCATGATTGCATGTGCAACACAGGTAATCGTTTTCCCCCCAATAATAACTTGGAATATTCTACGAGGAAAACGGAAAAAACCACTCATTTTTTTTAAAATATCGGATTCCGATATCCAGATATCAATATCGATATATCGTCCTAAAAAATATCACTCATAAATATCGATATTTTTTAAAAAATATCGATACATCGATATTTTATCAACAGCCCTACTGCATTCCTAGTTTTGAATTTCTTGAAATAAATTTTTCTTGTAATAAATTTGTTGTGGATGTAACATTTGTAATACATAAGAATAATTATGTGAGTAATTGTACATTCCGTTTCGTATGTATGTATTAATTTCAGAGGATCCTCTACAACTGGATTTTTTATGTTAATATTTTCTATGATTTTTGTTTTAGAAGTTAATACGACTGTAGACAATGCGGAGATATTGTTTTATAGTGAAGCTGGCCGTGTGTGCATGTATTATGCAGGAAAATAGTTACGCGGACAGTCACAGGGCAGGGATGAAAAGCTGAACAATGATGAATGGTTGTTAGAACTGAGAGTAGTTCAGTAGCACTACGTAGACGCGGCAACGAGGTATTATGAAAATAATTTGTTTACGACATCTCAACACGGATTTCGGAAGAGAAGATCATGTCAAACACAGCTGGCCCTATTCACACGACATAATGAAAGTTATTGAAGCAGGTTCACAAATAAATGCAATTTTTTAGATATTCAGAAAGCCTTTGACTCTGTGCCATACAACCGCCTTTTAGGTAAGCTTCGAGGGTACGGTATATCGGATCAGCTTTATGAATGGATAGAGAATCTTCTAACTGGTCGGTCACAGTATGTCGTCGTTGAAGGAGGAAGTTCTTCTACTTAGATGTTACATCGGGTGTACCTCAAGGAAGTATAATAGGACCACTTCTTTTCTTAATTTTTATAAACGGTCTCGGAGAGAAAGTGAAAAGCATTTTTAGATTGTTTGCTGATGACGCGCTTATTTATAGGGAAGTAAGGAATTCGGCCGATTGCTTAGAAATTCAGCGCGATCTGGATGTTATTTCGGCTTGGTGCGCTGAGTGGCAACTTACACTAAATTGTATAATGAGCATAACTAACAAAAAGAATCCGATTGTTCAGAAATACGAGGTAAACAGTTTAGTTATTGATATGGTCGATTCTGTGAAATATTTGGGAGTAACAGTACAAAGGAACATGAAATGGGACTTACACATTAATTCGTTAGTAGGTAGAGCTAATTCTACGCTGCGATTCCTAGGTCGAGTCTTGAAAAACTTTAGTGAACAAACAAAGGAGATAGCGAAAAAATCTCTTGTGCGTCCACATTTGGACTTCTGTTGTGCCGTTTGGGATCCGTTTCGTAAGGGGTTGATTGACAGTATAGAGAAAGAACAGAGAAGAGCCGCTCGATTGGTGACCGCTTGCTACAGTCCTTATGAAAGCGTCACAGAACTGATTAGTAGACTAGGCTGGGAGTCTCTGGCAGATAGACGACGCACGTTTCGTTTAAACTTATTGGTAAACATGCGTATTCCCACTTTGACTTACGAGTGTAGTGAAATACTTCGTCCACCAATCTATTTGAGACGGAATAACAGGAAAGATAAGATTAGAGAAATAAGGTGCCGCACTGATTCTTATATGAATTTTTTTTTTCCCTGGTATTATTCGGGATTGGAATACATATCAAAGAAATTAACTTTGATGCTGAGCACCCTCTGCCACCCACAATTTTCTGAATAGCGGAGTATATATGTACATGTAGATGTAGAAACGTCTAAAGTGGCAGAAAATATTACCATGAAAAACATAGCGTAAAAATCAGTAACAGTCTTAAGCCGATCTCACACTGGAAGCGACAACGTCCGATTTTTCGCACGACTGGAGCTCCCACACTGTAGCATAATGGTTAGAATCATATGTCTTTCACAGGTGGTTGTTGTGTGTGGTTGCCAGGAATTTTCATTCAATTATTTCGTAGTTGTAGGTTTTTTCGCAATCGAATATTTTGTAAAGATAAATGGGTTGTTTTACCTTGTTGAAAGTAGTAATTTGTTGATGAGGTGAAGAAGACAAAATTCAAGAAGTCCAGAATTGGTTAACCAGATATTTCGGAAGAGAGAAAAACATGACACTTTTCATCATTCAATGGTCGATTTGAAACAAGATCTCGGGAAATTCTTTAAGTTCTTCCGGACAATGTAATCGCAGTTCTACCCAAAGAGAAGACCGCAGAATATGGCACATACGTCGACTTAATACATCGTAGTGCAGCGTCACCTGAACAGCAAAGAGAATGCTTCCGTATGAGTTTGAACTCGTTTAACAAACTATGTAAAATGTTACACAGCAATTTTCGCCTGGTGATATCGCCCGGAAAGCATTCAGCCCTTACTCTGAGGTGAGTCATTAAAAACCATTTATTGAAGTGAAATTTCATGTTTGCATTATATTTCATGAAAACTAATTAAACTTTAAACTTGCAATCAAAATTTTTATTACTTATAACTGCTATAAATTTGTACATTTTACAACTTGTACGTGCTTATTTTAAATCAAACTCAAGCTGACAATTTAAGTCAAGCTTTCCATTGTTCAGAGGATTTCATGTTAATCATTGTAGGATAAAAACATTCAAATACGTTGCTGAACAACTCTATAATTGCTTCTACAAACACTCTGTCTCTTGAATTAAATAAATTAATTTTTCCAAGTCCATGATTAATCACAAAAAAATGCGGTGGATATTACTTTTACATCTGGACGAAAAAAGACAGCAGTTCCGTATTTATAATCAGGCCTTTCTATAGGGAGACCCATTTCATTTACTTTTAGTCTACTCATTCCATAGGTTTGGTGTGTCTCCTGTATGCACAACAATATATGGCACTGAAGTTGACTGCATAGGACTTGTGGCGGTTACCCCTTGGCTGGCGACATGCCTTCTATGTTAACAGAGGTTATTAGGGAAGATTGTCTAAAACTTTACAACCTGGCAATGAGAAGGGATGGTTAATTTTATGGAAGTCTCTGAATAGCTTGAGATGAGTGGGCAGATCCAAAATCAACCTAGTAAAATGGGGCTATATTGAGGTCGATGACATCAAGTGCCACTGCGGAGAAGATCAGACTGTTCAGCTCATGTTCCATTGTCGACTGTGTCCATATTCTTGATCGCAAGATAGCCTATACAAGGCCTCGGATAATGCACTGGAAGTGGCCAAGTTTTCGTCTAGTACAATTTTATGTCTGTAATTGTGTAACAATGTATGTTTCTGACGTGAAATAAATTAATAAAATCACAATAAATCAATTGAATTTTGCGATCAAACTGCACAAAGTCGTGCCTTGTACGGACAGGATCCCAATTTGCTGGAATCCAGTAGCACGATTAAGTCAGTTCCAGTGTCAGAGCGCCGATTACATTCCAAAGGCCAGGAAACTTCTTCCGTAGTAATGAGACTACTTAAGACCAAATGTCGGAAGTAGTCGCTTGCAGTATAAGACCAGTCTTATTTGTGCGTGGCGAAGAATGTATTTCATTAGAATATTTCTTTGAATCTGAGTTTCAGTTATGCTACCAAAATGTACTCTGTCTTCGAAGCAACAGATAGAAGAAATTTTCTGCTCAAGTCAAGCAACTTTGGAGTCACTTAACAATTGTCTTCTGTTGAATCGTCAGTGAGTGGTTAACAAAGTAACTAAAATATTATGGCTAAATTTGATGCATTAAATGAAATTATACGATACTCTCGTTCATTTCTTATTGAATTTCAGCTATAATCTTATGAAGGTTATTATTAATTGCTCAAATTTCCTTAACCATTCATGGTCAAAATCGAGGGTACTCCCAGTATGGCTGAGATTTTTACATGGAGAAAAGTAACAGTCGAAATGTGATTATAGAGCGAAAACTATGTGGTGGCTGTGTTAAGGAAAGAGGAGCTGAGCTTCGATGTTGGTAGCCCTGCTCGCAGGTGGTGGAGGTGTACGCAGGTGCGTGTCAAGCGCTCATGTTTGATTCATCGGCCTCACCCGGCCTTGCTCTCCCGGGCCCAGCAAAGTCTTGAACGGAACGGCAGGGAACCTCAACATGCAGATAGAAAGACTGCAGAGTGCTTCTATAAGGCTTCATGCATACAGCGCAGAGCTCTGCCTCTCAAATCCCTGTTCTATACAGGTATATCACAGTATTAGATGGCTGTTTTACATTCAATACTTAGCAATCTGAAGTCGTAAAGTAAGCTCTCCAATATTTTCTACGAATTATGCCAGTAACACATATTTTCAGGGGTATAAAACTACTAATATATTTAATTTGGACTGACCGAAATTCTGGTTGATACCAGTTTAAGATAATTTTTGATGAGACCCTTAATAGTGTGGAGATTTTACTCCGGTTACTGATCGATGTTCCCTCCAGGTATCTTGCTTCTTGTTTGGTCGAGAATAATTCTACAATGGCAAAATAATGAATTTCCAGATAAAAATATTAGAGGATTTTGGCATATTCCAAACTCGGCTAATAATCGTAGTTTCTAGTCTTAATATTGGCGTATCCTGCAAACATATAAGGCTTTTACCACTGCAAGTTTTATCAAAATACAGTAAATGAGTTTATGACAGGACCAGGTTTATATAGAAACAACAAGTATTTTCGTTATCAAAATGATCGATATGTGTTGTTACATCTTTCTAACTGAGCTTCGTAACTTTGAAAACATTACTAAATCTGGTGAAAGGTCTTTACATATCGAAAATAAAATGACCCAATGCCCCATGCCCCATGACACGTAAACTGACGGAAGTTCTAAAAAAACTTAATAGATATATCAGTAAGTCATAACTCACACTTGTACTGAAATATCGCGAACGTTGACAGTTAGTGTAAAGCAAATTTAACGCCCCCATTCCGGCAAAAAACTTGACAAGACCCAAACATCACAAAGAATAATTAGAGACAGATAGAAGTCCATAAAAAAATTTCAACGAAATTACCTAAACGACATTGTTGTCACGGGTATTCAATCGGATAACATTGTCCAAACACAACTTTCCGACATCTATGTCACAAGGATAAACACTAAGCTCAACAAACGTTTAACATCATTTACCTTGGTGGCCTCTGTATGTGTGTGTGTGTACGCAAACATTAGCTGTGAACCTGTGGAGAATTATTCAGCAGAGTACACAGTAAAGTTGAAGCAGTAGTTTGATAAGCCTCCATTCTCTTTAGTACGTCTGAGGAATAAACCGTTCAGATGATAATTCATTTAAATACAATCAATATTAGTGTCAGAAAATAAGCCACTGTAACATTATGTACCGTAGTGCTGTCTGGTGGCTTAGTGGTTATTGTGTCTGGAGATTGAAAGGTCCCTGTCTCGGCGAAGATTTTCATTGGCCCTTAACCCGTCTTTCACCTCTGGCAGAATTTGCTGTGTGATGTGAAGTACACCAGAACACTTCCGTGGTTCGTATTTTCCGTTGAACTGTAGATCCCCTGTAGCCTGTAGGACTAGAGGGCTAGGTTAATGTGGCTACAACCTGGGCGCAATGTACTGCTTATTACATACTGTGACAAATAACATGTAGGCTGGCAATTTTATAATGAGGCTGTATTCTTCTGGCTAAGATAGAAACCATTTTTATCAGATATATTCCATCTTTAAACGTAAGCTATAATTTGAGAATACCACAACGTTTCATGCTGGGTAACATGATAAATAGAACGCCGAGCCAGGTGGCTGTTAAGTACAGTTCTGGCCTCGCATTTGAGACGACGCGAGTTTGGAACCCCGTCCAGGCATCGAGATTTGGGTTTTCCATGATTTACCCAAATCACTTTATGGTAGTTCCGGGATGTTTCCTTCGAAAGGGCGTAGCAGAATTCCTTCCAGTTCCTTGCCCCCACATCTTTCCCACCTCTAATAACCTCGTCGTTGATTATTCATAAAGCCATAAGCAATTAAGTAGATAATGAAAAAACTTCAGATTTTAACTAACACTTTGAGGGGAGGAAACCTTTCCATCAACTGCATTGTAAAATTATATTTTTTTCTTCTTATAAACAAATTCACCATTCAAATGGTACCTATTTGTAGTTGAAGAAAATATGAAAACAGCTTTTGTGCCAAATCATACTGAATTGCCACAAGAAAAAGAATATTCTTCGTTCCAAACTTCGATATAAGATGATGTAAGATATACCAGTGCAGAAATAATTGGTTTTGAAAATAATTCAGTCTTTTGTGATGTTAGTAAGATCAGAGCAGAAGGAATGAGCTTATGAAAATAATGCAGAAGTTATTGAGCAGATTTTCTTTATAAATCCTCTCAAATTTATTTAAAATGAATCTATGTATTAATTTCGTGTAATAATTTTTTTAGGAATATTTGTCTCAATCAATGATTGTAGTAAACTATTTGACAGAAAAGATATAAGAATGCGAACATACAATTGAGCTCAAAAGTTAAGTTTCAAATATTAAATGTAATTAAATTTTAAATGTTCAGATTTGTGACTTTCTACGACAAAAACCGTTAGCGACGAGAACTTTTAATTAAAATCATAAGATAAATTGATTTTCTCTGACTATAATACCATATAATTAGTTCAGATTTTATCTGTACTTAGTGTTTAGTGCTATAGGTAGACTTATAACCATTATTAAAATTGATTAATTGAAACTTTCAATCTTTTTTTAGTTTTTTTTCTAAATTTCTTGTAACGATTTCATTTGTTTTCTCTCAGATGATATTGAATTACTATAACATTTTACCTTTGACCTAAATTTATACGATCCTATAAGTTCTTTCAGAATTTTTAATTTTCTGCTTTGGGTTTGTTGTTGTATTCTTTCTTCAAAAAGCGTTATACTTTGAAGTAATCCTAAAAACCGACAACTTTAAAGATGCAATACCAGTTCAATCAAGAGAGAACACACTTTAAGACTGCCAAATATGAAATTCCTATTCCTCAATTTGCTGTTGAAGCAGTCCTCAAAAATACATTTGGAGCCGACACCAATCAAATTATATTAAACCATCATCGTGTTTAAGATGACATCAGATATCATTTAAATATTTAACCACCTTTTTTTAAGTAAGTCTTTTATTCATGGTAAACTAACTGCGAAGATGGCTTCAATGAATTAAAAGATTGAAATGCGCATATCCGGATGAATCCTGTACCTTTCTTGTGTTATGTGTACATCCAACGTCAAAAGATCAATTTACGAAAACAAATCAGGAATGAAACACACCAAATACACAATTATTACATAGTTTAACACCAAATTACTCTGATTTCTTTGCTTAAGACCAACGTCAGAGTACTTATGTCTCAGATCAATGGACGTATTCTGTACCTACTATGAGAACTTTTATCACTTCATACATTAATGATTACTGTCTTAGAAAAAGGTTCCGTTTGTATTAAAGTAAGCTGTTGGAATATGTGACGGAGAGGAATGTCTCTAGTCCACCCAGGTTAGGTAATTGCTCGAGACAGGGCAGTGTGGTCGTAGGAACAGCACTTGGGTACAGCCATCACCATTACGCTGCTCGTGAACGCCTAAGTGCCGTCATTTCTGCAGCCAGCTAGCCACAAAATCGAATCACGGCGAAGCCAGTGGCCAACCGCTCACTGACTTGGAACCGGGTTGCTGTGCGCGCAGTCGCGGTGGGACTCATGTTTGATTCAGAGGCAGTGGTAGCGGCCATTCCACATGGAAGGGAAGCGTGCAAGGGGTGGTAGACTGGCCCGCGCTACACATCAACAAGGGAATCATACGATAGGCTATACCGCAATACATTAGAGAGATCGTCAGCCATTTAACACTTTAGAGAAAGTGACAGTAATTACTTAGTAAGCTCTAACGCTTAAAATGACACACTAGATGGGGTTACTCACAGAGTTTTTATTATTTTTTTATTATTATTACTCCGTGATTCACTAAAAGTGTGTGGCGGAGGGTGCATTGCACCTATCGAAAAGGGTTATGGTTTGGAAGGGTTATAAGGGATATGGCAGGTGGCACCCATGGGCTATTGTGAGGAACCATCCCCGCATTCGCATGGAGTGATCTGGGAAAACCATGGAAAACCCAGATCAGGATGGCTGGAGTGCTTTATCGAAAGCTACTCCTGTCGGATTTTAAGTTTACTCGCCCGGTAAATCCTTTCTATTCCATTCTCTAATCGCTCGTGGGAAAAATGAGTATAGAAATGAATCAGTTCTGACCCTGATTTCTTTTATTTTATTTTGGCGGTCATTTCGAGATATGAATGTTGCTGGTACCAATATTTGCTGGCTGTCGTTCCGAAATACGTCTCTCGTGAATTTTTCAATTAGCTTCCGTCGAGAGCAACGCCTTCGGTGTTCCAGGTCTTCCCAACCTAACTCCTTCAACAACGCACTTACGCTTTCCCTCCAACTATATATACCTGTCACGAATCGGGCGGCTCTTCTTTCGACCTTCTCTAAAGCCTCCATTAACCCCTTTCGATGGGGACACCATACAGAACAACAATACTCTAAGTGCAACGATTTATCAGTCAACCGGTAATATCGGACCAATAACATGCATATTTCTGCATGGTCGATACGACAATATCGATATCATGCAGTAAAAATCGAAAACTAAAAATCCCTTAGCATTAAAAAATACTGCAAATAAATGTTTGTGTGGCAGGGACCAAACTTTACTCTATCTCTTCTGTTATATATGCTAATTACTGATTTAGCACTATAACAAAATAGATAACTTCATTTCCTAATATGTACTACCACTCCGTTTCGTGTGCGTTAATCATTCCGCATTCATTTACGTTTACCGTATTATTTTCTAACTGGTCGATCGCAGTGTGTCGTTGTTGAGGGAGAGAGTTCTTCTAATCTAGATGTTACATCGGGTGTACCTCAGGGAAGTGTAATAGGACCACTTCATTTCTTAATTTTTATAAACGATCTCGGAGACAAGTGAAAAGCCTTTTTAGATTGTTTGCTGATGATGCAGTTATTTACAGGGAAGTAAGGAATTTGGCCGATTGTTTAGCAATTCAGCGTGATCTGGATGTTATTTTGGTAAGGTGCGCTGAGTGGCAACTCACACTAAATTGTAAAAAGTGTAAGACAATGAGCATAATTAACAAAAAGAATCCGATTGTTCAGAAATACGAGGTAAACAGTTCAGTTATTGATATGGTCGATTCTATGAAATATTTGGGAGTAACGTTACAAAGGAACATGAAATGGGACTTACATATTAATACGTTGGTAGGTAGAGCTAATTCTATGCTGCAGTTCCTAGGTCGAATTTTGAAAAATTGTAAATAACAAACAAAGGAGATAGCGTACAAATCTCTTGTGCGTCCACATTTGGACTATTGTTGTGCCATCTGGGATCCGTTTCGTAAGGGGCTGATTGAGAGTACAGAGAAAGTACAGAGAAGAGCCGCTCGATTCGTGACCGCTAGCTACAGTCCTTATGAAAGCGTTACCGAACTGATTAGTAGACTAGGCTGGGAATCTCTGGTAGATAGACTTCGCACGTTTCGTATAAACTTATTGGTAAACATGCTTACTCCCACTTTCACTTACGAGTGTAGTGAAATACTTCGTCCACCAACCTATTTGGGTCAGAATGATAGGAAAGATAAAATTAGAGAAATAAGGTGCCGCACTGATTCTTATATGAATTCTTTTTTCCCCCGTACCATTAGGGATTGGAATGCACAACAAAGAGATTAGGTTTGGTGCTGAGCACCCTCTGCCACCCACATTTTTGTGATTTGCAGAGTATATATGTAGATGTAGATTATTTAATATGTTGCGTTATGCTCGAGTCTGTTGGTTCTTCTTTGTATCTAGGACATTCCAAACCGGATTTCTCGATTTATCAGTGTTTATAATAAACCTCTTCATGCAGTTGAATGCAAAGGTTTTAATTTTTTAATGAAGCACTTTTCTACATTCACAGTCAGTAATTAACTGTTTCCAAGAAATTACTAGCCAAAAATCATTCAGCAGATGAAATTTTTCCACAGATATGAAAATGATTACTGAATTTTTCACCAACATTTAGACTACAATCTTTGATCATCCACAAGATTCCAAATTCTCCTGAATCTGGAAGAAATTTGGTGAGTTTAGGAGGCCAAACGCATGAGGACAATACCAAATCCGAACTTGAAAGGAAAAAGAGTTGTGGAATGTTATTACATGAAAAACGTGGCAGTGTGTTCTCAAATTGTCCAACTATTTGTATAATCTCCGTTTTATGGAGCAGGTAAACATTCTTTTAGGTACTGCAAACGAACTTGGGACCTCTGAGAATTCGTTAATCACCAGCTGCGGGACTTCATTGTCTGCGAAGTGTCTCACCACTCGAAATCGATGACGCTGCGGCGGTGTCAGCCTTTTCTTTCAGGCACGCCGTCACGTCGGCACATTACCGTACGCAGTTACCGAGGTAGGCAGGGAGGGGATGTGCTACGGAGGATGCCTGGAATCGCTCCGCTGCGAGTGGCAGCAGAGGCGGAAAAACGTCATCCCGGGGCCATGAATACTTCATGCGCCCGCCGTGCGTCCCCCGGAAAAATAGACACGAGAGCTTGCGTTTCGCTTTACACATGAGCGAGCGGGCAGCCGGGCACTCGACATCGGAAGCTGGGGATGCTAAGCTGCTTGGAGCTCACAACGACTGAGGTTGCAAAAGTCACATACCACACGACATGTCGAACGGACTCCAAACAAGCATTGTTTTTATGTTTTGAGTGTTAATACGAGTTCCGACTTCTGACTTCGAAATTGGGTTGCTGTCCAAAATTTCTAGGGGAAGTGGAAACAGTTTAAGACTACTAAACGGAAGGCAATGGGGTGAAAAGATTTCGACCGAAAATCTTTAAGTGGTAATCTGTATTAGCCGGCATGTCTCCTGCTAACTGCGTGATGATTGATGGGGTAGCAAAAAGTCGATCCACTACAAGGCGAGTGCCCGTTGACACGGTTACCTGCACTTTTTTTTTTTTTTTTTTTTTGCTGATGAAGTGAAGTAACGTATTATACAATCGGCGGATAATTTAAGACATTTTCAAGATCAACATAACTGAATTTTGAAGGAAAAAACTAGGTATCAAGTGCGAAAATTTCGTCACTGATTTACGATGAATAGCTATGTTTGCGGTTTGTAGTAGGAGAAAACTCTATATTCTAGAGAACACACACAGATTGTTAATATCTCGATGATACGTGATGCTGCGGTAATGTGACCACTCTCTAGCGATACCAGCGTAGCCTAGCGATTTGAATATGAACTATCGCATACCCTTGACCTTGATTGTTCATAATTTTATCTTTTACTGGACGAATTTTGAAAAATTCCTTTCTTAATTAATGATGTCACCATAGCTGAGTCGTATTGTATATACTGATACCTGATTTATCAACTTTGTTAAAGTTTGAAGGGAGAAAGATTCCAAAAACTCCCTTTCTTAATTTATAATGTTAGCAAAGCGGAGATAGATCGTAGTCTTTAAAATTATACGTCATTTACCGATTTAGGCTAGGTATTAAGGTAATTAGGTGGCATGTGATTAAAAACACCTTTTATAAATGATGAAACTTTAGCCCTTTACCTGTCGAATTCCAAAAAATTCCTTTCTAATTTGTAATGTTGCCAAAGCGGAGACTTCAAACTTTAAAATGATACCTCATTTATCGATTTCAGTTAGGTATGATGAAAGATAAGTGGGTAATCATTAAAAAAATACCTTTTAGAAATAATACATATGAATGTGACTCTTTGGATCTGAAACTGTAAAATCGTATGATAAGAAAGTGAAAACAGAATCGGCAGAACGCAGTAGAATTGAAGTAAATCTGTATGGAATCCAAAGAGATGTTGGCTCAACCGTTTGAGGGGGGGGGGGGGGAACTGAATGAAACAAAGCCACGAACTCGGTGGGACTCAGTGGTGCGGGGAAGGGAGTTTCAGATGGAAGTGAACTGCTTAGAGGAACACATTGATACCAGAGTTGACAAATCTGGCTTTATTATGTCTGCAAACCTCTCTTCAAACACCTGTTGTAGCAGTTATGTACTGAGTAACAGTTTCTCGTGTGTACCTAGTTAAAATGATTAACATCTAGGTACTTAACAGTAGTTTTTTGTGTACCTAAATAAAATATTAGCTCATAAATAAATATTTTTATTTCTCTACAGCTCCTCAGAAACACCTGTAAAGTAGTTACATTCTGAGCAGTAATTTTCTTGTGTACTTAATTAAAATATTAAGTTATAAGCAACATTTGTTATTTCACTGTATACTTAGTTAGCGCTAACGATTGCGGTAATAGCCAATTACCTATTTTTTTTTAAATTGGAGTCAGTGTACTGAACGTACATCACAGCAAACTCAGAGAAAGAATTGCAGCGCGCAGAGTATCCAAACTCAAAATTTAATCAAATCTTCCTTCTTACTTTACAAGAGATTATCTTTGGTATTAGCAATCTGTGTACATCAAAAGAAATCTTCTCTTTTATCTCACGAATATCCCAAGCTATGTATTTTTGTGAGACTCAAGTATGAAGATGCGGCTGGAATAATTTACGTGTTTTTAGATGTCATGTTTCTACATGGCTTTCGTTTTTAAACTTTCTTAGATAAGTTTGATATGAAAACATATAATTTATTTAAATAATACGGACTGGTATTAATAGTAAACGAAACGGAGATAACAACTAAATATTTCACCACAATCTTTCAATTCCCTTAGAAATAGATCTTTTATGTTTTCATGTCATATCATCAGTAGGACTATATTTAGAATTTGGATTTTTATTTTGTGTATAATATAATTGCTAGAAAAGTTTTACTGTTCTATTTCAATACTCACATCGCAGTTTCATTGTCGATGTCGGAACCAACTTTGTTATTCTTAATAAAAATATTGGATTTTTGGGTAAATATTCAGACCCGAAGACATCGGGACAACTTGGTAGGCACGTGTTGCAGTGTCGGCAGAGGTTTTTTGTTCATCAAAGCGCTGATATGATTAGTACTAAATGCCAATCACTGACGTCAATAGAAGTCTTTCTCAGAGCTTAATGAGCAATACACGTTCTCATTAAAGCGTCACTCATGGGTGAAATGACATCTTTAGCCGCTGTTACAAGTTAGCTTAGTCTGCTAGTATATCGTCACCAGCCACAGACTGATAGATTTTATCTATCTGATCACCATTAGAACTTGGGCAGAATCGATGCTAGTTCGGAATTCGTCCTTGTCACTTATTGTTTGTTATCTATTAAACAAGATTTTACCAGTCAGATGCCTTTATTCAATTGTTGAAATTAGTTGTCTTTCCACTTTCACCTGATATTATCTTGCAAACTATTAATCATTATAATCAACGGCTCCGTAAAGGTAATACGGATGGTATCAGCCTGGCTTAATATAATAATACTTAAAGACAAGAAAAATGAAGAAGCGTTAAGATGACAGGTTAAATTCAATCGTCTCAGACGAGAGAAGACGAAGAGTGTAGATAGAAATCCTTCAGGTCAGGCCACTAAACGCCCACCGTAATAGCCAATCAGCAGTCAAACCATTCGGTCCTTTACATAAATATATCTTTATTGATATTACGTGATTTTGTAACTGAGTAATTTTTTTATGCTTCACAGAAATGGTTACTGGATGCGTTTTCTCTCTCTGTTGTAGTCGCGTAACAAAAACCGGTAATCCTAACGGGTAAATGAAGCTTGACCTCAAGGGTAGTAAAAATTTCTGTTGAGACGAGGAATCGAACCGAAGGCCTCTCACTCCACTGTCATGTTCACTAACAAACTGAGTCACCTGACATTGAGTTTGGTAATGTAAAAGACAACACCATCATTCTAATGAACTGATTTTTAATGAAAATTCGATAAACTAAATAGACCTACTACCTGACTGTTCCAGTAAGTAAGAATCACTTCTTTCGGATTTATGGCAATCGCCATAAGTGTTGCACATCTCTCGGAAATTAAGAACGTATTTTCGCTGATAACCTTGTTCCTTGACTCAAATAATTAGTTCGAATCCCCGTCCGGGCATCCAGATTTGGGTTTTCCATGGTTTCCCAAATCACTCCAGGCAAATGCCGGGATGCTTCCTTCAAAAAGGCCATTGCCGAATTCCTTCCCATTCCTTGTCCCCCATCCTTGCCCCCCCCCCATCCTTTCCCGTCTCTAAAGACCTCGCTGTTGAGAGACGTAAAGCAGTTTAAAAAAATCAGATAATTAGTTAGAAACGACATAGCCTTGGTGGATGTTTTTTCTTGACATCAGTGTAGTTTGGAATCCAGTATGGTATTGTCATAGACCGTCGTGTATATTAGTCACTTCTAAATTCGAACCATTTTATTTTTTAAACGTGAGATAAAATGAAAAATATACGACTGTTACAGGTAACAAAACAGACTTCTTGCTGATGCAAGTCCACCGACATAACCCCTGCACGACATCTCTCGGAGAGTACCAACCTAATCCGACAAAATTTATATTCCTTCTGCAACGAAGGACACCCATCTCGTTTCTTTACAGGGCAGGATTACTGTTAGCTGCGTTCAAAGGGACACCCCGCGGTTCAGAATACTGAAATATGTTATATTGCGGTAGTGAGGAGACAGGAGTTATGAGGACACCCTGCAGAGGTGGTGGAATGCTTTAATAACAGCAGCAGTCGCTGACACAGGCAGCCAACACTAGCAGTCTGGGCACGCAATCCCTGGCCGTATAACTCCTGCCCCAGCCAGCTCGTTACCGGGGATATTTCCGCCGTGGTGGTTGTCGCCTCTGCTGCGCACTGGAAATGAAAATGCTACTGGCACTTTCATTGTTGCGTAAACTTCAGACTGCGAATATTACAGTTACGCCGGTGATTTTTTTAAATAACATTAACGAGCGAGTAATTTTTATTAATAAATTGTTTAATCCATATCAATCAATATCTGGATGTTGTGGATCATTTTCCTCAATTGCTGATAATATTAATAAATATAAATAAAAAATATAACAACCATTCAACATTTGCAGAACACTTACAAGAACACAACCACCACCCAACAAATATTGACTCAGACATGCAAATACTCACCATAAACAACAACAAACCACAAATACTAACATTCAAGAAAACCATCATATACAACAAGCACTAACAGAAGGAAAACGAATAATAAATGAATACACAAACCTCACACACCCAATACTATACAAAACACTGAAACTAAAAAAAAGTAGAAACATCGACATAGGAAAGACAAAAACAATAAATAAGGACAAAAAAACACACAAAAAATTACTGAAATCATTTACATTTTTAAAAAAACTGCAAATAAATGGAAGACTGAAAAAAACAAAACAACACAGCATACTTACACAAACTCGATAATCAGTAAACAAAACAGAACGACCATTCGCAAGAAAAAACACTAAGTGCAGTGTTGTGAATCTGAATAATGAAGACACTTCTCACCAAATATGAAAAAGCACTGATGCTGAGAATGGAGCTAAAACAAATGCAATAGACCACAAAATGTAAGTAGATTATAAGTTAGACAATAATTCATTCCATTTTACCAAACACAACATAAGCTGTTTACAACTTTTGCACGTAGTTAACAGAAAAAACCCGCTGAAGATGCTTCTGCAAAAGAAGTGAAACGCGTACGGGAGACCAATAAATACAAAAAAGTCAATTGCCTTGGCGTAATTTATTTATTAATATCAATCAATGTTTAAGATTTTCTGGATGTGACCTATAATCATTCCAGTTACTGTATACCTGTACTGTAGTGTTAAACATCTCATCATGTTCGTAGTTATGGCAATGTTATTCTAGCAGCACATTTATTTTGATAAAAACTGCTTACTTGCAGCTCTAATGAAAGTGTTGCTAAGAAATTGTCTACATGACGTGGGAGAGGGTCTGACATCTTTAGAATTTAAAAAGCTTCTACCTGTGCTGGGAAGGTGGAATAAGTGAGACCCTCTTCACTGTCAACAAGCAGACCTCCCGTGAATGAAGACGCCCCAATGTGTCGAGTTTCTGTGTCTGCCAGTTGACTACAACTAATCGGAGCTTGTGCTATATTCAAAGTAGCGCGGATCTATGAAAACATAATGACAACACTCAAGTTTCTGAATCGAGTCGGTAACTTGCTTGAGTAGAGATACTCGGTATTAGCATTTCCGCACGTAGACCAATGTAGCACAGAAACAGACAAAAGAAGAGAGAGAGAGGTCCCATTAATGAACATACACGAAAGAGTAATGAACGCTCACTAAGCATGCAACCAAACACTATGTAATGTAGGAAATCGGACTAACTAGTGACTAAGTTGTTTAGTTTAAGTATACTGTTTGCTTATCAAATTGTATATATGTGCTAGATTATAAATAAATGGATAGTTTGTCACAATCCATATTTGTATGTGCGGTTATGAAAATTTATTTAAAAGAAATCTTTTCATTTGAATTAATTTTAGTTAAATAATTTTTTGTTCCCTGAGATTTACAACTTTTAATTACAATCATAAATTAGGTAGCAAGGAAAAAAAGTTCAGTTCGTTGAAAGTTGACATCTATTTAATTTAATTTAATTGCAATGGAGCACACTCTCCGGTGGCAATTTCCCTACACACCCAACTTCCCCCTATCCTGCACCCACCTACATTTGCCCTCTACAAATTTTAACTTTAAATTCTTTTAACGTTTTCAGTAAGTTATTCATCATTCCCCTTAGTAACCCATTCAAATCCCTGACACCCTTACCTAAAAAACAAAATCTTCCCACACCCTCGTGCCACCTTTGTTTAATTCTCCTCTGTGTACGGGGATGAAAGAAGTATACTATAAAAATTTGCCATAAATTGTGCTGAAACTATTGTGTTGGAAAGGTTTTTTCTTTTTTTCTTTTTTTTAAAAAAAAAACAAACGTATTCTGCCTTTTAAACATTCTACCACGAAGTATTAACTCTCTGGACGCCCGTGCGTATTACATTGCAACAGAACACCTGTAAAGTCTCCACTCACATCAACTCACCTTCGGTTATCATTCTATGCACCTATTACTTTCTTTCTTCATTTCGTGCAATAAATGACTTATAAAGTTATCTAGCAACACAAATATTTAATTTGAAAACTGGGATCTGTTGCAACAATAGTCTACCCATCAATTTCGTAGGCTCACTGAGCGCTCAACTCAATAGGTAATGGCTGGATTGAAGCTGACATAACGCTGACGTCACACAGCCAGCCTCTGCTAGAAAATTAACAGCAGCCAGATATGTTACTAGAAATTTGAGGTTATGAGCGGAATTTAATACCTAAGCGACTGTGAAAAAATGTATTGCTAGAAAAACTTTCATTAAGTTTGCTTTTGGTTCCATTTCATTTTAAATTAAATACTTGGTACGAATTCACTGATGAAAAAAAAGTTGAATAATATTTTCTGTCGTTGCAATTTTTCAATCTCTACTGAAAGGCTGCTCGATCGTCTTTAGTTACGGGAGGACGCCGGTTCGAATCTCCGTCCGGGTATCCAGATTTGGGTTTTCCATGGTTTCCCCAAATCACTCCAGGCGAATGTTGGGATGCTTCCTTCAAAAATGTCATGGCCGAATTCCTTGCCGTTCCTTGTCCTCAGTCCCATTTCGCCTCTAATGACCTCGACTTCGACGAGGCGTAAAGCCATAGGTAAAAAAAAAGTCTTTAGTTAAGTAGCAATTTACATCGGACACCAGATTTAGTTATATCAGATTTGACGGCGAGCCTATCAAAAAGTGTGGGTGATTTTTTTAATTTCTTTATCTTTGCCTTTAAAGTTGGGATGGTTTTCATAGTCACTGAGCCATCGCGTTATTTACTCTGTCACCTTCAGCTATTTTTTGGAATCGTCTGTGTCCGAGTTAAATACTTGTATTATTAATTCTAAGTTCCTTCAGGTTGAAGAGATTTTATTCACATTATTCAGAGGGAACCCTTATGGTGAAGCACATGTAGCTTCGTACTATAGTCAGATCACGTCAATCGATCATGATCTTTGACCCTTAAAAATGGAACTATTCTAAACCCATAACCATATGCAAAACAATGTCACTGGTTTACACTAGTTTTATTACAAAAATATTCTAGAGAATAGAGTATTGTCGTAAAAACTTAATAAGAAAGACATGAAATATCTAAACAAGACGAGAAAGATAACGACGAAAGAGCAAACGTTTAAAATTATAATGGTATAAATATCTTCAGTTTTAAGGGCTAACAAATTATTTAAGTTCTTACGATTTGTAGTGTGAAAGTGGTATATAACATAGATGCAAGAATACAGTGTACAGAGGAAGTTACTACATGAGCTGTATGCTGATATGCAACTCGTAGATTGTTAGTATTACTAAAGCGACGCCAATGTAATTTATGACACACTGGAGAAAACAGACGAAGGGAAAGCTTCTGTTTAGTGACGTCAAGTAAAGTGATGACTGGACCGTGCACTTTGGTTTAACCGTCTGAGCCTGCGTGACGTGTCGTGGCAGTCCTCAGAAGCTAGCGGTCGCGGGATCAATACGGGACACGGGCAAACAGGCTTCACGACGCCTCCGACCACTACAGCAGAACACAATAACGCGCCTTAAGCTCCTTACTCAGCTACTACACCCGGTAAAGAGAGTAAGGCCGACACCTCAACAACCGAGGAGAACGAAATCAAAGGAGGTGGCAGCTCTTGCCAAGATACTATTAACTTGTCTCACAAAGCGAAATCGCGTTATAAAAACTCCATCCGGCCACTTCATAAGAATGTTAGGACATTGCAGACTATTGTTCGTGTCGTATGTTCTAAAATGTGGAATAATGTCTGAATAAATTTTAATACACAGTTCTTGTTAACTTTTTCTATTCACTTCTGTAAAATAACACTGTAGTGTCTTTTTGAGCTAATGAATCTGTTAGAAGGTTAATCCTTTTCTGTTCTAGAGCACCTTATGCATTTTTAACTACAACCAAAATGGTGAACGATCTGCTCGATAAAGATGTGATGTTGTCTTCAAAACCATCTGCTCCACATTAAATAACTCTTCTCACATTTTTCAATACTTAAACATTTATTTCAAACAATGCATGAATTATTAACAAATCCTTTTCTCTTTTTCGTTGCGTATTAACTTAAAACATTTTTTCAGTCCGCAGACTCAACACAATTCTCTTTACGCAACCAGTACAATACTATTTTCCAAGATCCATTAGATTACGATGTAGCTGCTGAACGTGGTGGGTAAGCGGTAATGCTCTGGCCTCTCCACATTTGTGTTTTCCATAGCATCCCCAAATCCCTCCAGGCAAATGCTCCAAAAGACTACGGCAGAATTCCTCCCCGATCCTTGTCCCCAGTCCTTTCCCGACTCTAATCACCTAGACGTCGATGAGGGTAAAGCCAAAAGCAAAACAAAAACAAAAAATTAAAATTAACTTACATGCTAGGCAAATTAATAGACTGAAGCCGTCCGCCTCTTTTACATAAATTGTTTCATATTTATTAGTTCAATAGGTGTTAGCATACAAATTACCCACCAATACGGCATCGAGGTAAGGCTGTCACTAAGTCGAACATGTAACCGTCAAGTACAGGGAGAATTGCTTCTTTGTACTGGTTGTATTGTAGTTCCATGAGATGAATTGTATTATATACCATGTGAATTACTGTATGAAGTTATATAACATCGAACAAGAAGAATGTTAGTAATTAAGTATCATTCCATCAGGGAATGAAAACTGATCGAGCAATGCAGTGGAGTTGAACCCAAGTATTTAGCATTAATTATTGTGGAGAATAACCAGCAACATAGGCACCGAAGAAAAATTTTATACTGCAAGATTTTTCAAGCATTGGGAAAGTGAACTGTTACCCCATCCATTGCAATGAGTGTGTGTATATCGTAAACATGAAAAGGAAGTTGCGTTGAATTAAAAAAAAATATATATGTGCAACTTCCTTGGATCGGGGAAACATAACATGGTAAATGGAATACGGATTTTTTAAGTCCAGCGATTAAGAGTGAGAATGTTAATGATCCTCAAAATTCTGGTACATCTCGTTAACTTCAATATTTTTAAACATGTCGCCTTTTAAAATGACATGCATTTTTAGGGCGAATGGGAGCTATTTAAACCAAAAGCAGCACAAATTCTGAAATGGCCGATCCTGCAGACACAACTCGTACTTTTGATTCACGTCTGCTGAAAGGTGTTAAGAAGTGTTTTGTGTAAAGGTGAGGGAATCGTATTACACTAGAAGAATAATAGAGATAGTGCATGGATAGGAAGCGTAAGAGAGGCTTTCGTTACAAACAGACCCTGCTAGTGACTGGAAGCTGAACAAGATCATGATGATGATTGATCAATATAACCCATCTCTTACTCAGTCCACCATTTATCTGATAGTTTACATGTTCTTTAAGGAGAAATGTCTGGTATCACTGTTTTTTGGTAAAAATAGTCACTTTCTTCCACGGAAGGATTCACTTCAATTGTAGTTTTATTCGTTACATTTAAATTGTAATTTAAATTTAAACACCAGTCATAAATTTATTTAATATTGCTAGGATTCAATTACTCTTGACAAACACCTGCCATGACGTTCACTTATGAAGCCAACTGTTATTTTTTTTTAACATGAAATTATTTTTCTGCTTGACTATGTGAGCAGCAGGCTCACTTATTTTCTTAATTTTTATAATCGAGTTTGGATGAAAGGTTCAGACCAGTTTAATATTGTTTGATGATGATGCAGTTATGTGTAGGGAAATATATAGCTCTGCAGATTCAGCACTTTTCTTCCTGAGGTAAAGATCCTAAAGTCCCCGACCGTGTGGAATCTACACAAAACAAATTCTGCGTGATACAAAGACAACTAGAGACACATAAAGATGTACTTAGTACAGAGAGCAGCGGCAGGAGTCGCCATTACCAGAGGAACCGTGACAAAAACAAAAGTGAAATTCGTGGAATGTTGGGAAGACGATTTAAAAACAGTGATCCTTACAATCCCAATCACCGAATAGATACAATAATACAACGTATACCACAAAAAGACACCAAAGAAAATAAATTTAAGTAATCGTCTCAAGTAAGTTCCATTTACAGTTATCTATGGAAAATCCACAACGCAAGCTTTCTGCTGTCTTCACAGATACATTGCATTCCATTTATAATTATTTTTATAGTGACATATTTTTATAGTGACATTAGTTTTTCACCTGATCACCCGTCTCTTTAATTATAATTGGAATGCTTAGAGTTCCATTTACGTTATTGAAATTACGAACAATACATTTTATGTATTTTCAAACTTCAACACCATCTGTCCTTTACTATTCGTTGCTTTATTTCTGTAAACTCATTACGTGAGTCATAAAGTCATTGTACTTTGTTATCGAAACTTTACCACCTTCTGGTGCAGTGTATTAAACACGTCTGCAGCTTTGGGGTGCTTTCAGAAAATTAAAGCGTAAATTATGACTTAAGTGAAGTGTATATCGTTCCAATATCGTTAATGTAATTAAAAACTACGACGATCTTATTAAAGGAGAGTTAGAACAATAAACAGGCTAAGGATTAATATAGGTGATGTTCAGATTTTGCAGAGAGACGAAAGCTCCTGATATTGAATAAAGAAAGACCTAATTTTACGTATGATCCCAAAGCTTAATACAGTTTTAATTCTGGTTATAATCTGGTAGGATTATGCAGGATCGTTGCGTCGCGGTAATTGCCAATAACTGCAAGCATTCTTAATTGTAATATTCGGTATTAAAACTCTCTCGTTTTCTAAATTAACTTCAGTTCAGTTTCTGTTATTTATATGGAAAGTATTCCATGTTTAAAGCTGCTTCCAAAGAATTTAATCACACAAAAGTAGTTTAACTTTTTTAGCCTTTTAAGGTTTACATTAGAACGGTTTCATACGTATAGTGTTCTAGAAATTACTTTATTTTTCATCTAATAGCGATAGAAACAATAGTTAATCGTATTGAGCTTGGAAATGAAACGGTAAGCTTTTATTTTAGCTTTAAAAAAAACATCAAATATAATATCGTTACAGAAATAAATCTGAAATAACGGCGTCTTTAGCATATTACTTAACTGTAAAAAAATAAGTTATCTCGTACATAACATTTTTTCAATGTCGCTATTATATACAGTACATAACGGTATCTTGTACATCATATTACTCAATTGTAATGTAATTAATTTTCGTCGCTTGACGTAACTTTCAAAGAAATAATTGTTTAGCCGCTGTGAAAGAATTATGCTGTATTATGAAGAATGAAGAAATCGGATTTCAGTTTGTTATAGTTTTTTTTTTCTCTTTGTTTTAGCTGGTGTATTTATTTTGTGCTATCTGTAACGATGCACTCATTGTTTATTCAGCCCCAAAACTATGTTTGTGGTTAGCAAAAATTAGTATAAGTCAAGAAAAAATCTGGTTAATCTGAAAAGAAAGATATGCCTGGCATATTAGTCAAATTAAGAAGCAAAGGAATAGATGAAATGCAAAAATATAAAAGAGTAATTAACGTTAGCAACAGCGTTTTATTTGCAAGTTGTAAAAAAATTCCTCCAGGTTACTTTTAAAAACCAAGTTTTTAAAACATGCCTTCAGTATTGGAAGTTTTTAGCGTCGTCTATACAGCTCGCCAAAAAAATCATACACTTCATGATGGCTCTAAATATTATTATGCCTCCTTCATCTTCTTATCCGAGAGCATAAACCATTCTCTTAGTCTTCCTGAGTTTTTAAAGTCCAAGAAGAGAACTCTCTGTTAGTTTTCCTTATTTACTGGAGGCATTTTGAATATAAAAAGGAATGGCAAAAGCAATATAAAAGTTTCTTTGGCATTAATTTATTAAAGTTGTAGTTACCATGGTAAAGGAGATTATCGTTTTGAAACTAAAATCGTTTTGAGAGCAAAATAGGTACCTCACCCGTAAACACCAGTTGTTACTATCATTGATTTTACAAATGTATCATGAGCCGTAACTCATTATACACTGCGTTCTCATATCGGAACATGAGATCTTGCAATGCTATGATGGAGTTTCACATCCGCGCCGGGAACGATTAATTTTTACCTAAGAAATTCAAGGAACTAATGGATTTTTATAAGTTTAAATAAAACTTTCGCATCGCAAAGTTAATATAATGGTTGCTACGGATCATTTTGGGTAAATGAGGATAAGTGGCAAGTTCTCGTCGATTTTCTTTGTGACGATAGTAAAATGGAATTTCCGACAGCCTAGTTTACTTAAAAGTAATGACCGCAAAAATGAAACCACTTCACAATTCTCTCAGACCTCCATTTAGGGACGCAAGGCATAGGATTTCGCCGAAAGTTTGCGACCAGCCTCAACCACTTTCAACCATTGCAGACTGCTCCTTATTGTCCCAACCTTGACCACCCCATCCACGCTCAACCCCCCCCGAAAACCCGAGCATGTAACGTGCTCAACCGTCTTCTTTGCGTTGTTATTTGTCAGTTGTGCAGCCACTCAAAAATTACCATAACAAAGAATCAACTGGCAAAGGACAATATTAAGTAACTTTTGATTTTAAAATTGTCTGATCAACAACTGATTCACCTCTCACATAAAGATGCACCTAGCATTTCCAAGGTAGAACCGGCTTGACATTTGGAGGATGTAGGTTCGAAAAGCGGTCCTACAATTCACATTTCGGTTTCCTATGGTGTCCTGATATTACTTCAGAAGTCCATGGACTAATACCTTAGTGCGACGTGTATACAGTACTTTCCTTGTGGTTAATGGTTGGGCCATAAGGCCCAAATAATAAAAGAACTGTGATAATGTCACATTTGAGCCAATGTGTAGCAAAAGCATTTCTATCGCCATTGCAGGATTCTCAGGAAAAATTTAACAATTTTCGATATAAATGTGATCAAATCACAGCAATAGAGGATCTGACATCACTGAACGGCCAATAAAAAGAAAATCCCCCTAATGATAAACAGCAGAGAAATCTTTACTTCTTTGAGGAAAATGCTATTGAATTAAGTACTTGTCTTGCAGACGCCCACAGTGAAGTCAGAAAAGGTTCATAGTAGTCATGGGGCAGATTATCTCTGAGATTTGAACTCCATAAAAATACCGAAAACTAAACTATGTACCCGCCCCCTGCTTTTAAATTATCAGTAATTGTCATTAATCACACTTCGTAACTAAAGATTGACTGCATTCAAGTTTATTAATTCATTCAAAAATCACTGTGATAAATTGCAGGTAGCTTTAGAATCACAATTTTTGATGTTTTTTTAAGTTGCGCATTCTGATCTACATCATACACTGTCCATGGATAATTGTCAGTACACTTCAGAATTTCCTTTAACACTGCAACCTTTCAAAACAGCAGTTATAAACAGTGACAAATTATCCTATATAGTATTCTGTTTCATAATAACACCATATTAACTTATTATCATAACGAAAGTGAGGATAATGCGTGACTTTACAGAGAGACACAGAGAGAGTATACAGCGAATCATAGAGAGAGGAAAGTGAACTAACATAGTTTTATGTTCAGATGGCTTTCACTGAGACTACCTATTGTGTTTGGTGGGAAATAGCCTTTCGCATAACGAAATCTGGTATTACGTTCTTTCTTTGTGCGGGAGGAGCAACCAACCCTACTTTCTTTAGTAAATATGCTGTTCACAACATCTGTGACTTATGGAGAACTATACGGAATTCCAAAGATAATATATGTCTTACCCCTCCCACAGGTTACGTTTTTGTTTCCGCGATGTTTGGCATCGGGATTACTACCCCTACCTACAGGCAGGCGGTTTGAAGTAAGGTGAAACCCACCCTATGGTGACTGCCCTTCTGTGGGTACATTTATCATCAGAATAAAATATGTCTTATAGCTCAAAATGTACTCTGCGTCACTCTAGCCACAGAAAAATAGATTATTTAATTAATTTGGTATTAGTTATTTAATTTTAATTATTACAGTTCCCAAATGTCTCCTCCATCTTAAAAGTAGGATAAAATGTTTATCTCAAAATGTCTAAGGTTTTGGTGCAATAGCGAAAACAGTTTTAGTAATTCAGATGTAAGTATAGAAATCTTGGAGAGGAAGACTTGAAACACTGTTAGTTAAATTAGAATTTCCACTACTTAATGGCGCTGCACAAGGGTAACAAAACACTGCGTTGATTGTCGCTGACATTCGTCCTGCTCTGAAGCGGGTACGCTGACGCAAGATTTAATTTATCTTCTTTGCTACCATCACTGGAAGTGGAACCTGCCCTTTGCCCTAAACGACAGTCTCTAGGGAGGGAAAAGCCTGGCATAGCGACCGTTACTGTGACACAATTAGCGGTAAGAACTTCTTCAGCAGCATACACAGCAACTTACTACGCCAGCAATCCCGTCGGAGGGCGAGAGGCAGTCCTCGATGACACATACGTTGATAGGACGTTGGGAGCTCAAGCAGGGGTTATGGGAACGTAGAGAAAGGAAAGTGCTTAAGGTTTTTGAAGTGAAAACTTATATAGGTGAGTTGGGCGATTTTTGGATGATTACAATCTTATGAGTTAGCGTCACCAACAAGCTGTAGCTATAAGTATGACGCGGTGCACTTGGACAGCAGTGAAAGTATCTATACTAATATTATAAATTCGAAAGTAAGTATGTTTCTCTGTCTGTTTGCTACGTTTCTTGGGCTAAACGGCTAATCCGATCGCGATGAAATTTGACAAGAAGATGCAATTGGCATTAGGATGGACATAGGCTACTTTTTCCCTATAAAGAGAATATTTTGTCATGTAATTTTGAAAAATTACCGAATCGGTGATAGACGCTTAGGGTGTATAAGATTATGTAATACGTTACCACATAGCGGGCTGGTAGCTCAGTGGTTAACGCATTTGCTTACTAATGGTTGGACTGTGGTCTTCGGGTCAAATCCCAATAGCAGCAAAGGATTTTAAGAATTGTTTTTCACCGTGTGAGTCACGCCTGCATGGTCAGTTTTGCGGATTCCATGTTAAACTGTAGATACAGCAAATTTAGTGGTGCAATGCTTAGAAAATCGTACGCGGTCTAACAATGCTGTAAGTGTAAAAGTTTTACGCAATATTGATCACTCAGCCGTTGTTTCTTTCGCAGTCAGTGTGTGTGTGTGTGATCTGCAATAATAATATTATAAATACGAATGTAATTCTCTGTCTTTTTGTTACATTTTGTCGACTAAATGGCTATATCGATATTGATGAATTTTGACATGAAAATATTTTGTATCTGTAGGAACGACACAGCACATTTTTTTTTTTTTTTTTTTTTTTTTTTGCAGTATGAATAACAGTTGTTGTCAAGAAGTTTTGAGAACTTATCGAATTGTGACAGACAGACGGATGCGTAGTATGTAATGTTACGTCGGTTTCTCAAGCTGTGCTTCTCGCGCAGTCTGTTAGTGTATGATTTGTTAGTAAATTTCGTTTAGAGACAAAACATATTAGTTAGTATAGATTTCGATTTGCTCTGCACTGTAATATTACTTTGTCTATGGCTAAAAGTTTCTGGCACCAGTTTATTTTGTCTTCTTTTCTGACATGCCTTGCGGTCTTGAATCTGACCTAAGGTGTAGCTCTAGACGAACACCTAATGTAGTTAGAACCCATGAATCTGATGCTCATGCTGAAGAAAGAAGAAAAGACCAAGCTAAAATAAAGCTGCCCTAAGTTAAACACTCCCTCCCCCATATCCCCGCTCCTGCGTTTCTTTTTCAGTTTTTTAAAAAGTTGAAAATTGATTCTCTTCATGAGACAGATTCGACAGTAGGATGATATAGTGATGGCTTTCCTGTCATATTGTACCAACTCGGTGTTCTTTGGGACAAATCTTACGTTTTTAACAGCTTTCTATATCCAATTCTGGCAATGAAATTCTAAGTCTACGCGTACGAAGTAGCAAGTAACAGCTAGTACATTATAGTTGTATCTAATATATAAAAATGAATGTTTGTTCGTCTTCTACGCGTTCCTATACCATTCATCCAATTACGATGAAACTTTGGTTAGTTATTGTGTTTGTGCTTGCGACAGTTTCTGGCAAAAGAATTAAAAAAAACTGCGCTTCTTCCCCTATACGCCCCTCAATCTTTATACAAACCCACAGTTGTTACCTGATTTTGATAGTACTTAGGACACGTATACTTCAAGACAAAGCTCACTGATAGCTAAGCGGTTAAGGCAATTGCCTCCGGTCGCGGATTAAAATTCCGTGGTGAACAGGATTTTTGTGGAGCTGTATTTGGCTATATCAGCTACGCTGGGACGTTTCACAGTTCTGATTCCACATTAAACTGTAGGCCCCTGAGAAAAGGAATTTACCTTCCTCCCTCTGCACAGTAGCTTAGTAGAAGATTCTACCAACCTTAGGGCTAAATTAGATTTTTAGTTTTTCGAGTGAAAACTTCTTTGGCTTCTTGGCTGATTTTTGGTTGGGTAAAATTTTATGAGTTTGCGTTACCAACATACTAGTTATGTAACGGAATGACGAAAATGGGTCATTCCGTACATTTTTAAATCCAACATGTAAAAAGAATAACAGAGAGGCTTGTCAGCATTTGCTGGATCTCACCAAATAGCCCGTCGCCAGGAGTCGCGTCAGGTAGGCGCGTCAGGCTGGCGACAGCCAGGGACAATGGACAGCTACCCTACCTAACGGAACTGGTCAGGCACATAATCCCTTAGCTCCGGGAAAATACCCCACCAGAATGAACGGACTTTCGGCGACTCTTGTCCTCAAGCGTACGTTTCTGGAGGTCATATTTGGCTAATATGTCCGAGTCCGTCCGAATTCGTTCCGATTTCTAAAAGACAATGTTGGCCAATCGTCATAGTTTGTGTAGGATCAGCCTAATAGCAGAGCCAATCAACGGCGAATTATCCTCCGCATTTTCTAATTCCTGTGAATTTCTCTCTGTGTTAAAATTGCGCCCTGGGAGAGAGGCGTGGCTACCAGGAGTGACGGAGAGGAACTATACTGCGGACGGGAGAGAAGGATTTTACGTCCAGCCTTCATAGTGGAAGGAGTGCTTTGCTTCCGAACCGCGAGGCTGGAGCTACTGGAGCCAAATCTTCCAAGGTTGAAGATTATTATGCCTTGGCATCGAATCCGAGGGTTCGAAACAACCGTATATGGCAGTGAGGTCGCTTGGCAATTAGTCAGCTTGTTTCTTGAAGGATATACTGCCCTTTCCTCTTCAGCTAATGCGCTATAACATTTTCGCCGTCGAGGAACGCCCATCACCATCACGGTAATAATTCTTCGAACAGTGCAATGTGGTACTTACATGCAGTCATTGGGTACTGCTCTATAACGACCTTTTAAAGTAAACCTTTGAGTGATTGATAGCGCTCACCTCCGGTATGTATTGAGCTAATTGGGACAGACTTCGGGAGCTTTCCTATAACAACACTTGGAGGATAATTCAAATTATCCTGGCGCCCAGCATACCAAATTTTTATTCTTTAAACAAAAAAAAAAACAAATCAAAATCAGTTTTAATAAAGAAACTGCTAAATTTTGTTGCAGCTTTCTCTGTCTGGAACTGTATATATTGTTTATAAACGTTTCTCGGGAAACAAACCGAGTGATGTTGTTATTAATGCACAATATTTCGGCGACTTTAAACTCCGTCGCCATCTTCAGGTGCAGTTGCAAGTCTTGAAGTCTGCCTTTATATATTATTATAAAAATGAAAAGAAAATTATATTGTTCCTTATGAAATAAATGCGTATAAAGAATAATGCTTCCCCAACCCCGCCCTCCCTCCCCCCCACCTAATTTAGGCTCACATTGTGGGGTACTGTATGGCGAGTGGTGGAGTAAACGTTCTGATTTCTAATCATCTTCACAATGTGAACAAATATGAATCAACCTATCACTATCCCATAAGCCAGAACATTCACAATGTGTCGATTTTCTACAAGCGTCACTGGTGATCCATACTTCAAAAAACAATCAATTTTATGGTTTTTAGTTATTCCGGTCTTGCCACCGTTTTTTTATTTTTTTCACTTGCATTTCCTTATTCGGGGCTATAAAGTGTAAGTGGATGCAATGAAATCAAGAAGTAAAAAGACAACATATTCTGTATATATTTTTGCCTCTGTTACGACGCACACACTAGCCATGGAAATTATATAAAACAAAGGTTTTTCTAACTATCGTTTCTTAATGCTTGATACGGCTTTCGTTTTTGCTGCGAAGTGAGAAATTTTTTAAAAAAAATTCACAGTCGTTGCACAGATAGAAAGCTGAATGATCGTAACTAATATGTGACTGTTCGGCGCTTTTCAATTTTTAATACCTACCTAAGTTGTAATTAATTTTCTTTATAAATTTGTGGCATATGTTCACTCATCTGTTATAGGGTTACTTAGGAAAGTTGCTGATGAGGAATAATATTCAGAAATGATATCGAATATTTTTGTTCCCATAGTCTTTTTCCATTAATAAAACACTTAGAAACTGCCATTCTTTAATAACAATGATGTTTAATTTTTTTAGCTGGTGTTCACAGGATATGAAATATGTAAAATTATGTAACAATAAGCTTCTTCAACAAACGAACGAAGGGCATAAATGGAGATAAAAATTCCCACCCTGAACACACACACATGTTAATGATTGGAGAGCTGTTATTTGAGGTATAGGTCCTATAAAGGTTCTGACTTACAAAGTACGTCCCCACAAAACTTAGAAGGAAGTGATCCCCAAACTGAGAACGATTTAATATAAAGATGTATGCTCAATCATCGCTATTTGATCCTACCCTTTCCTTAGAACACCTAGAAGGACGAAAACCTTTTATTGACAGTCCAGCTATTGGTAATACGAAGTCAAACTCCCACTGGAGACAATCATAACTTCTAATGTTACTGATGTTCCAAAATAGCGTCAGCTATTTTAATTCCACAGTGCATCCAATTTCGCAGATGAAAAGAAATTATCAACTTTATTCGCGTCCGCATTAACTATTGTATGAACAGGAATGGCAAAGAACACCAGCATATTCTTTGTGACAGAAATACAAAAATATTAAAAACTATTTTATTTCCAACTGTTTTGGTATTATTGCTATTTTACTCAGCTGCATGCAATATTTCAGTCTAACAACCTGTAGTTATAAGCCAAGAAAGTGGCACAAATTAACATTTTTAGAGCTTTCTTGTGCTTCAGTAATGCTGTGAAACAATAAAATGCGATGTTTATAATGTTTTAAACTACTAAGTTACCATAATTAATGTCATATAACGGTATTGTCTGCTACAGAAGATGCAATAACACTCGCTAGCAAAAAATGACATAACTAATGGACTCTATGTGAAAAGTAAATAAAAATTGTAGCATTACGTAGTGGCAGGCACATAAAGCTTAAAACTGTGAGAAAGCTGTGTCATTCACATCTGTAACAGGAGTATGCTCGCAAGTTTTCGATTTTTTTAAATTTATTGTTGTACGTGAAAACAATGGCGTAACATACACCGCGCAGGAACGCCTGCTCGAAGCCTGCCAACTTCGCTCTGCGACAAGTTGCGTGCGTTCGCGAGTTTTCGGTAGGCTTCGCCGACCGGGGCGGCCGTCGGAGTTTCCGCAAAGTAGCAGCGCCCCCTAAGCCGTAATTTCAATTCCAGTTCACCAGTTCGCTGATAAATTGGATTCTAATACGGCTTTGTTATCAGACCTACGGCTCCTGCCTCCAGCCGGAGTCCCTCGCTATGAATGCAAATGCCGTTCCGTCCTCGGGATACACATTATATCACTGTGCGGGTTGGTCGCCTCCTGGACGCTCGGGCTGTTGGCTGGCGATTTACGACCGGAGTCGCCCCGCTTAGCACAAACTTGCCGGCCAAACACGTCTAGGACGCCGCAGCCCAAAGCAAACTGTGTCTGCTCCTATATTACCTCGCCAACAACACCATTATATCGGTTCACCAGTTTAGGAGTTAAAAGAGTTTGTGTCTGCTAGAAGTATGGCCGTGTAGCAATTTAAATATGGTCTTCCTCAAGTATCAGTTCTTAGCACCCTATTATTTTTTATGATCTTTGAGGATGACCTAAAACTACGTAATTTTTTATGGTGTTATAGCACGTTTGCACGTTATTTATACCTAACAAAAACTGTTGATTAATAATTTCAAATTGTATGTATTATTTACGTAGGAAATTCAAACTTATTAATATCTACAACCAATCTTAAAAGGAGAGACACAGTATATTTTATGTTACATAATAACATCTTAGTTTAGCATTTTTTCGAGCGGGAGTATTTGCAAGGCTCCCTTTTATATGGTGCGTGAAGAGATAGTATAATAATGGATTAACAGAACATTTCAAAAGAACAGTTTATTTCACAGTTCTAAATTCCTTTGGGAAAATATTTCAATCGTTTAATTTGCCAACTGATCCCCACTCTTGACTACAGGAAGCCTCCGCTGGGTGAATCGAACTGTCTCATTATCTTTGCATAACAAAATCATTTTCTGTAACAGTTCCGTACCCTCGCCGTTTTCCGTTAGTCCTAGCTGTAATATGGTCACTCTCACAGATTCGAGAAGTTTGTCAAAGGAATGAACGACAGTAAGAAACGTATTAATCATAGACTATACTCTCTTACCGATTACGTGCAGTCGTTTGTATTAATCCATCAATCGTTGTTAATGTGATATTTTATGTACGCTATAAATATTTTTAGTTTCATAAAAAATATAAAAAACGACGAATATTTTTGTCTAACTTAATTAACAAACAACATTTTTTCCTTTGCTTGATATCTGTTATTTTTACTTCATACCTAATGGTTGTCCAGAAAAATACGAGGACAATAGTAGCGTCAGTCATAATATCGGAATTATCTTTAAACTGTTGTACCACATGTAGGCCCCGTGGACAACTGTGTAGGGGTATTTCAAGTGGTTGAAATGACCGTTGTGTTAAAATGACAGCCATTTTTTAACATCACAATATCTCAATAAAAGCTCCATCTCCATATAATTTCAGAGATGTTTCTAATGATATCCTTTAAAAAAGGAAATTTGTGCAAATGTTACAGAAACGATCCCGGTGATCTCTTTCAAAAGAAGTATAAGCCAATAGATAACTTCATTGTGCCATCATGGGGGATAGATATTTATAAACGTAATTACACATAGATCATGATCTAAACACATATTTAAATTGCAACTAATTTTTCCAAAAAATACTCTCAAAACTCTACTGAATACTTTGAGTATGATTGAATCGAACAGTAATTAATTCTATAGAAGAAATGATTGTATTTTAAACTGGTTTAACCTCTACGAACTTCCGTGATTTTTTTTTTTTAAGAAAAAAGCTTTCTGGGTTATTTAATCCGTAGAGTTACATGTGGAGAAAGTTGACTGGAAATCGTACAAAATGATTAGATAAACTTTCACTAGGTATAGAGTATATGTAACCACTATTTTTCTAAGTGGTGACACTTCAAATAAATTAGTCTCCAAGGCATCTGTTCGAAGAGGAGTAAACTAATCGGCATACAACAAAATAGAAAGAATAATGAACCTCATAAGTTTGAACTAAGAGTACTAAGAGTTTCTACGTCAAATGTCATTTTGTTTCATGAACAGTTTTTATCTTAGTTATTGGAACATAAGCTCGTGACCTGCCTTCTCATTCTTTGTTTCGTGTTTTCTAGTCCTTGCTTGGACATTTATGGTTTTCAGTATTTTTTTATTGGACGCTTATATGATTAGTGTAAAGACGGATAAGGTTATAAAACTGAACATTAATCTAATGCGCACTTAAATGTATACATGATGTGGTTCTGTAGTAAGTAAGGATTAAGTATTCGCAGGTGTTCTTAGAGCCATATTCTTGCAGATAGTACCTTTAATAGAGCCAATATACTAAATGTTTATTAAAAATTACCTTCATTTGCTTGCCAATTAAATAATCGCTATTTAATTTTTTTTCTATGAAAATGAAGCATAACGTTTCCTTTACACGCTCTAAAATGGTTGTGTATCTGTGTAAAAGCTGCCAATGCTATTGGTTTGCCAACATTTAAATGGTCCGAGGTGCTATCATTTTCGGCGTAACTGTATGTGCGTCAACAGTTTTCAACGGCATATTTCTAATGCAGTAATGCAGCAGGTAGAGTGTCGCACCTTGGATCATTTAAACATTGCCTACCCCTAGTTACAGTAGCTTTTATACTGATACGAAACCACGTCCCATCAATTTGATAAAGAATTAAATAGTGATTCGTTAAATTCGCAAAGAAATAAACATAGGTTTTAATTAAAAATTGACTACAGTAGCTCTTTTATAAGATAACTTGTAGTAAATTTTGCTAGGCAACCCGTTTGCGATTTATGGCTCTATAACTAATAGCATTTTGATAAAATAACTGATGTACGTAAATACCGCACAGCTGGATTTTAGACGACAAGTAGCTGTAAAAGTTACAATAGAGTCATAGGCAAACGACAATAGTGTACGTGCATTCTAACTTGTGTGCGATTATTGATCCTATTGCGACGATTGAGGTAATAGTTTCAAAGATTATAGAGAAGACAGAAAAGTCCAGCTCGGAATATTGTTTATAATCTTATCATTAATTCCAAGAATAGAATTGTCAGTTATTCAAATAGTGAAATAGATACATTAGTCCGTCAGGTGTTTTTCGGAAGAGTAGGCTTGAACTTGCCGGTACAGGTTTCAAATTTTCTCCCTTCTTTTATCTGCGTGTACTCAACACTTAACAGAACACAACACTTAACAGCAATTATAAAAGTCATCTACACACATTCAACAGCACATGCGCCAATGTGACATAGTGTGCCGAGGCACCGAACACTGGATCAGCCAGGTACAACGGGTCTGGGCACGTACCCAAGCACCCTCAACCGTTCTGACTGCGGTTTTAAGGCAGTTTTCTGCAACTATCAAAGCAAATGACGGGAGGTTCCTCAAACTTAGCCTCATACTTTTACTACACATTCCTCAAAAACTTTACTGCTTATACAATTATCACTCACAGAACAAAGTTTCACGTTTCAGAGACAGATGGCAACACCTCAATTCCTCCATTAGTACGTAGTACGAGATGACAGTATGAATGGAATGCTTTGCGTCAGCAAAGATATGTGACCGTAAAACCAAAGCTCCAAATTTGACTATGTTAAATAAAATTCATTTAAGACAGCCGACAAAAAAATGTTGGGAAGAGGTGGTTAAGATGAAGAAGACTCATTCAACGAGCCCTAGAAACAGACGGAAGTAAGGAATTTGCCATCTCATGCCTGACAAATACAGGTTTTTAACGCCTCCTGCGAGAGGGGTATATTGAACCAGCGGATTGAGGAAAAAACATATGCACACTGGCGAGAAATGTTAAATTGAAGCCACTTTGAATAGGCGGAAATTTTCGTTGTTCTCGGTAAATTATAGTGTCTTCGGTAAGCTTAAAGATAGAGTGTTCTGTCGGCTCGTGCTTCAGGCGTGTGACTTGAGATTGAAAGTCGAAGGTTCGAATCCCTGTCTCGGAGCGGATTTTCATAGATCCTTAACTAGACCATCACCTCTGCCAAAGATGATTGTATAATGTTAAGTACGCCAAAATCTTGCGGGGTTCGGATTACAGGTTGAACTGTAGGTCACCTATACCCTATAGCAGTGGTTCCCAACCTATGAATCGCGATCCACTATTGGGTCGCGGCGTGTGTTTTGGTGGGTCGCGGAAAAATCGATATTTTTACCACAAAAATATATATTATTGGTTTTTAAAAACTAATACAGAAATAAACTATGTGTAAAAAGTGAGTTAAGGTTAAAATTAATCAATGTCCTCATCAACAAACACCAGTGCCAGAAAACTCACTGATTGTAAAGTTATGTTTTTATAATAATTAAACGAATTTTTCATTATCTTTGTAAAAAAAAAAAAAAAGCGGGAGGCGTCTGCACAAAGCATCGCCTCATCGAGTAGACGGCTGAAATTCCAGGATTAGTTAAAACTAGATTTGCAAATTAAAATGACGGATGTGCCAAGTCATATCATGGTGGAAAACACCTACAAAACCCAATTCAGTGGTTGACTGGTAAGTTTACCATTCTGTTTTCCTGCTCCCAGTCTTACATATTTTCATACATTTGGGTGCAGTAAAACACAATGATTAAGCTACCAATCAACCACTAAAATCAGGTCTGCAGCTGGTTTCCACCGTAAAGCTACTTGGCAAACCGGTTGCATTTTAATATGCTGATCGCGTTACTTCTGATCATCGAATTTCAGGAGACAACTTCATGAGGTGATGGTCTGTGTAGCCACCTCCCGGTCTATAATATGTTTGTTGTTTTATGTATTATCAATCCTTGTTTTTGTTGATAGTATATCCTTTGTACTAAAATTTGCCTTTTCGTAGGATAGGGTAGTCTATAGCGTATGGAGGTCATACAACAGTTCCCATTCTGATATTAGATAGACTCTCATATTAGGTGGATCGCGAAAAATTTTTTTACTTAAAATTTGGTCGTGTACCAATAAAGGTTGGGAACCGCTGCCCTATAGGATTACCGGGTTATGAAAGACGGCTACGGTAGAGATGGAATACACAGCCGATCAGAAACCCTATCACCAGGTCATTATGACCAAACAATTTGTTTTAGCTTAAACCTAATATTTTTTTCCTTTTCCTCTTCTGAGTTTCCTTCCTCCGTCACCAGTACACTTTAATTCTCTGGCTCACTCTTGCTTTTTCGTCCCCTTAAAATACCCTCTTTGACCCGATTGGATTTTCTTCAGCCAAATCCTTTACCTCCTCAATTTTTCCTCTGAATAATTCCCTGTCTTCTATGCTGATCCCACATCTTTACAGATCCTGATGGACCTCCTTCACCCATGGAACGTGAGTCCTCCTGTTCTCTTGAAAACTGAGTATTTTCTTTGCCATTCTCTTTGGTTCCATTCTCTTGATGTGTCCATAGAAAGCTAATATCATTTTCTTAATTGCGTTTGATATATTTTCAAACCTAATATTACAATATATTTTTTTTATTTTCCTCAGCTAGCAGTTGTCCTGTTAAGTACGTGGCTGACAAAGAGACGTAACTGTGCAAATAGCTTCCAGATAAAAAAAAATCTTACAAAGAAGATTTGTAATAAAGCAGCATTCCTACTGCAATATTCTGACGGTACTTGAAAGCGCGCTGTGGCACGCAAACTTCTTTGAGAATTCTGTGAGAGCAGCCGTGAAGGAAGGGGGGCAGCGTGCCGTAAAGAGCTCAGGCTAGCGGAGAATTAATTTATGTGCTCTGGAATGGGGTACATTGCGCGTCCCCACAGGACACGCAACAAACTGCTTGCGAGCGCAGTCTCTACAGCGTCGTGTTGTTTTAATGGCAGCGTTCCAAAGCCAGCCGGGCGTCTTTACTGCGTGCACGCGGCGGATAACTTTCTCTAGTGGATGAGTTATAGCTGGCCATGTCCAGTGGGGTGTACGCCAGCGCAACACTTTGCAACCACTTTCCTACACTCTTTGGGGCGTCTGTTTACGGCTCTCTCTCTGTGATCTGTCTTGCGACGTTTCAGAATCTCCTTTTCCTCCCTCTTCAAAGTTCTACATCGCGTTTACGGTACTGACACACATAGAAACCTCACTTTGGTTTCGCACGAGTCACTTTGGTTGCTGTTTGTGCATGCCTCTGCGACCCAAAACAGATTAGTTTCTCAGAAATCTTTTTTTTTATTATTATTTTTTTTTTAAAATGGTATTCAGCCATGTTAGCCATTCAGCCAGCTCAATGTGTTTTTTCGTTTTACAATGTATAGATTTCATCCAAGTGTGATTGTATTCTCTCTTTTGTTAGGACGACACAAGACGAACACAACACTTAATTAAAACCACCCATGCCTTCGGCCGGACTCGAACCGGCGTCCCCTGCAACGCGAAGCAAGCGCGCTACCCTTACGCTGCCTGGGTCGGCTTCTCAGTAATCAGTTGTCTTGTTGTACTGTCACCCAAAAAAGTTTGAATCTGAAATACACGATTTTTGTTGCAACGGTGCTTTACTTCGCAGATTTATCTAAACTGGAGAGATGTAACAATGTTTAGCTGGGAGAGTATCATCATGGAAACAGTTTTGTATGAAATTCACGTTATCTGTCTTTCAGACTGTGTGGGACAAGCGAGGAGGCAATCTTTTATGCTTCTACATGTGTCTTTGCAGCCAGGGAAAAATACAACCTTCTTAATGAGTCCAGTACTGTGAAAATGTTATCTAATTCGTTGATAACTGACTTAGCGATTGTAGTAATGGAGGAAGGAATATATGGATACGAAATAAATCTAAATCTGTGAAACCTCATATAAAAACTCGTCTCCAACTGCGCATGTGCGGTGGCCATAGGAATAACCCTTAAACATTGGGCTGTTTGTACTGTCTGCTGCCGAGAATATTTCATTTTCTAATACTCTAAAGTCTAAAGTTTTCTATAATGCCAAGTTGTGTTGCATACAGTTGCAACAGACAAGATAGGAAACAACCTGGAATAACCTTTCATAACTAAGTCGCATTGTAATTATTGTTCTTGAAGTGTGTGATAGGTAACTGCACCATTAGGGCATCGTTATAAATTTATTCATTGCTCTTAATAGGATAATGTCGTTCTCAAATATTTGTTGGTGTAGTGTAGATGATCAGCATATTTTACTACTTTGCACATAAAAGGCTAGCCTTATTGTAAACAAATGTTGGAAGTCTAATTTAAGCGGGTCAAGTTTACATCGCGGTACAATGAATATTGTATTCTGCATGCTTTAGTCCAGTTCAGTTTACACTGAAAGTGTACGATGCCATTAATCGTGATAATTTGTGCTGTGCGAACTATAAACCGTGATGAAGCAAACGTTGCTGTTACCCGAAATTTAGTTCGCGATGCATTTCATGTGTTTAGGTGTGTCTACATAGTTTGATTTTGTAGCGATAATATTAATGGAAATGTGGGTAGGTTGAAATGCAGCCTTTACCAGAAGGGACTAACAATTTATTATCAGTTGTAAGTAATTTCATAAGCACCGTGTTAGTGACACAACTTGTATCGCGTATCGCAATGTATTCTACTCCCATTTAAGCTTCTGGCTTTTTGAAACAGCATAAATCGAGAACTAAATGAGATATCGAAAATTTTTATTGTTTACTTTCAATTTCTCTCGTCGTGTTACATATAAATCTATTATCAAATTTGACTTTGGGGATAGTTTTCTTCTGAAGTTCAACCTAAAACACCTCACTTTTGAGACAGTATATCTCGAGAACTAAGCGAGATTTCGAAAAATTTTATTCTTTATTTTCGATTTGTCTTTTTCGTGTTATATAAGAATCTAACACCAAATTTTAGCTTGGGAAAATGTTTCTTTCGAATTTCAACTCAAAACACCTCACTTTTGAGACAGTATATCTTGTGAACTAAGCAGGATATCAAAAAACTCTATTGTTAATTTTTGGTCTGTCTCGTCGAGTTACATCATCAGATTGCGGTGCCACGGTTGTCGTATGATTCTCTTGAGTTTTTTGTGCCTATTCTACGGCCGACCAATATGGCGACCTCCCCACCCCACTTCTCTCTACCCGGTTTCACTCCAGTGTGTGGTGAAGGTCCCTTACATCGTCTCCATATATTCCTTCCTCCATGATTGTAGTCAGCTAATTAACCAAACCAATTAGTGGAAACCTCATAACTTGGCTGCCTCTCGTCTACAATCTTTCTCTTCAATAAAGATGGTAGCCCGCATTTAGGAATCTATTTCTTCAGGCGCCTGGTTTCCTCTAATTTCCCGCATACAACTGCTTTCTCATGAACCTCGAAGAATGTGCAGGACAAGCGTACCTGCTAGTAAGGATTGCCATCCCGCAGTGTTTTCAATCCCGCGGGATCCGCGCGGGATTTGCGCCAATCCCGTGGGATCCCGCGGGATCCGTGCGGGATTGGGTCAAACAGTTTTTTAACACATATATTTAAAACATAGTTACTTAAAACGTTAATAAATTAAATAATAACTAAATTAATATATGATTTTAATGTTAAATGATAAAAATTAACAGCTAACAATATTTTGATTGGCAAAATGACATTAAAACTTTTTATCGTGTCTTAAGTGTATTTCGAGGTTTTACATTTTTGTTTTTTAATCTATGCAAATTTTTAAATAAATAATAAAAATGTAAAATATTGAGTCTTAGGTCATATTATGTGCCTTACAATACATCACATAAGTTTAAAAATATGGTTTGCTTAATGGCCAAGTTACCAGAGTTTTTTTTTTTTTTAATCCTAAATAAATGTTCCATAACACCGAGAAAAGCATTCCATTTCACAAAGAGAAGTGAATATACTCTGTAAAGTGTAGACTTGGCTCAGAACAAGATCTCATAACTTTTTGTCACTGCACAAGCACAAGACTTGGCATTTTTTTGCGTGATTCATTATTATATCTCCTGATTCCTTGATTGATATTACAGTTGATTCAATGTTATTAAAAGAAACTACTCACCAACACGTAAACTGTAAAGTATTTCAGATTTACTTATGTGGCATAGCGACGTTTTTAGAGTGGAAGTTATTATTTTTTAGTACGAAAGGAGACTTTCTCGGCGAATGATTCCAGTGAAGTCCTCATAGGTCGTATCTCCGGATTTCATTGCAAACACACGAAATTACACACGTGAGGAAGAGGACGGAGGCAGCCGTCGAAGTATGGTGTTCCTGCAACACAATTCGTCGATACACCCGTGAAAATTTCATTTTAACTTTTTTTACCTTTAGTCGAAATAATAACTAGGAGAAGAGGGACTAATCGAAAGCCTGAGCGGCACATTTAAGCAGGTGGCTTTCGTCAAAGAAACGCACTTCGAGACGAGACTCCGGCCGGGCAACATCTGTATTGTGACGCATCGCTGTACCTGTGCCGATCGCTACAGGCGTTCTTCCGACTCTCGTGGTTCTTCATATTTGACCATCATCACATCAAGAATCGTAACTCATCACACATCAAGGAAATATTAATAACTACATCGATCACCGATATAATCTATCGGTGATCGCACCGTTCCTGCCTGCTGCTCGGGCCAGCCGAGTACCCCATCCGACGCGGCTGCTGACTTCCGCGTCAACCTCGCCGGGCGTGTTTTCCTGTTTACGAGTTCGCCGCTTCCGTCCACGAGTTCGCCGCTTCTGTTCACGAGTTTCCCTGCCAGCCAAATACATCTGAACACCGATCAACTGCTCCAGGAAACTTCCAGTCACCGAAAACTTCGAGACCTTCCGCCAGCTACAAAATCAACAACCTCGCCTGCAACTTACTGCAAAGCACTGTCGTCAGACCACAAATACACTCAACTCTCGGAGGCTAGTTAGGGCAATACCGCGCTCCAGGGACCCGTCAAAGGCGGATATCCCGCGGGCTGCACTGTTAGGGTACCACCGGGGTTGTCGATACCTTACGGTGACAACCTCAACCCCGGAGTACACGTGGCACAAACAACACACTACACAATGGCCCCCCAACCCACCAATTCCAAAACATCTAAACCAACATTTGCCCAAGCCACCCAGTCCACTTCTGCACCAACTTCCCCTAACCGTCAGACAGCTCCCCAACCTCGTGCGAAAACTAAATTGCCAATTACATTGACCAATCCAACTGCAAAAAAAGTTAAATCATCTGCATTACATCCCTCACCCCCCCTATATCCGGTCCCTATGGATGCAGCCATTTCTTCTCCTACCATGCCTACCTCTCCTTCCACCACAGAGCCAGCATCACCATACTCCTCTCACCACTCTCCCCCATACTCTCCTCCATTCTCTCCCTATCCTCCTCGTCCTCCGCGCCCACTACATACCTATTTCATCCACAACATTCCACAAAATATCAATCAAAAAACAATAGCAGCAACCTTCCAACAAAGAATAAAAAAGCCCATACAATACCTCAAAACTACCCGCACCTCCCTAATAGTAAAAAGTCCAGAACCTGATCTATCCTCCACCTTACAATCCGAACTTTCTGCAGCTTTCCATACCCACATATCAGTCACACACTCCCCACCAAACTATCCCACTATCCAACAACCCCGTCCCCCTTCCTTCTCTGTCGTGGTCAAGGGTGTCGACTACGACATCACGGAGGAGGAAATCGCCGAATCTCTACAGAACCAGCAACTAGATTTCCACAAAGTTTTTAGAATTAGATCAAGAGCAACAAATAACCCCACAATGATGATGAGAATCATCACCTTTTCCAAATATACAGTTGACACCCTTCTGGAACAAGGTTTTTATTTCCAGATGTTCCGTTACAGGACCGAACCATCTAATCCCCCACCACCTATCCCAGCTCAATGTGGACACTGTCTGTCCTATGACCACCCATCCAACAGTTGTAATAAACGCACCCCAACATGCACTCATTGTGGGGGCGACCACTTACTCCCAAACTGCCCTAACAAACAACAAAAACCAACATGCACAAATTGCAAGGGCCCTCACAATGCAACCTCCCGAAAATGCCCAACCAAACCCATACAGGCCAAATCTGCTGAAATGACTGTAAAAATCAAGTGCACTGACGAACCCCAACCCATACCCGAGACAATTGACGAAGACGCCATTGACGACCTAACACTAAAAGACGACCTTATCAGGCTTCTTTTTTCAACACTGATTAATTGTTTCCAAGACAGAAAACAAGAGATCATCCGCCACCTTTCACAACAAACAAGGCAATTCCTCAACCGTACAGTCAAGGTAACCCAAGATAATAATCAGCTGCATATAACCATTTCAAGACCACCCCCAATTTTCCCGACACGTGATAATGGACCAGACGACAATGATGAGTAGTCCCACGAACTTCTATTTCGTTAACATCGGTGGCTTTCGATACAAACAGACCCTACTCCATAATTCACTAGTTGCCAACGACGTTCACATCGCGGCCCTGGCGGAAACCTTCGGCTCACCTACACTTGACATCAAAGTACCTGGCTTTAACACTTTCCGTAAAGACCGACCTGGCGAGGCCCGTGGAGGTGTAGCCATCCTAGTCCGTAACTCCTTCTCCGCTGTACAATTTCATCTTCCTCATCCTTTTTCACAAATGGAATGTATAGCTGTCAATATCCTCAGGAAGAATTCCCCTCCACTCCTTGTTACATCACTATATCACCGTCCCTCCGAACCCCTCCTCGTTAACCTACTGGAATATCTCTCCTCCTTTCCCCACTTCATCATCCTAGGGGACTTCTACGCTCGCCACCGCCTACTTGGCGACCACGCAAGTAACCCCACTGGCCACATCATAATCGACACCATCACCTCCCTCAACATCTGTCACCTACCCATCAACACCCCCACCTTCATCTCGCACCAAGGTACCTCCACCCCTGACCACATCCTCTATAGCCCTTCCCTCCACGACACCCTCACCTCTGCGCGCCTCGCCGAATCCATAACCAGTGATCACCTACCCATAATCTTCTCCTCCACATTCATCAAAACAAAACCCACCCAACCGTTCCGACTAATCAAAGACTACCAAAAAGCAGACTGGGAAAAATTCAACACTATCATAGAATCATCTCTTTTTCGGCCCTTCCAAATTACTACACCTGCAGACATAGACCACATCACCAAAGAAATACAATCTTCCTTTTCGGCTGCCATAGAAATTATACCTAATAAAAAGATCTTTCCATACAAACCGTCTATTCCGCCAGAGGTCGTATCACTCATCAAGACCAAACGACGAATCTATAGACAACTCAAACGAGATTCCAACCCTTTGCTCCGGACTGAATGGAATCGACTCAACGCGAAAATTCGTAAGACAATCACCCTCCACCGACAACGACAATGGCAACATACCTGTGAGACGCTTGACTACAAGAGTGGGAGTCTGTACTGGAAGAAATTTAAGGTTCTGACAGGGCAGTACTCTCACTCATCACATCCATTGACCATCAATAATAAAACTTCCACCTGCGACGACGAAAAAGCCACGATGTTCGCGGACGAGCTTCGTGAGGTTTACTCGCCACCGACCGACCCACTGTTCGACGACAACTTCAGACAGACAGTCGAATCATCCATCCCTTCAATTCTCACTTCTCCATCGGCACCCACATCATTACAACATGCACTTACAGAAGAAATCACTGATCTGGAAATAAAAACTGCCCTCCTCTCTGGCCGAAACTCGACTCCCGGCCACGACAAAATTACCCGATTCATTCTCCGAAAAGCTCCTGAACATGTAATCATACCTCTCTTCCACCAACTTTTCAACGCCTGCCTACAATTATCCTACTTCCCATCCCTCTGCAAACAAGCAGAAGTCATCATGATACCCAAACCAAACAAACCTCCCTCCTCCCCTTCATCATATCGCCCCGTCTCACTCCTACCTGTTCCCGGTAAACTCTTTGAAAAAATCCTCCAAACTCGTATTATCCATTTCACTGAATCCCTAACATTAATCCCTTCCATTCAATCCGGTTTCCGTCCACATCACTCCACCAATGACCCACTCCTCCGCCTCACATCTGCAATAGTACAATCCCTCAACGCCGGACATTGCACACTAGCAATATTATTTGACATTGAACGAGCCTTTGATAAAGTCTGGCATCCCGGTCTCATATACAAACTCTACAAACTCGGCTTCCCTCCCCCATTCCTCCAACTCATCCATAGTTTCCTTACCAACCGCACATGTTCCATCAAAGTAGGTAATGCTCATTCAGCACCCTTCTCGCCGCAGGCGGGTGTCCCGCAAGGTGCTGTGCTCTCTCCTCTCCTGTTCTCCCTATACGTCTCCGATATCCCTACTCCTTCACTCACCTCTGAAGCAATAGCACTTTATGCCGATGACATAGCCTACTGGATCTCGCATAAAAACACCACGTATATCAATAGCAAAGCAACTAGATTCCTCAACACCCTCCAATCCTACTTCCAGAAATGGCGCATCAAGCCGAATCCGACAAAAACACAGGCAGTGCTCTTCCAACACAAACACAAAACCTCCGCATTTTCCCAAGCTGAAAATAACATACAAATCAAAATTTGGAACACACCCCTTCGCTTCTGTCCCAGTGCTAAATACCTTGGAGTCCACCTTGACAAAACCCTGAATTTCGGCCAACACATTCACCATCTCAGACAAAAACTCTTATCTAGACTAAATCTTATCAAACTGCTCCGACGAAAGCTGTCTGCCCCCTCCTGCTCAACTCTAATCCACACCTACAAAACCTTTATGCGCCCCCTGTTAGAATACGCCGCCCCAATCACATCCATCATCTCAGCACCCAACCTCAACAAACTGGTCACAACTGAAAGAAGAATTCTCCGTAACATCTTAGGCATCCACCCACGCACCCCCTCAGACACCGTTTACCCCTTAGCCAACATCCCTCCCCTTCAAGACAGATTGTTCAAACTCCGGCAAAAGTATGCCAGCCGACTAGTCCTGCACCGCCCTGATCTCCTCCCCTTGCTGGAACGTAAACTACTTCATCACCGTCATCCTAAGCAAAAGTATGTGTATCCCCCCCCACATTCTTGTTCACTCTATATTAAAAGATGACACAATAGACCCACAAACATTAGAAAAACTATCAGCAGTAAACATAATGGCTATGCCCGAGCATTGCAGCCCGTTGGGTGTTCCATGACGAGGCCGAAACAAAAATAAAAGACTGCGACAGCTCCACAACTCCACACAACCATTAACTGCAACGCCGCAATCAACAATTAACATCAGCGCATCTCCCAATCACACAATAACATAATTACTATCAAACTACATTCCTCATACCATATCAACAATATTGGCAATGTATGGAATTTAATGTTACCACGCAACCAGCGCCAACACCAGCACATCTAGCACTCAAAATAACTCCATTATTGTCTGCTTATATCTACTGTACCATAATATCTACGTAATGTTATTAATGTTCAGTATGTTACCATTAAATTTGTACCATATTATCTGTATAATGTAATTGTTCTGTATGTCACCAATGAAAATTTATGTATCATGTTTCAATGTAAAATAATAAAGACTTAGGGAGCATTTGGTAAGCCTCTGGCTGAAAAGGGCCGACATGTGGCCCTACAACAGCCCGCCCCGCTGGGCCTCACCCAGAGGGGAATGAATTATAAAAAAAAATATTTAAAAAAAAATCAAAAAAAAATCAAAGAAACGCATTGAGGCAGCGGCCAAAACAACAATAAGTCAAAGGATATACAATTTCCTTTTGATAGCTGCTAAATAAACAGGTACCCGATCGTTAAAATTACGATAACATTAGTTTCATATCAACGAATAATCAAATTTTCAGCCGCAAATTAGGAAATTGTCACAATTACTTTATCTGCAAATACAGAAAATGGGAATAATGAAACCGTGAATAAAAAGCTGTAACCGTTTAATTCAGATAACGTGTGCAACGCTTAAAAAATAAATATATAGTTAGAAAATCGTACTAAATACGCACCATAACTCAAATTACAGAAATGTGTACTCGAAACAAACGTAAGTTTTGCTGAATATATAAAAGTGTATTTATTTACTTACGAATGACGAAGGTTGACAAAAACAAACGCTTGTTCACATGAGTCAAATGCCAACTGAAAGGGTACAGGCAAACAGTGCAAAATATCCCACAGAGACCGTATGGGGCAGCGAGTCATGCAGACTGACACGCGTTTCCGCCGGATTTTGCGGATTGCGGATCCGCTTAATTTTGTGCGGGATCCGCCAGACTGTCTAATGATGCGGGATCCCGCGGGATTGCGGGATCCCGCTTTGCTGGATTGCAATCCCTACCTGCTAGCAATCTGCTTCTTGCAGCTAAATTGAAATAAAATAACTTAAATTAATTAGTGTATTTTGTAAAATTATAATCATTAGTTTCTCAAGTCGCTTTTGGCTTGGCGTGAGAAAATGATGACACAACGAACATATTTACCAAAAATAATCAGAAGATGAAATTACTAATTAACCATCGTTTGTGAAATCTTTCAATAATATATTTATTAAATCGCCTTATAGTGGTATTTAATACTATGCCTTGAACAATGAATAACTGAACCGTCACAATCGTACAATAACATGCGATAGCAATAAGCATATCACAATGGCTACCGATATTCATGCTGTTAATGTACTACACAATAGCAAAAGTAGTGATATTAACTTATATCTTCAGTCACACGATAGAAGTCACTAAACATACTGTATATATGCAACAATACCTGTCTTATATTTTGAGCAAAAGATTTCTGAATTTTTTGAACATTTTTGCTGTTTGAAGAGAATGTTTTAAATGGCGTAATAAACAAAAGAGTACGACTTTATCAGTTGCTGCGTCCAAGATAATATTTTGCCGGCCTCGGTAGCGTAGGGACTTATGTGCTAGCTCCGCGTACCGAAGGCCGCCGGTTCGAATCCGGCCGCGGGAATGGATGTTTAAGTGTTGTGTGTCTGTGTGAATGTCCTGTCCGTCCTGTGGCGTCCATACATTGGAAAAATGCAATATATATACTGGATGACGACTTATACACTGAAAGGTATAATAATTACATTGAGCTGGCTGTATGGCCTCCGTTGCCAAATGCCAATTAAAAAAAAAAGAATAGTGTTTTACAGTTTAGGGTTCAAAAAGCGTAGCCTAAACTTTGATATCAGACTCCTCTAATGGACTGATGAAGTTTTAAAAAAGCTACTGTGGTTTTAATTTATTAAAGCGGATATTTATTGCTCACCTGATCAGCGATGAGTAACAAGCTTTACATAATCAGAGTCCTGCGTACCGTCACCCATGTCACATAAACGAATTGTTACGGAAGAAATCAGATGTCGACGAATTTCAATTAAATTAAATTAACAGAATTTATAGAGAGGCAGAAACCGAGAGCATAGTTTACTATAATCTAATACTTCGTTTATTTCATTCAAAGTACTTTCAAAAGCTATTAAATAATTTCTTTAGGGTTTTAATTTAGTTTCGTACAATTTCATTGAGAATTTTGAATTAGAACTGTGTCACAGCTCAGGCGCTAGCTTTTATAAGTATCGTGGTCAGAGTTTGGATTCATATACCGGTTGTGGAAGGAATATTTACGAGTTATCTTTGACCATATGAGCAATGCCAGGACGTTCGCTGTAGGATTTTTGAACACATAATCTATTCAAATGTTATGCGGTTTTTGGATGAAGATGAGCTTTTAAACCCAAATCAACATGGATTCAGAAAAGGCCGATGCTGCGAAACACAACTTCCACTTTTAATTCACTACTTGTGCCGTATTATAGATGGGCAATCCAAGGTTGATATAGTTCTATTAGATTTTAAAAAAGCTTTCGACACTATGCCTCACACTAAGTTACTTAGGAAACTTCGTGGTTACGGCATATCTAGACAAATATGCGACTGGGTTGCAGACTTTTTGAATGGCAGAACACAGTGTGTAGTTCTCGACGGTGAGAGCTCATCACTTGCCGAGGTGAGGTCCGGGGTTCCCCAGGGAAGCGTGATAGGGCCTCTGTTGTTTCTCATATACATTAATGATTTGTGTGACATAATAAGGGGGATGAGAAGATTACTTGCCGATGATGCCATTATTTATCGTGAAATGAAAACCCAGGAGGACTGCGCTATGTTACAAGACGATATTACGAATGTAATTGTGTGGTGTAGAAACTGGCAGTTGGAGTTAAACGCTAAACAATGCCAAGTCATGCGTGTAAGTAAAAAGGTGACACCATTTAGCTCTGGATATACAGTTAATGATACTGTCCTTAGAACGGCAGATTCCTCTAAATACCTAGGGGTAACAATCCGTAATAATTTGTCGTGGAATGAGCATATCGAGAATGTAATTGGGAAAGCAAATCGTATGCTCCGATTTCAAGGTCGTAATTTCAAACAATGCACTCCGGAAGTTAAATCGATTGCATATAAGTCACTAGTGCGTCCTCACTTAGAATATTGTTACTCTGCAAACTGTAGGTTCCGGATGAAAGGAACTGGTCGTCCTACTATGAGGCAATGGCTTAGTATGCCTCCTTCGGGAGGATCCAACAATCCTTCGGGTTTTCTTCTTAAATTAGTATATTTCTATACAATAAAACAATTTTGTATTACTTAGTTTTTGCTTCGAGTATTGTCACCGTCTCGAGCGTGCTTCCCGAATGTTCCATTGTCTTTCATAAGCAGCCGTTTGTCGCGCTATCGGTTAAGTTGTTATGCAAGTTTGCATCCAGCTTAGTCGTTATTAGCAGTTATCGTCCAGCAAGTCTGCAATCCTGTTGGCTCTCAACAACATGTAATCTTACTAAATACGGCTCACATAACCCGTTACCTGATGTAATTAGTAGACTTTATGTAATTCTGTACCTGGATGAATAGTAAATCCCATAGTCGACTCGCCATTTGTAGTTTAGTTGTACCTGCCAAGCTGAAGTGCAGACATCACGATTGAAGACTAATTAGAACTAAGAAGCGTGAGCGTTATGTTTTCGAGCCATAGAGGAGTAGCATCACCGATCAAATTGCTTCTAATTCATTAACACTTCATTGCTTGATCGATGGATCACAAAAGGGCTGGATATCTATCATCAATACTAATAAAACTCTAAGCTTGGTCACTGTGGCCGTAACGCTGACGTAACACTCCAGGCCTTTGTTGGCAACCTACAACGGTCAATGATGTTAGTACCAACTCGAGATTATGCAAGTTTTTTAATAGCAGCTCTACACTCGTAAGCATCCGCGAATAAATAAATTTAAAAAACGATTAAAGAAAAGTAAAAATTGCGTTTAAATTAACATGTTGATTAATAGATGCTTTTATTATTTATATATGTTTCATGTAGATGCTTTCTTAAATTATTTGCCATTTAATTATTCATTATTTTTTCGTTGAGGCCAACTAGGACCACGTTAAGCCATTGCGCATTTGCCATTTAATATATAAAAGCTTTCATTTTCGAAAAACAGTGTTACTGCAAGTTTTAATTAGATTGAAATTCAGACCTGTGTCAGAATCACAATTGACATTTGACGTTACAGCAGAGGATATGAGTATTTTTTTTAATATTGTTACTGAAAACATCATGTGGATGAAAGTAGATCTAATATTAATCGTGATCTAAGGGGCCTGAACCAGGAGCAAAACTAATACTGTATTAAGTGGCATAGAGTAAGCTGTTATTTCTTTCACTGATGCAATATTACTCAATATTACTGTCATACGCAATATACCCAAATGTTAATAATATACCTGACATAGTTAAAAAATATTAAGCCCATATATGTCAGTGGTCCTTGGAATTGTTTCCATGTTTGACTGTAGGTTCCGGATGACAGGAATCAATCGCAATCATACGCCAGTAAGTATTTACAATTTTGTCACGGTGTAAACTACAGTAGAAAAATCGGGGTTAAGAACCTTATTTAATAAAAATTGTTTTTAGCTAACCAAATGAGAAGAAATAATTTTTCAGAATACTCCGTCACGTTTATTGAGCTTTGAAGCTAGTAAATATATATATGTAGAAATTGTTACGCTGATTGAAGTATATATATGTCACTCCTTTAAAAATTTCGTTGCGTTTTTATATGATATTATGTTGCTGCAGAAGATTTTGGTTTGGCCTTATTGTGGCGTTAGGAAATTGTCTACTGTTTGGTGTCTACTATATAATTTCGTAAGGTCACCCACTCACCTCGATAGCTATTGGCTGGAGAACGGTGTCACGTGTCAGCCTTCGCTCACAAAACAGCGACCAGAGATACCATTAGAAGGAATTCGTGGTTATGTCTACTATTTAATAACAAAGCAACTGCTACCAAATGAATTGGCGTAATACATTCATTAAGTTTGCTTTTCATAGCGTTTCATAGATTAAACAAATTTTAATAAATTTTTCGACTGAAAAAACATTGATCTGCTTTTCAGTAACATGCTATTAATTAAAGCAACTTATAAAAATAAATAAATTACTCGTATTCTCTGCTGAAACCATGAATGCTAATTGTAATTTTGGCATAGGATAAATTTCAGTTTAATAACAACTTTCACTAATGTTGTTGCTTGACCAAGATTTATGCATTACGATTTATTTGCTTTTTAGGCATTTTACTGACCACTTTCCATATTGGTCTTTATTCATGTTCGCTGTATGTGAGTTATTAAGTTATTTTAAGTGGACATCAGACCGAATGTGTCACCGAATCGACTATTCTGGCAACTTATTTCTGCGGAGTTGTTCAACTGTTTCATAGTATGGAATGTGTATTAAGTTCTCTGGCCGCCACAGATACTATGACCAATATTTACATTATGAGTGTTTGCCCAGTCTCAATAATAAACAACGTGACGCTTTCGAAGAAAACAAGATTTTTTTTTCAATTTTGCAGAGTGAACATTAAGGGTCAAATACAAGTCAAGTTCGTATTTAAGCAAGTTCAAGTTTATGACCTTTGAAACAGTTACACGATAGCGCGATCGTTCCTGATCGTGTTTTATATTTACCTCTATTAATGTTTCTGAGTTCTTCAAGCTCAAGAGATTTTATTCATCCTAAGGGTGAAACACAGGTCAAGTTTATATTTGGCCAGATCAGATCAACCTGTCATAATCTTTCATCGTAGGAACTGGAACTATTCTAGATCCATGACGATACGCAAAAAACAGTCACGGGGTTACTTACACTAGTTTGAAATAAAAATGTTGAACATCTGAATGCACATTGCAAATTGTTAATTTGTTGAAACCAGTATTTGCAGTCTATGTAGAAGCAAAGGGACACCTCAGATACAATCTTCACTTAGAAGTAAACGCACTGCCGTCGCCACGTTACATTTTTGTCGCGTATGGGTAGACGTCCATTCAAGAAAGCCATTTTCATCTTACCTTTCTTCTATTTAAAATACGCTCCTTGACATTAATCACGATCTTCTACACTTTTTCAATCCGAGGACCAGTAAAATGTTAAAAATAATTCCATAGAGCACTAACATGTGAGGGCTTAATTTTTGTTAGCTATGTAAAGATATATTATTAACATTTTGGTATATTATTTTGTACTATTATAACATAATAATAAATCTAAAAGCATCTTTGAATTCCTACAAAAGCTAGTTATAAAACTGGAACTGAACTATTTTTTGATGTGCACTCCACTAAATCATATCTTATCTAATTGTTAGACGTGGTTCCAATTGACTGAGTTATTAAGTATAACTTTTTGGGTGTAAACATGTAACAGCAAATCGCTTGATTCTCTTTTTAATTACTCGTTTTAAGATCGTCCTAAGCATCCTTTGTTCTATTGACTTGTTGACAGTAATCTGTTTTAAGTGGAAATAGTTATCTGACCTCTTCGATATTAAAAGGGGAGAGCTATGACGACAGTGAAGTAATTTTCAGAACGGATTTTAATATTTCACTCGTAGGCAGCAGTCGAAAACATGCCTGGCTCGTTTGGGTCCGTTTTTCCACTGTTTCCTGGCATTAGGCCTCATGCAACTTTTAGCTCGTTAGCACACCTAAGTCGCCAGTTTAATCTGACGGGGCCTGAAATATTTAACAGTCGCAGAAGTCTTCCGTCCAAGTGCTATGTCCCTTACAGCAGCCCTAACTTTAAAAAAAAAACACGGGCAGGTGTCGTTTCCAATCAAGTTCTGTGTCAACGTCTAGAAACTGAAAACTGAAGTTATCATTCAAGATTTCTAAAGTTATTGCTTAAAACATGTGGTCAAGGAAAAGACTTTTCTTTGCGATATGTGTTGCCTAATTAAGGTCTTGTTAGAGCTATATAAGTACCTTTCTATTAAACAAGATTATTTATGTCAAAATTTAAATATTAATCTGAATTTATAAAAAAGTACTGCCTACTCATAGCTTTGTGTTACTTAAAATGTGCGCAGTTATGTTGAAGACAGATCCCACTGCATCATGAACTATAAGGGGAAATAAATTGTAAAGTTATATCACAGTTAGAACAAATCATTGTTGATTTCTTATTTCCTGTATGTAATTTTTACAACATCGCATATTCTAGACAGATTATAAAACTTGTAAACGTATTTCATTTTCTTTTTCCTTTCACTTTACAGTATGCCAAACAGTTTTGGAGCGTTGCCACAGTATATTTTTATTTTATATTGTAGAGTTTATGCCAACCATATAATACGGGTATTTAAAATTGAAAATAACTTGTAATAAACATTCGCAAAACTTTGTGTGACGGAAACAATTAAATTTAATTTTGAACGATAGTAATTGGTGGTTGTTTAATATCCAATTTCCGGCCATAAGGGTAGGATGCATACAATTTACACGAATGGAAAATCGCCGTAGGAAATAATTTACTATTGCTCCATACCAACAAAATATCTTAGGTAATGATTTAGCGTTAGTGATTTTGATGAGTAGCTGGAATTCTTGAGCAAGTTTAAGTGTGGATAAATCAACTTATTTAACCTAAGCCGTAGCCCCAAGGTTCCGCAACAACTATTATGCCAGTGATGTTTAGTAAATAATACTTCTCTAGAAGTTCAGGTCACGTTCATATTGTGTGTTCATTGCCTATAATATGTGTCTTAAGAGATTCTTACATCATCTACAACTATTCTAACATTTCTGTAAATGTTTTGACACAGCGACTAAAGTTAGTGTTCTCAGTTCTTGGATTGAATTTTGATAGAAGGCCGTGAAAGATGCCACTGTTGTTTTACGACTGTACTGTTAGTGAATATTTTTTTTTATTTTTTTTCCATATTACTAGCCTCCTAAAACGGGAACTGTGATACAGCCTTGCCAGTTTTTGTAATCTTTCGGCTGACATTTTGCGTACGTTCATTATCAGTCATGCCAGGCGTCTCATTAAAATTATTTAACCACCAACTTAATCCAAAAAAAAAAAAAAATAATAATAAAAATATGTACAATGCACTCGTGACTATTATGTCTTTGTCTCACCTTTTGAAAACCGATGCCTCAGAAGAACTCGTTTTAGTCTTGCTTTGTCCATACACACAGAAAAAAATATTCTAAGTAATAATATTATATTCTTGTGGTCGTTAAGGACTAGTGGTAGAGTTTCTTACAAAGTGCGCATTGCAACTCAGTTGTAACCGCCTAACTTATACTGGTAGTCCTACTTGGTACAGGGGACTATTATTATTATTAATTTTTAACTGGAATGAAGCTAACAATCCGTTAGCAATTCCCTCAGTCATCAATTTACCCCTTTTTATATACATATTTTTTAAATTTTCTTTTATAATTGGGATGTTAAATTCCTCCCCCATTTACCATTATGATTTACAAATTTTAATTCTAAATTCTTTAAGCGTTTTTGGAAAATTATTCATCACTACACTTGGTAATTTGTTCCAATTCCTGACACCCTTACTAAAAGAAAAACATTTTTCAACTCGAAATCGAGGGCAAGCTTGTAGTCATGGTCGCCTTTTCCCTTCCATGCACTATTCCTAATTCTTTGCCCAATATCCCTCCAAGCTTTATCACCAACATATGCACTGTACATTCCCAGCACTCTTAACCCTCCTCCTTTCCTCCAATGAGTCTCAACCCAGCTCCATTATCATATCAGTTACTGACTGGGTCCTGCGATAATTTCCACAAACAAATCTAGCTGTTCTTCTTTGCACACCCTCCAACTTCTGTATTTGATAACCAAAATGTTGGTCCCAAACTACACCACCATATTTTTTTTTTTTTTTTTACTGCTTTACGTCTCTTTTTAACATCGAGGTCTTTAGAGACAGGAAAGGATGGGGGCAAGGAATGGGAAGGAATACGGCCATGGCCTTTTGAAGGAAGCATCCCGGCATTTGCCTGGAGTGATTTGGGGAAACCATGGAAAACCCAAATCTGGATGCCCGGACGGGGATTCGAACCGCCGTCCTCCCGAATGCGAGGCGAGAACGCTAACCGTTACACCGCCCCTCTCGGTCCCACCATATTCAACCAATGATCTGACCAAACATTTGTAACCCGACTTCCTAACTTTTCTGGGACATCCTCTCATCACCCTCACCAGTAAATGAAGGATTTTGTAACCTTTACCTACCACCTGTCCAATATGCTTTCCGTTTAAAGTGAAATTCCAACCAAGGAGCGTCCTAACACCTTCACATTAACAAAGCAAATCTTTGTGAGAGATGTAGATCATTTTTAAATCCAGATACTGCTATGTCCTTACGGCGGCCGAACGTCACTCGGCGGAAAGGCGGTCCACAGGAGACGGTCACGAACAATTCGAACAAGTCCAAGGAGCTGGCCAAACGTAATCCAAAAACGCGCACTGGCAGAGTCCGACGTGTGGTTCACAGAGTCCAAAGAGAGTACCGAAACGTAGCCGAGAACGAGGATTGTCAAGAGTCCGAGAGGCGATTCACAGTAAGACCGAGACACGACCGAAAGCGCAGTGAACACCGAACTGCCGAGTGGCACACACACCAGAGCATTTACTGCTTGTTTCGTTTTTAAGCAGTTTAAGATAGAAGGTTTTGTCGTAGACATTTCCTTCAACTTTGCATTAGGGATACCTTTACTTTTGGTGTGTCATTTCTTTTGCTCTGTGTTTTATTTAATTACTTGTTAGTATTGATAGAGGTCTTTTATGTTTATCCAGAGTGTTGTCATATTGCCCTAGGTTGGATATGAGCGGGTTTGTTGATGTGCGTGAGGCCCTGTAGAACGTTTTTGTTAGCTGAACAATCCTGTCCTTCAGGGTTGGAATACCTGTGGCTTTGTGCAGGTCCACTGTCGGAAACCGATTACACACATGGAGTGCGCGTCGAAGAGAACGATTTTGCATTGTCTGCAGGCGACTCAAGGCAGACTTGGAGACGTAACCCCAGGCAGGGCACGCATACTCCATAATCTGTCTGATGAGGCTGCAAAATATGGTGACCCCGGAGCTGGCTGCGAGAGAGCTGTCCCTGTTGAGGACCGGGTACAACTCCCTCATCCTGGCTGCGACTTTTAGTCTGAGGTCCTCGATGTGTTTTCTCCATGTTAGTCTGGAGTCTAGTGTTACACCGAGGTATTTGACAGTCTTCGACCAGTTAATGTCTTCACCATTTAGGCGTAGCTTTGGTGTAGGCTCCTGCCGCCGGTTCCGCTTCCCCAAGCGCCTGGTCAGCATGATTGCTTGCGTTTTGGCAGGATGAATGGTAATCCGCCATCTTCTGGCCCATACCTCTGTTTGTTGGAGAACCTGTTGCAGCCTCCGTATGGCCGCAGCTTTGCTTCTGCAAGACGTGTAGAAGGCTGTGTCGTCTGCATACAGCGCGGTTCTTACGTTTGGTGGTGCTGGGATGTCTGAAGTGTAGAGATTATAAAGCACAGGTCCAAGCACCGACCCTTGCGGTACCCCTGCGTTAATTGGCCGGCGTGTTGACAGGTCATTTCCGACCCTCACTCGGAAGGACCTGCCAGTGATGTAGCTCCGGGTCAGTTTCACAATCGGGCCGGGGATACCCTGGGTGTACATTTTATAGAGGAGACCGCTGTGCCATACGGAGTCGAAGGCTCGTGCTACGTCCAACAGGACGAGTGGGCAGTAGCCTCGACGGTTGAAAGTCGTCGTAGCGTGTTCGACTATGCGTAGCACTTGCTGGGTGGCGGAATGTTTCTTCTGGAAGCCGAACTGGAACTGTGGTATAATATTCTCGGATGAGATGTGGGCTTGAAGACGTTTCAGAAGAAGCCGCTCGAAGACCTTGCTCAGTGAGGGAAGCAGGCTAATTGGCCTATAGTTCTGTGGGAAGATGTCATTCTTCCCTGGCTTGGGTACGCCTACCACAGTAGCTTCTTTCCAACACCTGGGGTAGTGTTGTGTGCGGAGTATGGCGTTGAACAGTGCGGTGATGTGTTGAACCGCCGATGGTGGTAGGTTCCTGATTAGCCTGTTCCCCAGATTGTCTTTCCCGGGAGCCTTCTTTGGGTTGAGTCGAGCAATTGATCTTCTTACTTCTTCCGTCGAGATCTCCTCGAACACGTACCCGTCATCCTCAGCGGCTAGATAGCGTGCTAATCTCCTCCTGATGTTGGCGGACTCGTCTTCATCGTCATCCTGGGCTGGCCGGAACTGTTTTTCGAAGTGGTCTGCGAGGGCGTTGGCTTTATCCTCGTTGCTGTATACCAAGCCCCTTTCACCGTGGAGCGGAGGCAGACGCTTGCGTCGTTTGGTGAAGAGTCTGGTTGCTGACCAGAGATTTCCATCGCTTACATTGAGTGTGGCTAGGCGTGCTTCCCACTCCCTGTTACGGTGTGCCTGTAGGTCCGCTTTTAGTTCGCGCTGCAGGCGATTTAACAGACGTCTAGTTTCCGGGTGCCTGGTTTGACGCCATTCCTTGGCCACTCTGTTCTTATGCCGGATCTGTGCGAGAAGTTGTGGTGGGAGTTGCCTTGACTGTGGCCTTGTTGCTGGTGGTGGCGTGTTTGAATTAGCTGCGTCAACTATTGATGTGGAGAATTGTTTTATGGCATTCTCAATTCTTCTGTCGTCAATAGGTTGCAGGTGTTGGAGACATTCGGTGACCTCTTCGCGGAACCGCTCCCAATTTGTTCTATTGTAGTTTGGCTTATTTGGTGTAGCTGGTGTCCACTGGCCGATGTCAATGTCTATTAAGACTGGTGAGTGGTCTGAAGAGAGGTAGTTCATCGTTCGTGCAGCTACGAGTCCGTTGATACCTCGAGTTATGGCCATGTCCAGAACGTCAGGGCGATTTCCGCTCCACGGGTGATGGGTTGGTTCATCCGGCCCCCAGGTCTGCAGATTGTGTCGGATGCACAGCCGGTATAATTGGTTGCCAGCCGCGTTGGTGATGCGCGAATTCCAGGTGGGATGCTTGGCGTTAAGATCCCCTCCGATCAGGAGTTTACCCCTGATATTGAGTAATTGCCGGAAGTTATCTTCGAAAGGTGTTCTTATAGGTGGTCTGTATACTGCAATTATGGTTACGGGCCCCGTGGTGGTCGCTATTTCAATTGCAGTGGACTCTAGTAGCTGCAGAGGAGGGGTGTGGATTTCGTGATGTGGTATCCCTCTTTTCACGTAAATAGCCACTCCACCACCCGCGGTTGGTCTATCCCAGCGGTAACATTGATAGTTGGCTACATTTGCCCTGAGGCCAGGTTTGAGGTGGGTTTCGGCTACCAGACAGATGTCGATGTTCTCATCCCGCAAGAACTTCCGAAACTCACCTAGTTGTTGATGAATGCCGTCTGCATTCCATACGCAGAGAGTTAGTCCCTCTATGCGGACTCTGTCCATGATTGGGTTGGAGCATTCTGTGAGGGATCGGCTCTGTGTGCCGTCATTACCGCGGATTTGATGTCCGTTGTGAGTTGGTCAAACTTGGCAATCAGCGTAGTCAGCATTGTAAGGAGAGTTCCCACTATGTCTAGCAGGCGTTCCATTCCACCTGTGCCATTGTTCTGCGCGGGATGTTGATTAGGTAGGTGGTGGCAATGTCCTGGCTGTGTGGTCGAGTCTTCCCTTGACTGATTTGGTTCTCTTGGTGCCTGGGCTTGACCAGTAATTACTTCCGCGTAGGAGGTTGTCTTGCTTTTCTGGTTTGCGTTGGTGTTCTTCTTCTTGCTGGGGCCTTGGGTCTTGATCCCTTGGAGCTGGCGTTTTGGAGCCTCGGAGCGCTTGGGTTGAGTGGGCTTATTGCCCTGTGGCGGTTTTGTTTGCGCGATCTGTTGTAGCGTGGTTTGGCCGGTAGTAGTTTCTTCGGCGCGCCGCTGGGTTTTGCCAGTATCCTGCTGCGTTTCTTCACGTTTCTTCTGAGCTACAGCGGCCTGTTCTGCAGCTGCGTCCCGTTGGCGGGCGCGGGCACGCTTGTAGGCTTCACATCCTTTGTAGCTGGCCACGTGTTGGCCGTTGCAGTTGGCACACTTTGGGTTGCCCTCTCCTTTTTTGAGTGCGCAATCATTGGAAAGATGTGCGCCAGCGCATTTCACACATTTAGGTGCCATGCTGCAGTGTTTAGCAACGTGCCCTAGGGTCTGGCAGTTGTAGCACTGCACTGGGCCATTTGATGCTCTCAGTTTCTCCACTGAGATTTTTAGGGACATTAGGTTGTCCATTTGAAATATCCGTTTGTTCTGGGGCCTGTCTGGTAGGACCACCAGGAATAGTGGCATGGGGTCGGAGCTCCCGGGCCTCTTGAGCTGGGTGACTGAGCGGATATCTAGGCCAAGTTCTTCAAGTTCCTCCTTGATGTCAGAGGTAGGCATGTTTGACGGCATCCCTCGAATTACGGCCTTCAGCAACTTTTCTGCAGCAGAAGGAAAGGTGTAGTATGGTATTCCTTTCCGTTGTAATGCTGCGGTGACCTCCAGGTAGTCGGACGTGGAGTTGAGGGTGAGCTTGACCTTGTCCCCTCCAGCTGTCTTTACTTGGAACGGGTGTTCCTTTTAATCAGCTGGTACAGCTCCTTATAGGTGGTTGGGTACTGGACCACTATAGGTGGAAGCTGTGATTTTGCATGTGCTGGTCGGTTAATGGGTTGCTGCTGTTGTTGTTGCTGCAGCTGTTGGTGTTGATGCTGGCATTGCTGCTGCTGCTGCCGAGTGGAGCTGCGCTTCCTGTATTTATATGCGGTGGGTCGGGCCCGATTTGCCGTGGCGGAATCTATGACGTGGTGGCACTGGTTGGCCCGCTGCCAGCGCCGTCTATATACTGTCGACATCCATGCCCTCTACCGGGCATGCGGCGATGTCGGGACGGGATACCAGAGATACCTGACAACAATACGCTGGGGAAATAATGTAAATATTGTCTTCGTTGTTTAGGCTAGTAGGCTAAACCCAAATATTAAAAAAAATAATTAAACCATGTTCACCTCTTCAGCCGACATTTCGAAATCTTCAAACTTTAGCATCTTGTCCGGTAATTCTATTGTCACGTGGTAGCTACGTTTTTAGATTACATGCTTCATCTTGAGTACCAATACTGTATTGTTAAGCTAATTCTGTGATTATAAATTGACTTTATTGTTCAGTTATGTTCCTCTCTTTATCGTGGATACAGAAAAGTCTGAAATCACTTTGTTATTTCACCTACCGTGCTCTTCATTAAACGACATTACACACTCGATAGTGATACCGCGTGATTCTATAGGTTGTGCAATCCTCACACCGAATATTAAACGTTTCAGAAGAAAAAAGTGCACGCCGTCTAGGGACTCCGTCAATTTAACTTATTTAATTCGAGGCGCACAGTACGTGCTGAGAGTAATTTGGTGACGCTATCAGAAGTCGAGATGGAGGCTCCCATTCAAGGCGGCACGGGTCCGTGAAATGAGCAGTCGCCTCCTTTGAAAAGCCGTCCTGAATGGAGATAAAGGGCCGACAACTTCTGAGCAGAACCAATGAGTTCTCTACATGCGACCAGCTGCTCTACGACTCACTCTTCCGTGTTAAATATTTTCACTGGAAGATGAATCGCACTTCACACGCAAATCACTTTGGACATTATTTGCATTCAATAATCAACCTTTCATTCTAGGACAACACATCCCAGTAACTGGGTTTTAACCTTTCACCCCCAGTTAGCTGTGTTAAGTAGTAGTGAGCTAAACAATTTTCATCACCGAGTAAGTGGCCAAAAAAGGAAGTTCTTGGTGGTATTCAATTAGTTATCATGATATTGTACCTATAGTATAGGCCTTAGTTAAGACACACAACTCTTCAAATTGGGAATTCTGCACAGTGATGGCGATTCGTTCATCGGAACGGGATATTAAAAGCGGCGGTTTCATTGTTGTTGTAATAAAATAACGGTGTAGATATCGTTTCATACAGGGTGAGGTGATGTTTATTTAACGAAAATAGTAAGTGCCTGAAAGTCTTAGCATGAGATAAAAAGAGGTCGTACAAGAAAAAAAGGGCGATTGGCCGACTGTGGAGTCAGCCATCGCGTGAAATCTGACACCAAAGATTATTAAGCAATTTAGACGGCGAGCCAGGAGATACAATAAACAAACGTCTGACTGCTGTTCACTAAAACGTTTTAAGACGAGGAATGAAGAAAAATGACCTCATGATTTCTGTGTTCCTACATAAAATAAAACCAGGGACCGATGCAACCTGCGGTTGTGAAAAGTTGCTGCAGATTCATAGTATTTTGACATGCAGGGAATCAGTAGAAGGGACAATGGCCAAATCAAATACGTTTTGTTTGCTATATCCTGTTGGTGTTGCAAATTTTACTAGGTTGCAGCCAATGAGAAGGAAGAACGATTTTGGCAGATCATGGAATAGGCTAGACTCATTTCTGTGCTAAGGAGTCTCACCACTTCGATATTGAGGTTTGCTGTAAAAAGCAATAGGGCAGGAGAGATTCTGAATTGTGATTCTCTGTAGTTCAACAAGAGAACTTAGTGTGGTTCTTTGGCGATCACCACACAGGACGTTAATAACAATCTTCTTAAACCCATGAGCAACCGAGGGATTTATCAGTTGCTCGAAACTATGTTACTTGTTGTAAAAATAATAACGATTTATATGAACGATGTCTTAGTTGTTGTAATTTTTGTTTACTGAAACAGTTTCATTTTAGCTTGTTAATTAATTCAATGATGATAAAAATCTCAGTTACGTTGACAATGGAATATTGTTTGCCCAAATTCATTCAACCTACATAATACCGCAAGTAATGTCACATGCATTTGTCATCTTTGTAAATTGCAACTAACGCAAAATGATCTTATACAAGTATGACGCCCAGTAACATACGATCAGTAAGTAATGTCATTTCACTACTGAATGAATTATGTAACGCTGACACTAAGATTGTTTCGAAAGTGTGAAGCAGAATGACTGTGGCGTCAGTCGTTTTGCGAAAAAAAAATTACTCGAATAGTGTAAAAATCGTCTATATTCATTGAGGATATTTATCAACTCATCTTTCGTAGCACCGGTAATAATTCATTTAATTAATATCCGTAAGGATGTAGATGATATAGAGATATGGTTGTCAATTTATTTCGCTGTTTTGTGATAGAAGAATATTTCCTAGAGCAGAGAATCGTTCTTTTGTGTTGAATACGCAAGGATCAAAAACAAACGAAGTGCTGTAATCCAGTGGCAGCTAATTCCAACCTGCTCTTCCGTAAGGGTCTGGTCGTTTAAATTCACGTCAAACTGATGGATCGCAGTCTACAGAGTCCTCATATGCTCTCACTACATGTCCAAGAGAGAGGTTAAAGTAAAAAAACTAGTACATAATCTGGCGACCAGTAAGTCTGCACAAGCAACACATCTTTCCTGCTGACCTTTTTTTTTATGGCTTTGCGCCTCGTTGAGGTCATTAAAGGTGGGATGGGACTGGGGAATCCATGGAAAACCCAAATCTGGATTCCCGGACGGGAATTCGAACCACCGTCTTCCCGAATGCGAGGCCAGAGCGTTAACCACTCGCGTACGCGCTCGGTATTGCTGGATTGTGTGGAGCGACGAAAATTTCTGCCACCACATGGTCCTGAATAAATTTATTTCATATCGAGGTCCAAACGCGGTACAGTTATCTTAGCGACTTCAGCAAGGAGGAGCTTTTTTGTTTTCTGTATCTTGCTACATCTAGGTCGTTCAAGCCTAGAGAAGATAACGAGCAACGTGCGTGGTAATTAATTCGACAATATCGTTTTGAAGGAACTACCCTGACATACGGCTGCAGTGATTTCAGTTTGCCTGCCACGTTTGCTCATCTGGTTTAGATGCCGTGATTTTGTGGGTTAGCTGGTTCGGGTCTAGGTCGTGAAAGAGATTTTCATCCTCTGGATTTGACCAGCATGGTAGGAGAGGTCATTGTGCACAATTCCTCATCACCAAAGTCCTGGGTTAAATTACAATTCCTTCTGCAGCCCCTATGAAGTTAGGGAATGTGACAATGTTAGTGGCGATCCATCCGTCCCATGGGGATTTCATCTCTCATTTCACACTGTATACTGGACATACACACTATCACAGTCATTCAAACCTACAGTAACACACGCGGACACGCAGTGGCGAAGGCAACAGGAAACCACTGTAAGAACTTTAGGTCCGTTGTTGTATTACCTTGCGAAATACGTTCTCTCCACTTAGAGTTTATCAAAGTTTGGTAAATTATTCATACGCAGTTCTAAGAACAGGTTAATTATTTAAATAGTTCGTTATCGCCGCCGGTCGCCAGGTGATGTACCAAGCCAGCCCGAAGCAGGAGATGGGTGAATAATTAGTGAAAGAAAGTCATCAAGTGCGTTAACACAAACTTAAGTCCACCACACGTTTATTGCTAGAACTTAAAACATCGAACTGGTTGGCCACAACCAAATTTTGAATATAAAGTAATATATTGTTCGTGGTATAATTAATATGATAAATAACTTGTCCACGATACAGTTCACTGTAAACTTGCTTTCATTTTCATAAACACGACGTCAAAGATACTGTTTAAATGCTTACATAAAATCCATGTATACAAAACTTCTTCCACAGACAATATAGTCCTTGGCCGTCATAAATTGAGTCGGTGAAAACTACTTCTCTGTCTCGGATGTTAGCTTTATATAAACTCCATCGAAATTTCTAGAACACTTCAAAAGCTTCCGCCAGATATTTCTCGAACAATAACAATACTTAAACAAATGAAACATATTAAAAACAATCAGAATTAATACACAACCACTCGCCATAATTTCAAAATGGTTTAGAAATGGAAACTAAAGATACTTAAACACAAAATTATTCACAGAAATAATTTTAAACTGTAGCAAATTGTCCTTCAGACATCTCAACTCGCCATAATACTCGGAATTACAAACATTTAAGCAATTCTCCTGCACAATTCTCTCCTCAGACATATTAAATGGCTTCTAAATAATTTCTTTACAAAAAACTAAGTCTATTTACACTGATTTACTGTTAATTGCAAAACAAACACACAAGACCATATTCAACCAAACTCTAGCTTACCACGAATGCTTCATAAAATACAAATCCATTTAAATTTTGGTTTAAGGGCTGTTACACAGTTCTAGAAATAGGTTAATTATTTAAATGGTTCTTTATTGCCGCCGGTCGCCAGGTGATGTACCAAGACAGCCCGAAGCAGGATATGGGTGAATAATTAGTGAAAGAAAGTCATCAAGTGCGTTAACACAAACTTAAGTCCACCACACGTTTATTGCTAGATCTTAAAAGATCGAACTGGTTGGCCACAACCAAATTTTGAATACAAAGTTTTATATTGTTCGTGGTTTAATTAATATGATAAATACCTAGTTAACGATACAGTTCACTGAAAACTTGCTTTCATTTTCATAAACACGACGTCAAAGATACTTTTTAAATGCTTACATACAATCCATGTATACAACACTTCTTCCACAGACAATATAGTCCTTGGCCGTCATAAATTGAGTCGGTGAAAACTACTTCTCTGTCTCGGATGTTAGCTTTATATAAACTCCATCGAAATTTCTAGAACACTTCAAAAGCTTCCGCCAGATATTTCTCGAACAATAACAATACTTAAACAATTGAAAAATATTAAAAACAATCAGAATTAATACATAATCATTTAAAATCAATACAAAATGTTCAGAAATGGAAGTTAAAGATACTTAAACACAAAATTATTTACAGAAATCATTTTAAACTGTAGCAAATTGTCATTTAGACATCTTAACTTGCCTTAATACTTGGAATTACAAACATTTAAGCAATTCTCTTGCACAATTCTGTTCTTAAAAATATTAAATGACCTCTAAAAATTTCTTTTCATAAAACAAATTTACAGTTAATTGAAAACCAAACATAGAAGATCATATTCAACAAAACTCTAGTTTACTACAAATGCATCATAAAATACCATTCCATTTAAGTTTAGTTTGAGGGCTGTTACAAAAGGCTAATCGAAACTTCATTATCCGTAGATTGCAGAATTCTTTAAGTCCACTTCCCACCAAGTTACGTTTAATGTCAAAAGTACTGTTCTTCTGCACTCCTGCACTGTTCAAACCTCACGTAACACACGTATTGTCCACGCTAAACACAGTCAGCTCTCTTCTTGATGCTAGATAAACGCACAATTACTGTAGCGTCGATCGCCACTAGACGCAAGCCGCCCGCTACCATATACTCAGCTCACGACTAACTGAAACAATGTATAAGTCCGCTACTCGGGTACTACTTGCAGATAGGCGGACGGTGACTGTGACGTCACACCGTCCCAGTTAGTCTTCCCAAGAGGGATGGTAACGACCTACGCCCGGAATCGAGCATGGCCTCCTGGGAAGAAGAAATCTCAATTTGCCGTTTGAAAGAGAAAACTGTCCGGTAGAGGCGTCATAAGACACACTTCCTCTAGGACGACCAGCCTAAACGCAAACAGGGTGCAAAGTGAACTTACTTACTGGTACATTGGCTCAAATATAAATCTATTCATTCTTCCCCATAGTGTGTTATACTCCGTTACTGTTGAAAGGGGTGTTATTACTTGTCTACAGCATATATTTCTTCTCTGATATATGGCTAATCTCATGGATCTCGGGCACTGGTTTGATTGTATGGAATTACTTACGGGAAGTCAGAACATTGATGCTGTTGTTTATGCGAAGCTTTGGTACTACGCAGCTGAAACGAGGAAGTCTGTAGCAAAGAACGTGCTGAGAGGGAAACTGTTAAAAGAGACAAAGTTCTAACTTTGTTTCCTTCTTCGTAAAGGAGTATTAAATCCCGTTATAAGTATACGACTCTTTATCCAGTATAATGAAAAGGAAATAAGGTTTACCGTTCAAAAGAGAATTCTTCTTCTTGGAATCTTTTTCATATTCGGCGCATTCGTGACTTTCTCAGACATCTACTGAGCAATGCAAAACCTTTCTGAATCGAAATTCAAAATCTCTTCTTTTTCATTCTGCATGTAGACAGGAGCGTTTTCAGACAAAATGCGCTTAACCGTGTTTTTGTGCTTAGAGAAAGAAAAAAAAAACAATAAAATTGCTACGTCTGTGCTGTTACAGCGATATAGAAAGTGATTCACTGCAGAGAATTTTATGAATACCGTAAATAAATCAGTATTGGAATTTATTATTCCAGAACAATGGAGCATAAAAATAAAAACTTTTGGTATTATTCAATGCTGAACTATATAGTTCGGTTTATCTACAGACATTGAAAGTAAATACAACTCCACTTACATATCTACGTATTTAAACATCATTTGGGGGAAGATGAAATATTTTATACGCTACTAAATGGGAGGGCGTGACATTCCTGTTGTAATTCATTTTTCCTTTAAATTGTTGCATTAAGATATACAGTGGCAAAGTGAAAGCTATTCCGCACTTACTCGAGATATTGACAGAAAAAAACAAAAAAGTTAATAACGACAGTTGTAACTGTTGTTTTTTTAAATAAAGAATTGAGATTAGAACGAAAACTAACTGACTCCTACTAGGAATTTTCATTCAGTCCTCCCAATCATCCGTTTTTGATGGAGGGCATAGTCTAAGACAAACATTCACCGTAGTTGTCTATGCCATCATTTGGAGTCGAAGAACAATCTAACGTCATTCTGGTATCCCGGCCCGACACCGTCATATGCCAGGAAGAAGTGATGAGGGTGGACAACCGATAGCCGGCGCTAGCACCAGGCCAACTAGCGCCACCACATAGCAGTGTTTCCGCTTCGGCCAATCAGAAGCGACTGGCCTAGTATAAATACATCCGCGCGGTCCCATTCAAGACGGTGCTGTGTTCACTACTATTCAGTTTCGTTTCCGTCTCTCTGTGTATCGCCTATTGAACTCTGACCAGCGCGCATCTCGGTTTACGTTCGGTTACTCCTTCGGAATCTGTGCATCGCTTATTGGACTCTGATCAGTGCGCGTCTTGGTCGACGTTCGGTTTCTTCCTTGGATTCTGCGCAGCTCATCTTGGACTTTGCTTCGGTTCTCGCGTGATCGTCTCCGGGCGACAGCCCGTCCTCCGTGTTGACATTTCGGCCGCCGTGCGAACACAGCAGTCATTAAATTTCTGCTTCATCCACCCGCTCTTTCCTGTCGAGGTAATTTTTAATAACTCAGCAAGTGCCACTTTCCGCCATTTAATTTACCTCTTTAACGCCTTCTTCTATTCCATGCACCCTAATTAATGGATAAAAGATTATAGCGTTTGCACCACTAGCTTATTTATTCTCATCGCAAACTAAATCCTTTTCAATATATTCGTATTTAAATTCAATAAAGTTAGGCAATTCATGAGACATTGGCCGATGGAACTAAACTAACAGTAAATGCTAAGCCTTGTAGATTGTAACAGCGATCAATCAATTGCGACATATTTTGTAAATACTGTACAGCTCATTGATTATAAATCACATTGCCTAGTGTTTAAATTTTAACACCATGTCAAGGGTCGAGCTGCATTCAGTATGATTTTCTATGTTGCGTGTGAGTTTTAGTGTAATCTAAAACTGGCTGCTATACTCACGTTCCATTTTCAACCATCAATGTAACCTCCTACTCAGCGTAAATATCCCTCTTTGCAGAAAGGAAAATCCCACCTGTGGCTCGCATCAGTCATGTCGGTAATTCTCTTCTGAAAGCATTAAACGCGGCTCCGATTCTCAGATATTTCACTCGACCTCTCTGGTACGTGACAGACACAAATTAACCCATTTCAAGGCTGCGCTCTGGTAGAAAAGAGAGTGTATCGAAATTTCGAAGAAAATTTAATGTAAATTGAAACTTCCATACATAAATATTTATTAGACTTTAATCCTGAAATACTACCTGTTTTTGCATGCCCTCTCTAATGGTACGTGACGTTATGTTGAGTCTATGGTTCTTGCTAACTTTATCAGTGCGAAAAAATTGTGAAAGATTGTCCGTAATTCAATACTGCTATGGTGAATATCGTTTTCTTTAACAAATTGTTGCCTCCACACTACGTATTACTTCACGAAGGCAGTCCAAACAACATAATAAAAGAATCTATGATGCTACAATATCGTTTTTCCATGAAACGAATAGCACTTTTTAAAAAAATTATGCAATGGAATTAGGTCGTCGGAAAGTCCGTAGATGCGTCCTTGCAATTGCATAGATAACAAACTTCATTAATATTACAAGTACGGTCTTTAAATACTTCCATTTAAAGTCTCAAGTAGATTTTGGAACAGTTTAATTTAGATTTTTAAAAGAAGGGAGATAATGCATTATAATAATGTTTGCGTTTATCTAGGATTCGGTAAGATGCTGCATTGTGATTAACTAGCGTACCTATTGCGTTTCCCGAAAATTAAATACTAAATGACCTCTCTGTTACCGTGACATGCAGGCTCAGTATATTTGGCTCGTTTTTAATATGTAGTAGTCACTAGAGTTAGGAAACTTTTCAAAATCTGACTGTTCACTTAAGAGAATGTAATTTTTTTTACAGGATTATGATGATGAATGAATCTTTCTGCTGCCGTGTGATAAATTTTTGAGTCAAGCCTCTCCATTCCCTGTGACTTGAAACATCTTCTTCGATAAATACCTGATGTTTATAACAGTAGCGATGCGTTCAGTATAAAGACGACGTTATTTTTAATGTATACTGAAACAACCACTTGTTCGAAGTACA